>CM039624.1:21286625-21886625 GCA_022457165.1 Juglans mandshurica | reverse complement strand
AAGTGAAGTATGTCTTGTACGACTTTAGACTTCTGGAGGGGGGAGGTATGGGCTTGAATGACCTTTAATTGGAGGTACATATGTCACATAAAGTGAAAAATAGTGAGGGGGCAAGGACTGTCTGTTGCTGCTATATGGCATGAAGGGTGATGAGGTGGGTTTCGCCTCTCAAGTCAAGATACTATTGGATGCAGCTAAGGGCAGTGGATGGCCTGCCATGTGGGGGAGGAAACTTATTAAAGAAGTTTTGCCAAGGTGTCCAAATTCGTGGACCTTGGTGGGCCTCAACCAAGTGGGCTTCAATTTGGAGTTTAGAGAGAGTTTGGTTAGGGTTTGGGATGTTGTCAAGCCCAAAATCAATTTTTCTTGGCTCAAACAAAATTACAAGGTTTAAAGGGTTGGATAATGATGTCATAACATGAATTTGAGAAATTAATAGTATGTGGAAGTGATTTAATCAAGTGATTAAACACAATGCTAGAAATTGAATCAAATAGGGTTTGGAGGCCAACTTTAGGGTTTAGGGAAACCGTTTATGGTTTCGGTTTTCAACCAACCTTTTGGGGTTTCAATTGGGTTCCAACCATTTAGGGTTTCACTAGAGTTGAAACCCTCTTTGGTTCGGTACAATTTGGTTGGTAAGATGAAAACAGGATTTTGCTTAGGCGGCATGATCTGACACCTTGATTCTTTCACAAATCATCTCATTGTTCCTCTTTGTGCCAAGTGTCCAATACTATTCACCAAGTGTGGCTAAGACCCTGCCAAATGTCCAAATAAACCTAATTTGGACATTCCACACTGTGATTTTGAAAACACTGCACTAGATGCTATTATAAAGGTTACTATTCACTCCTGAAAGTGAAATATAAACTTTGCACTATAAAATCCTAAATATTCATACAAACCTAACTGTGCAATTTTTTTTATTGAAATTGAATCTTGAAGTGCCTTGAAATAAGCAAAATGCGTTTTCGAACAAATATTTCGTCCGAAAATTGAAAACGGGCTTATTGCGCTATAAAATCCTAAATAATCAACTGAGTCTAATGACGCATATCATATCTCAATCTGACACTTCTAACTACATCAAATAAATAAAATCGCACTTCTGATATCAAGTGAGTGATAGCTCTAGCTATGCTGACAAACTAAAACCTAAATGATTGGTCGAATTGTGAAAACTTATAGTGTTTTCATGAGGTTCCTAAAGCTTATAGAAATCCCACCATTGAATTTCTAGCGGGCTGTTAGATCACTAATACGGCGAGAAATCACCCTCTCATCAAACCACATGTAATTCACAATATCTCATCATATAAGTACCAATTGGGAAATCACTCCACCCATTCAACTCGGGGAGTCACTCTACCCAACCAACATGTGAGCTCATTCCCTAAATCTAGCCTAACCGACTTGGGGAATCACTCTACCCGATCAACACACACAAGGATACCACGCATGATCAACTCGGAGACTCTCTCTACTCATGTTATCAAGTGAGGCCAATAAGAAGACATTTCACCCTAATCATCACAGAGAATCACTCTACCCATATGAAACTAGTGGCAACGTGTTGTAGGAATGGCGAGGGGACTCCACAACTCGTCTATGATTATTGGCACACGGTAAGGCTCAACACACAGAAATAACGTCATCATTAAATCACAACATTCAAACTCATTGTCTCAAAATCATAGCATAAATGTAACCAATAAATATAATGAAGAAAATATGTTGACTTTCATGTAGGAAAGGGGGTAGTTACAGAATATGCATAACCCTGGACTTACAACATACTCACAAACATTTATCCCAGTATGATAATAGGAGCTAACCTACCTAAATAGTACTACAATTAATACAATAGCATCAGTGTCGATCCTTCCTTTGCATGCTCTGAAGTCACTTGCTTTCTTGAGGACTCTAAAACACTTATGATTTCAAAAGTGAGATTTTGGCTTTTACACAATGCCTTTTAAACTGTGGGACTTTCAGCCCTAGATCTGATGTTTGTCCAACTCTAAATATGCTTGAATGAGAGACTTTCGTTTTCATCTATCCATTTGCCCTCTAGCCTTGAAGGATGGTGGAGACTAACGAGAACAAGGCCTACACGTCCTCTGCAGTTTTCCTTTGGTCAAATATTGCAGTTCATTCCGTAATAAGGGTCTCCCATGTGGCTCTGAACAATACCTCTAAGATCAGACGATATGGCCCACAGGCTCGTAATCTTTTTTCCACAGGCTCACACCAAATGTGACATTTCTTATGGAGTATGGGCCTCTATGTACAACACCTGCTGCCTATGAACACCTCCATGTTATCTTGGAGAGCTCTCACTTTCGTATCGGTCTTGTCCTTCACCATTGCTAGCCCTTGTACTATGACACCCCCAACCTCCGCTTGGGATAGAACAGAGACTTAGAGCATCGGGACATGTAACACAAGGTTACATATCCACGTTCATGATAGTTAATATGCAATGCATCCTATAAATGCATCTATCAATATGCAGTAGCCACAGCAGAATATGAGTGACTAAATAAAACCTATGCTAGAATAAACTAAAACATCCTAATGTCATTCATAACCATCATAAGTTCAAATCATAAGGTAGCATAATCTTAGTACAATTATTCTTGATAATAAGTCTCCATGACTAAATCAATTGCATCATCCATTCTAATACACAAAGGGTTAGGGCTATAAACATCAAAATGAGGTCTAATCTTTTGTCGAGATCCGGCTCCTCTTCAATCAATCGGATCCGCTGGTCCATCTGGTCCATCCTCGTCGAGTCCGACACAACTTCTATCATTCCGAGTGGAATGATAGTGGATCCACAAGGGGTGAGATTTACTTGAAATCTCAGTAAGTTAGACAACCAACATACACAAAATAAATTATCCATGATGAATTATAAATATGAAATGCAAGCGATACAAAAATACAAAAATACACCTAAACATTTTTGAAATTGCCTAAGACCCTAATTTTTCACTATTTACAAACGAACTCCAAATTCCATCAAAATTCACAAATTTCATATATTCTATGCTCTAAAATCATCTATACCCTCAACCCGTGGCATGCACTCTAGTTGATGTCTAAGTGTAATTTCAACTATTGATCCTTATGAATGCATGCATATTCAATTTCTTTAACTGAAAATAATTACTATAATCCTTATTGACATGTTAAAAGCTTAATCTTAGGTGAACAAGTTCATCCCATCACCAACTTATGGCTAAAAACCTTAATCTTCATTAATCATCAATTAATCAAGCATGATGCTTCTAGCCTAAATCACATAGGTTAAGCATAAATTAATCAAAGTTGTGCATGCTTTGATGATCAACACAAGATAGAATTAACACCTGTCATGGCATATTTTCAACCTCAAATTCAAACCTTCAAAATTAATTCTAAGACATTAATAAGTCATATCAAAATATACTAAGACATGCCATAGCTAAAATTCCCACTTAAACCAATTTAAACACTTAATCAAACCTTAATGGACTAGGTTTTGATTTAAGCATGGTCACCTTTTCTAAACTCAACCAAAAATAACTTCAACACTTAAAAGCAAAACTTAACATGCAAACTAAGATCTAGGGCAAAAAAACTTACAATTTTCATGGCCCTCTAAAGCTCCCAACACAAGAACATTCAAGAACTCCCAAGAACACACAAGCACACACACCTTCGGATTCACTCTAGACTTTCTAAAGGAAGAAGGCTCTCAATGCTCAAGAGGAGGCTTGGGAAGTGGTGTGAAGGAAGTGTGGGGGTGAGGGAGGTATTTATAGGAGGCAACGTTGGCATTGGTCCATGGTGATTGGGTAAAGTGGCCAGTGGTGAAGGAGCTTTGAATTTCCATCTTGGTTGCATCACCTTGTGCAGGTGAATAGTGATCCAAATCAAATGATTTTCTTCGCTTTCATGTGCAGCCATGCAAGGAGAGGGTGCAAGTGCTGCCATGGTGCATCATTAGGTTTGGCTTCAACTAGGCCTCCTATGGAATCGGTTGGAAACTTTGGTTTAGTTTCCTTGGGGCAACTGACCCATACTCAAACTGAACTAGGGGGATAATGTGAGGTGTTAAAAGACAAAAATTCCTTTGAGGGAAGAATGAAATTGTCTTGGGTAGGGGCTACATTGGTACAATGCACCAAGTGATGCATTAAGGTGCCGATTGTGATGTTTTGAGCAATGACATGTCTTTTCCTCATTTGACATGTGTTGGATCAAAACTAAACTTCAAATTTAGTCTAAAAGTGATGAAAAATAATAATAAAATCAATAAGGTTCATGTCAAAAAAATGAGAAACAATTAAAAGAAAATCAAGCTTAAAACATGGTTTAGAGATCACTAATCATGTGTATATTGATTAATACTCTTAACTCAAGTTTAAAACTTAATTATGAACAAATGGGAGTCCTAAGGGGTGTGGGGTACTACTTGGGCTTGATGGAAAACAATGGTATGGTGTATGTGGGCTTCAAATAGAAGTGTGAAAATGCAAGACAAGGTTTTGTGCCTTGTTGGGCTTTAAAAGGCTATGAGAGGGAGTTGCATGGTTTATGGGCTTTGGGTGTGGGTTGATGGGAGGTCTTGGTTCCAGATTTTAAGAGATCATGAGAGGTCTCAGGATCCGTAAAGATGGGGCTTGAAAGGCTTGCCTTATCATAAATGGGTCATGGGTCAAAGCTAAGACCAAGTTAGGCCCAAAAGGCCTTATCTCACACTTGGCCAAATCTTTCTATGGTTATCGCACAAAGACTTAAACTCTTATAAAGCTTGGTTCAAGGTTTCCAAGTCTTAGCCCATAACATTAAGGGTTTAAGGGCCTTAAATGTAGCACTAATGGGCTTGCTTACTAAATCACCCATACTTAACCCTTAAGCTTAACCACTACTGACACTAAGTGCCATAATTTAATGGGTAAAACAAATCTAACAAACTTCCTTAAATAAAAAATAATAATATTAAATCTTATGCTAAAAACAATTATAAAGCCTAAAATATAATATAGTATTATAAGCTCATTCTAAGGGAGATTAAGGGTTAATCCTAATAGGTAATTAAGCGGGGTGTTACATGTACTATGAGCCATCCTTTTCCGGAACTACCGCCTCTTCAACCCCTCATTCTTGCCCCCCCGTACGATCGTCACAGTATTTGCCTGTCTGGCATAGGGTGAAAATTCTTTTATCACCTGATGTTGGATCGTGTCAACTAGGCTTTCTACAATATGTTGCTAGCCTTACTTTCAATTTGGCCTCACATTATCTGCCTAGATGCCTCTTCTTCACTAGCCCTTTGTCCTCGGGTGGGTGGGGGACAAAGATGACGAAGGGGAGATATCTTCCCTTGCTTCGGCGTAGCCCTCACAAGAATTAAACTAAAATTTGGGTATTGAAGTGTGAAGTAGGTGCAATTGAGAGGGACTAGGTTGCCAAAAACCAGCCTTTCTGACATATTTGATTTCTTGTAAGATTTTGCAATTTCTATTCCTAAAAATTTTCCTAACCCAACTATGTAAACAAACATAAAGAATATACCAAATAGCACTCATACACTAGCCCCAAAAATCTGAGTTGCTCCTCTATAGTATACTTGGTCTGTATGGTGAATGCGCATTCTGCTTTTATTTAAGATAATTGCATTGCATAATTGTATATGTGAATTCCCTCGTGCATAAAATGGATTTTTTTCTCAAAGATCATATTTCTACACCTTGAATCATCATCAATAATGGAACATGATAAGAAAACAAGCTTTACAACAAAACGATCAAAACCCCGAGGCTAGGATGGGGAATTATCTAAGTGGAATTTTCTTGACCACTTTTTAGTGAGTAAGAATGGAGTGGTACCCCTTGGAGCATTGGACAATCAACGACCTCTAACAATGTTACAAAACTAATGAATGAAAAGCTGCTAACTTATGAGGTAGGAATGTTTTGAGTGGGCATTTCATATGGTACCACCATGGCCTTATGGTATGTATGTCTCTACCCTAGGCCAAATGAAACTAGTTACATTTTTGTCACTACAAACCTATTGACTGCAAAGTTGATAACTTGTGAGGTTGGAGTTTTTCCCTTAGTGGCTTCCTATAGTACTACCATAGCCTAATGATATGTATGCCTCGTCCCAGGCCAAATGAAGTTAGTCACATTTTTGTCACTTTGGTCTAGCAAAGTTGCAAACCTATTGAGTTCAAAGTTGCTAACTTCTGAGGCTGGAGGTTTTTCCTCCGAAGCTTCCTATAGTATTACCATGGCCAAATAGTATGATGTCTTGTCCCTGAACCTTGAGTAGTTATATTTTAACTATTTATTTAAGGTGGTTGTTTATGTGAAGAGCTTTATTTTTAATTATTTTGTGTGGAGTTTTAAAGTAAACATCTGGATTATATTATTTAGGCTTTTTAATCAGGATCCATTATTTGATGAGGTTTACACTATTGTCAGGAGTTGGGCCCTTGGCCCATGAGTTTTAAATGAAGCCCAATTGATGTTTTGGACCCCATTGGATAAGTCATGGAGCCAAGAAATTAATTGGAATGACTGGATTTTATTGGGTCTAATGAGTTGGTCAAAGACTATTTTAATTGTTTTGGGCGAAGGGCCACATTCTTAATGGGGATTGAGTTCTATAAATTATTTTATAGCCTATAAATATTCATTAGACAAGTTCGGCTTATTTTAGAGTCAAAACTCTTAACACATTGGGATTTATTCAGTGACTTGGCCCATTAAGATGTAGACAAACCCAAGAGTGTAGTTAGACCCTTTAAAAGGCTCAAAACCCTATTATTGGACCAAACTTAGTTGATGAGCCATACAAAGACCCACGAAAAGTCATAAAAACCCACAAGTCAAGTCCATGAAAGGACCCAACTCACGTACAACCCGCAACCCAGTCGTATAAATCCAAACCATGCTTGCGTACATATCCTTCATCATAAAAACTAGGGCAACACCGCAGCGTCCATGGATCTCACGCATGGTAGCCCCATCGTTTCCATTCCACTAAGTTGTAGTTCACGCTAGTTGCTCCTCCGTGGATAGCGGTTGGAGTTTTTCTATAGTACTACCATGACCCAATGGTATGTATATCTCTACCCTAGGCCTAATACAATTGGTCACAATTTTGACACTTGGTTATAGCAATGTTGTAAACCTATTGAAAGTTGCTAACTTATGAGGTTGGATTTTTTGGATCGGAGACTTCCTAGAGTACTTTTATGGCCTAAAGGTATATATGCCACGTCTCAAGGCCAAACAGAGTCAGTCACATTTTTGCCACTTTCTTAGTATAGTAGCAAACCTATTGAGTGCAAAATTCCACACTTATGATGTTTGAGTTTTTTGTTTGGGGGTTCCTATAGTACTATCATGGCTTAATGGTATGCATGCACTGTCTGGAGGTAAATTCAGTCGGTCACACTTTTGCTACTCTACTTTAGTAGAGTTGCAAAACTATTGAGAGCAAAGTTGCAAGCATATGGGGTTGTAGTTTTTTGCTAAGATGCTTCCTATAGTAATTCCATGGCCTAATAGTATATATGCCACATTCCCTGACCAAACGCAATCGGTAACATATTTGCCACTTTGCTCTTGCTAAGTTGCAAATTTATTGAGAGCAAAGTTGCAAACTTACAAAGTGAATTGCTAGTGCAAAGTTGGGAATCAAAAAGTGCTGCAAACCACAATGTCATCCCACCCTCACAAACATATCCAAATCCACATCTTAATTTGAGTAATGTTACAAATCACACTTTCATTACATTATGTAAAATGTGACATTTTTACTATTTCTTTCTCTAGTCCAACCATATGTTCACTAAGAAAAATTATATTAAGCAGCAAGCCTACACTACATACCTTGGCACAAATTTAGCGGCCTGTGTCACCATCAAACAAAAATATATTGAAAGTGGAATGGAAGTCTACATTTTTTTTTCTCAACAAGACTCGTTCATTAATAAAAGAAAGCAAGATACATTGTCCTTTGTACATACATATTACAAATTAAAGGGAGGGTTTTTACCAATAGGAAAATCTAACAGACAAGGTGGAATCAAATTAAGAGGAATGCTTACATAGGAGAGTGTGGAAGCTGTCCATTGTGCAATAGAATGCGCGCATCAATTTAGATATCGATGTATTTTTCTAGCTTGCCAACTATCGAGAGAATGTAGCACATTCTTGATATCACTGACTAGAGGTTGAATGGTCCAGTCTGAGATGAGTTAAAGCCCTAAAACCCCTCACGATTTGTTGCTTTTCTAACTCTTTCTCCAAGATGAGTTCTCCCTTCCTCCCAAGTGAGTCAAACCCCTCATAACTGAGTTTCACTCCTAGTCCACATAACTAAACCAGATCTTCCACTGTTGACAATATTACATTCCACTCACCACCAACCTCACCGCCTACCCTTCCATATCTCTTAATCAACTTTCTTCTTTTCTTTTATTTCCAAACCTTCCACCAACACATAGTGTGATACCCTGCTTCTTCTTCCTACGTACGATCCTTCCTTCTTAGGTACGCTTCTTCTTTCTGACGTATATTTCGTCTTTATGACGTAAGCAAATCCCGAAGGCAGAGATTAGGTGATCATCTGCCTTTCCCATTAGCGACTGCGAGCCACGTTATGCGTGTCGAACCATGATGGCATGTCTCGAAAGATATCGTGTGACTTCTAGGGCACACCCAATGTTTTAAATATGCTAGAAATATTTATAAAAAGTATTTACAGTATTATTGAATTAAGATTTGATCTTAAATACGACAATCATAATATTCTGGAAGAGCTCCAAAAATATTATAATTGTCGAAATCATTTTAATATTATTATTAAAATAATTTCAATTATTTAAGATATTATGGGATTTAAATTATGTTGAGAGCTTTTATTAATTAAATGGTTTAACCCTTTTAAATATGTTAAGTGAGACTTCATCATTTTATTAATGATGAAGAATATTATTTTATAAACTAAAGTTAGTTTAAAATAATATTCTACCTTAATTCCTCTAAGCGCTTTTAATTAAGTTATATGTTAATGTATTTTAAACCAGTGTTTGAGATCTACCGTTAGATCATTACGTGGATCCCCAGATGAAGGGACTGGATTTTAAACCCAGACCCCCCTCTTTCTCCCTCATTTCCCTCAGCTCTCTCTCTCTCCTCCCTCTCTCATTCGGCGTACGCAGTACGCAATCCACCCCACGCCGCCGTGCGCCACCAGCCCTCACCGCCGGCATCATTGGCCTCCTCTCCCTCCGGCGAGCTCAACCATGGCAGCCCCTCCCTCTCACGCTCTCTCTTCCTCTCCCTCAGAAGTGTGAAGCCCGAACGGGCTCAAGGGCACTGCGCCACTGTGCGCTGCCCAATGGCTCCACGGCTCCCACGGTGACCTCCCCTCCCACCAGCCATCATCCTCCACCAAAGCCAGCCCCTGTTACACAGGGACGCACAAGGAGACCCACGCACGGCTTCACCGTGCGCGGCCCCTAGTGCCGCCGTGCGCAGCACCCACGGCTACCTTGTGACACCATGGACCTCCTCTCCCCTTCCCCAAGCTCCTCCACGTGACCCACGGCCAGAAGCTCCCTCCTCCACCTCACAATTCCCCTCTCACGCACGCACGGGTTCCCCTCTCACGCACCCACGGCTGGTAACCACCACCTCCAGCCTCCTCAAGCCGCCACCAAGCCAACCCAACCTCCCACGGCCCCGATCTGCCACCCACGAAAGCACACTCTCTCTCACTCTCCCATGGCTTCTCTTCCACGGTATGGCCAGATCCGCCACCGTGAGCCACCATGGCGCCACCTCGATGCCACCACGAGATCCACCGCACCTCCCTTAGCCGAGACCTAGGTCCAAGCCACCACCTTATGTGGTGGGTAATCACTGCATGTGATGGATAGTCACTGCGCGTGATTGATCGCCACTGCACACGGCTAGAGCCACCGTGTTATGCCCCTCACTGCCATCACAAGGCCATCACGAGCCCTTCCAAGACCACACCTAGCTATCCAAACGCCTAAACAGTTAACGTACGTGGGTCAGCCGCCACGTACGACACTGTCGACATCATCGGCTATGACGGTCAACGAGCAACGCACGGGTTATCCCGTCGATGGTATAACCCTCTACCTCTCGTATTTATGTTAGATATTGATTAGTTGACTAGGTTGTGGACTATGCTGTTAGTATTAATGGAATTGTGGCATTGTGATGTGGTGTTGTGTGATGAAGTGTTGGGCACTCTGTGTAGTGAAGTGTTTGGCTTATCTGTGTTGTATGGAGGTGCATTGTGCCGTGTAGTGTGCTGTGAAGTGTTGGGCGTATTGTGAAGTGTTGTGGACTGTGGTGTGTAATGTAGTTGTGGGGCATGTGTTGTATGGATGGCGTGGCGTTGTGTGGAATGGGAAGAGTATACGCTGGGTGTACTTGTATGTGGCGTAATGTAAGACAAGGAGAGTATATCTCTCCTTGCATATGGTAAAACGGGATGAGTACACGGAGAAGTGTACTCTGTGGGTAGTGTGTGTAAAAGGAGTACATGTAGAATGTACTCCATGTGGAATGTACTCCATGTGGTGGATTGATGCACCATATGGTGATGTGGCGTGGTGTATGTGGAATGGGAAGAGTACACGCTGAGTGTACTCTGTGTGGGGTATGATATATGAAGGGGATATATATGGAATGTACTCTGTATGGCGAGTATGCTATAGTGGTGATGGAGCGTATGTGGGGAGTACATGTGGGGTGTACTCTATGTGGTGGACGATGCACCATATGGCATGTATAGTGGTGATGTGGCGTAACATGCATGGAATATACGCGGAGTGTATTCCATGTGATGGAGCGACGCACCATATGGCAGGGATGCCATAATGGTGATGTGTCATAGGGTGTATGAAGGGAGTATACGAGGAGTGTACTCCATGTGATATAGTGATGCAGTATATGGCAGGTATACCATAGTGGTGATGGAACGTATGTGGGGAGTACAAGTGAAATGTACTTCATGTGATGGTGAGATGCACCATGTGGAGGATATGCCCTAATGGTGATGTGGCGTAGTATGCATGAAGGGAGTATACGTGGAGTGTACTCCACGTGGTGGCGACACTCTGTGTGGCGTGTCGTAGAGATAAGGATGGTTACGTGATTGATGGGCGTGGAACGTGATGGATAGTGTCGAGAACTGTGGAACAGTGTCCCGAAGTAGTTATGGCACAGCCTGTAGTCTGAGGTGGTAAGTGTCACCGTGATGGGCTTATGGCTAGGAATATGCGCAAAGTAGCGGAACAAGTGCAAGAGTGTGCAGCGGAAGCATGACTGAGGAATGTCACGAAGTGACATGACTACTGACCGTCGTGCTTGTGATGGGCGAAGTAGTGGAACAAGTGTAAGAGTACGCAGCGGAAGCATGACTGGGCAACGTCACGAAGTGACGTGGTTACTGACAGTCGTGATTTGCCATGTTGTGAAGTGATAGGGTATGAATGGCGTAATGGGAACGTGACAAAATGTCACGTTGTATCGAGAGTACGTAAGGAATCGTACTCATGATGAGTTAGGAATTTATGTACCAGAGTGTTGGGTAACGCGACAAGGTCACGGTATAACTTGGGAGCAGTCTAGAGCTATATGACGTGGCATAAGACATGGTTATGATTGGAGTCTTGTCGTGTTAAGTGTTGGGATGAACTGTCAAAGGGACGGGTAGCATGAGGAGTCATGCTAGCCGGGTTAAGAGAAGGTTGGTATCGGAGTATGACCCTTGTCCCTCGAAGCTGGTGATCATCGTGTTATATATGTTGATCTTAGGTGATAAGGGGTAGAGTACATGTGTAGTCTGGTTAGACACATGTGCCGGATGGATTCACCATATGTAATGGGTAATCTATCCTAAGTATAGTTACACGGTGCTTAAGCCTCAGAGTTGGCTTAGAGCCGTACGGCTTGTCTGGATGGGAATGAGGATTTGTATGCGCTAAGATGCATGAAGAAAGTGACGGGTGTACTGTCTAAGGACGGGATGCGTGACTTAGTTGGTTTGAGTCATGCGTCAGAATGAGGTTAATGAGAAGAATGAGACAGAGGCCTTAGTGTCTTAATCCTAAGGTGAATCATGAGTTCACTTTAGTGGATAAGCACTCAAGGCAAGACCTGAGTTGGAAGATGGGGTGACCGTAATGGGTCCCCGAAGGTTTTAACATAGTAAAGGGCACGTAAGTGCATGGATAGAAGGAGAGTGTTCCAAGTATAGCGTAGTTCTATTTATAGTTCAAGCTGCTTATGTACTAGATAGAGAATGACATTAAATTATGTGTATGCATGTAGGCTGCCATCTGACAAGCATGAATGGACTGAATGACATGCAAGTAGCATGGAGTCTAGGTAAGTGTTACGTTCATACTCTTCTAGAGTTTTCAAAGATACAAGAAACGCTTTTCCCTTAAGATGCTCACGAAAAGAAACGAAAGACGTTTTAAGAAAGAAAATACTAATTGTTAAAAGGTATAAGTATGTACGACCCCTCCTTGGTAGCCCCTTTTTTCGCAACCAAAGTATTAATTGTACGCATGTGAATGGATGACTATACACTGTATCTATTGTATGTATTTTCTAAGAAAATCCATAAACTGATGAAGATGCATGAAGGGCATGACAACGGATGCTTTTGTGGATCCTACGAACCGACGCTCTCATGCGCGCCACGAGGTGACTCTCGTTGATGCCATGAGAGACGACGTTCAAAGGTGACGCTTATGGATGCCACGAAAGCTGACGTTTAAGCCCATGTATGTTCTCAAATGAAGTTTTTCAAGAACGAACTGTTAAAGAAAATATAGAACTAAAATGAACTGAAACACGAAAAGCCGATTTTTGGGCTTATGCCCCAAACAATGTTTATCCATGAAAAGAAATGCTTTCTCATGAAAAGAAATGTTTTCTCATGAAAAGAAAGGACCGATGAATGAAAGAATGAACTGAATGAAAGCTCCAGCTCTTTCGAGCTGACATGAACGAACAAATGAAAAGCAAAGAAAGAAATGAAAGCATGAATGTATGAAGATACGTAACGGCCACATGACTGAAAGGAAAGGGTACCAATAAATGGGCAGATTGCAATGTCGAGTAAGTAGTACTGGAAGTGCACCCAGTGCTGCCCCCTATGAAAAGGGATTCCCCACCCGTGGCCATGAGCAGAATCCGGGTCCAAAGGAAGACCGCTAACCCCAAACACACGGGGCGTAACAGTGTGTACTGGCCTATGAAAGTGATAAGAACGAATGGATGTATGCACGCATGTACAAACGCACGAATGCACGAATCTTTAAGAAATGAAGGCACTGACGGGGTACGAGTTTTTATAGAAAGGAAAGTCTTTTGAAAGAAAAGCCCCGTCCAGTGACGTTTTCAAAAGAACGCACGTAAACATGCATGAACTCTTGCAGAAATGAAGACACTGACGGGAGAAATGTTTTACGAAAAGGAAGCCCATGTTTAAAAGAGAAAAACCTTGTCCAGTGAAGTTTTCAAATGAACGCACGTATGCACGCACGTAATAGTATGTACGAATGATGAATGCATGAATGAAAACCTATATTGTTATATTTTTAACCGTATGAAGTAATACTTACGAGTTTTCGACTCATTTTAGTTTTTATGCATGTCCCTCCCCCTCACAGGAACTGCACGATTAGGACGGACACGGCCCATAGGGAAGAGCACGGAAGTCTAGGTACGAGTTTTAAACGTACGAGAGGCCTTTTTATTATAAGATTTATGTTTTCCGCTGTAAACCCCTTTCATTGTCAAAGCACATTTTAATCTATAAACGTGGAGTCTCGCACCCTGGGTATGCAAGTGAAAAGTTTTAAATAGGATGGTAATTCCCATCGTCCTTTTATAAAAAATAAAAAAAAATATTTTGGAAAAAGTCCCACCACAAGGACGGGCGTTACACATAGCTCGAGTACAACACCCTTTGTCCAGAAATGGAAAGAAACAACAAAGCTTCAGACAACCAAAATTGGAACGATCTCAACTTACAGCCAGAAACCCAGATAGCTGCTTGCATCTCTGAACATGCCCTCATCGGCCGCACTATTTATTCAAGGCCACTCAACAAACATGCCTTGCATGCAACTATTAAGGCAGTGTGGAGTTTTGTGATAGGATTGATGATAGAAGACCTTCAAGTAAACACATTCATTTTCACATTCCCTACACAGTGAAAAAACCAGGGTGTTAGAGCAGCATCCTTGGAACATACGAGGCTTTCACATGATGCTGAGAGAGTGGCCAGTAGGACTTAGTCTGCAGGAGCTTGACCTCAAGATGTCTATCTTCTGGGTTCAGATTCATGGACTACCGCTGGAGTATATGACGACAGCAAACGCAGAGAAAACACAGAAACTAGGTAATCTTATCCAGGTTGAAAGGGCAATGGACGGGAGGATCATTTTGAGAAGGTACATGTGTATACAAGTGGAAATTAATGTTGAAGAGCCATTACCAGATGGATTCCCACTATCACGACTAGGAAAACCAGCAACGTGGGTTAGTTTCAAATACGAGAGGCGTTCTGATTTTTGTTATTGTTGTGGGTGCCTTGGCCATATACAACAAGCATGTCCCTATCTCCAAACACAGTCGAAAGTTTCAAATTATGGCCCTTGGATGAGAGCTGAGAACACCATGGCAAGAAGACTGGAACAAGTGCAAGAACTACCATCATCCATCAGGTTTCAGCCATTTGGAGATGATAACTTCGACTGAAAGGAGTGTTGCCCCCGAAACCAAAAATTTCTTTCCACAATCATCAAAAGGCAAAGGTAAATTGCATCAAGAGGAAGAAATGCAGTTGAAGAAATAAGATGAAATGGATCACTGCAGCAGCCTCGAAACAATAGTACCAACCATCCATGGAAGGCACTACAACATGCATGCAAAAACAGATGGAAAGAGAAGCCATGTGGCAGCTTCCAAACACAACTGACATCAGATGAGACTCTCATTAATGAAGATTGCGCAAGGAACACCTCGATGGTCTGGTACATCTCTCTACATGATCAACATAGTTCCGATTGTCCCCCTCTCACATTGCACAAGAAAATCCACTCCCTCCATAAAAATAGTGAAGATCAAATGGTGAGTATCATGCTCCCTTCCCTTAATATCAATCCATACTCATTAACACCCATCAATTCAACATTCACTTTCCGAAAAACCAGCAACCATGTTGATCAGAAATCCCAGACAGAAACAAACTCCATCTTCAAAAATATTATTGCTCGATTTGAACAGTTGAAAAGCCCAACAGAAGTGACTCCAAACTGACCAGCCCACTCCATATCACTCCTGGTTAGCCCAACGGGCAAATCCTGTCTAGCCATAAAAGCCAACCAACCATTTGAAAATCAAAGCCCAGCCCAGTCCCATTCAAACTCAACCAAACCGGGCCCCTCAATCCCAGCCATTGAGCCAAACAAAACATACCCATCTGTTAAAACAATCGGACTCACATTCCTAATGCAGAAATCCCTCACAAACCCAGCCCATCAAATTCTTGGTCCAGCTTAATACTCAAACCAGGCCCCCAAATCAACCAATGGAAACAAACAGAACCACACAAATGATTTCTACACCACATATCCCAACAAGCTCAACTCACGAAGACTACCCACGTCACCTCCATCACCGAAACAACACTCAAAAATAGAAAACACTCACTTTTGAAAATCTAGGAATTGAAACAAAGAAAAGGCAGATTCATGAGGGACAAAGGGAGTCAACTTCTCCTAGAGAGGAATCAATTTTTTCAAACACCAAACAAGACAAGTCAGACCATGGAGACTACTCAAATTCGGAGACTGAAGAGCAGAGATCCCAATAGCCAAATAGCTACAGAGGACAAATGCAAGAAGGAGTGGAAATCCAAGCAAACAGAGGAAGAGACCACGGTTCTCCCCTTATCACAAGGATGTCCAGCACATGGGTAATGCATCTCGGACCAAAAATCCAATTGTTTTTACTCTCACTGATGAAGCCGAAGTGGCAGGGCTTATGTTGCCACCAAAAGAAAAATGAAGACTTTATGTTGGAACTACAGGAGACTAGCCCAACCCCGTGCATTAAGAAATTTGAGGGCAAATATCAAGTTTCTGAACCCTGATGTAGTCTTCCTTTCAGAGACAATTTTGCTTGATGTAAATACTCGTGCTATTGTAAATAGATTAGGTTTTAACTTATATGTAAATATCCCACCAAATAGTAGATGGGGTGGGCTTTTGTTTATGTGGAACCAAGGGATGGATGTGAACCAGTGTTTATGAATAGTCATGTAATGTCCATGTTTGTGTCCTCGAATCCTTCTCATAATTCGTGGCTTTTAAACCTTATTTATTGCCCTGCTCATTACAATAAAAAATGGAATTTTTGGGACACTCTTAACAACATAACTTCAAGTTTCAATGGTCCTACTATTAGCATAGGGGATTTCAATTCTGTGATTAAACAATCTGAAAAAATTGGAGGCAGACCTTTTGCTTGTTCCTCTAGACCAAATGGGCTTGGAGCTTATATGGATACTAACGGGATGGTCGACACTGGTTATTATGGCCCAAAATACACCTGGACTAACAATAGACATGGTTGTAGGAATATTAGAGAAACGTAAGATAGAGGGGTTGCAAACCATCAATGGATGAATATCTTTCCCAATGCCACTCTTTAGCACCTCCCCATCACCTCCTCGGACCACTCCCCAATCTTATTAGACACTATGGGAAGAAGCTACAAAAGGAATTCCTTTAAGTTTGAAGAATTCTAGATTATAGATCGTACTAGCCAAATGGTGATTCATAGAGCTTGGAGAATTAACTTTGTAGGTTCTCCTAGTTTCATCATTTTCAAAAAACTAAAAGGGGCGAAAAAAACTCTAAAAACTTGGAACATAAATCATTTTGGACATATTGAAACCTCCATAAAAAATTTGAATCAAGCCTTGTCCAAGATTCAGAATATAGATCCCACCACAGGAAACTCTTCTTGAAGCGAACCTAAAAGAACAGCTCAATGAACAACTTAGAAGAGAAGAAATTCTAGGGAGGCAGAAATCTAGACTCCAATGGTTAAACATGATCGATCTCAATACAAAATTCTTTCACTTGTCAACTACCATCAAAAGAAGATCGAACTTCATTGAACGCCTGAAACTAAACCACAACCATTGGACATCTGATCAAAATGGCATTCAAAACAATTTTTTGGATCATTTCAAAAATATTTATAATTCTTCCAACCGAGACACACAAGAGATCTAGAAGAACTCTTCCCCGAAAAAATTTCTAAGGCGAACAATAATTTTCTTTGTGAAATCCCATCTGAGGAGGAAATCATTACCACTTTAAAAAGTACTCCCTCAACAAAAGCACCTGGTCCTGATAGGTTCACTGGTCTCTTCTACAAGCAGTATTGGGACATCATCAATCTTTATTTTATTGCAGCCATAAAATTTTTTTCCAAGGATCATTTCTCCCCAACAAACTGCCTTTGTTCCAAGAAGAGTCATCCAAGATAACACCATCCTCGCTCAAGAAGTTTTTCATCACTTAAAAAGAAAAAGAGGGAAAAAAATGGCTTATGGCTGTAAAAATTGACATGGACTAAGCCTTTGACTTTATGGAATGGAACTTTATCTTGAAAATTCTTTCAACTCTTGGTTTTCACAAAAACTGGATCAAAGAATGCATCACTACTGTTTCTTACTCTGTGATTATAAATGGGAACCCTTGTGGCTTTTTTCACCCCTTCAAACGACTCAGACAAGGTGATCCCCTATCTCATTTCCTTTTCATCTTGGGGACTGAAGTCCTTACTAGGCTCCTTAAGGGTATAAAAATAAGCAGAAATAGTACACCCATTTCCCATCTTCTGTTTGCATACGACCTCATATTATTTGGAAAAGCCTCTCCTCAAAATTTTCAAGGCTTTTTGAGCTGCCTAGAAAAGTATACTTCATGTTCTGGTCAAAAAGTCCACACCAACAAGTCTTCCATTCAATTTAGTAAGGAAAAATCTAATTGCAAGCAAGTTTGTGCACCAATTTGTGCACCAATATTGATATATAATATATATGTTTAACGAAATGATATGAATTAAAGATGAAAATAATTTTTATGATATATGAGATTTTCTTCTTCTCTTAAAAAATTTTTTTTCATTTTTTTTAAATAAAAAAAATCATCGGTACGCGATATGGTGCACGAACTCGTTTGTATCTAGCAAAACCCATTTAGTAATAATACTCTGCCTCAGGACAAAATGGAGATAAAAGATCTTTTCAGATACAAAATTGCAAGATGAAATATTTGGATCTCCCCCTTTCCTTCAATGCCTAAAAAAAAATTCACTTTGAAGAAATTCAAGAAAAAAACTTTGAGAAACTTGCAGGATGGAAGGCAAAATTACTCTCCCAGGTTAGCAGAACCACTCTAATTCGCTCTATTGCCAGTTCCATCTCATCCTATGCCATGTCTACTCTTATGATCCCAAAGAATGTCACCAAGAAAATTGATAAAGCCTTTTCCAGATTTTGGTGAGGCTTTTCCCCTGAAAAATCCAAAAACTTCACATCAAAGTCTTAGAAATCCATTTGCATGCCCAAATCTTTAGGGGGTCTAGGTCTTAGATGGACTTCTTATTTCAATAAAGCTCTTATGTGCAAATTAGGTTGGAATATGATAAATGGGACCATTGCCATTTGGAAAAATGCACTGTTGGGAAAATATTTAAATAACTCAAAATTTTTTAACACTCTCAAAAGCTTCTGATTCCTGGATTTGGAAATGCATCCTTAACCAAAAAGATTTTCTAAACAAGAGTGTTTGTTTTCATATAAATAATGGTACCAGCACAAAAGTTTGGACTGATCCTTGGATTCCAAACTTCCAGCCAAATCCATAAAACATGTCCACAGAAAAGGACCTCTCTCCATGATCGTTGATGAGCTTACCATGGAAGAACCTAGAAGATGGAACATCATTCTTCTACAAGCTCTCTTCCACTCAGATACTGTGAATGAAATTCTGAAAATTCCCTTAGCCCAAACAAACTTTCATAGATCAGAAGACAAAATTAAATGGATGCACTACTCTTCAGGGAAATTTTCGCTCAAGTCAGTCTATGCAGCCATTACCAATAACCAAAACACCTATCATGAGCAACAAAAAATTTGGAAAAACATTTGGAAAATCAAGGTTCAAGATAGGCTCAAACTTTTAAGCTGGAAAATCCTAAACGACATCATTCCCACTAGAGCTTTGATTAGAAAATTCATTCATTTGACAGATAATGAATCTCAATGCCCTATTTGTAAAAGTGAAGAGGAAACTCAATCTCATTTGTTCTTCTCTTGCCCTTTTACTAGAATCCTCTGGAGATAGTCCCCTAGGCCCTTGAACATTTCACATTTTGCAAACAATGAAGTCAGTCACTAGTTAGAATGCATAATCTCTCCTACTACAAAGCTAAACAATCCTAGTAATGATGAGCATAAATTCCAAATCTATCATTAATGCTATGGACAACATCTGGTTCCTTAGAAATAAGGTTGTTCATGAATCCCTAGCCTTGGATATTGAAACCTTTATTTCTGGCACTCTAAAGATTTATAAGGAACACTGTAATGCATGGGGCAATAGACAAGTGAATAAGGGCCACAATTGGAAAGCTACACCTAGAGAACATTACATACTATTCTTTGATGTAGCTGTAAGAAAAGTGCAGCAACAGCAATCTACAAATCAGAAGATGGTACTCCAATTTTTGTTATCACAAAGCACATCGAAAGCCAGAATCCATATTAAGGTGAGGCCACAACAATGTACATCGGTCTAGAAAATATACAGGCCAAACAAATCAAGAAAGTAGTCATTGCAGGCGATTCTCTAGTGGTGTTGCAAGCTATAACTGACCCTAAAAATATCTCAGAATGGAAGTGTACATTTACGAAGAACTAAATTGGCTCATCGATAGGTGAAATTATACACTTTGGAGTTGGCCCAAATCTGACAGTCGACACCCACCATCATTTAAAAAAAAAAAAACAAATATTAAGTTTTGATTGTGCCCCATTTGAAGGGTGTAAAAGCCCCATTTACGCCGCATCCTATTTTAAGATAAATCCAGTCATTTTTGTCAGCAACCTTAAGTAAGCAACATTGTAACCAATAAACAACTAAAAAAAAAACCATGACCACTAACCAAATGGCACGGTTCTCTTTGATCAAATAGAATATAAGAGCTACAAAATTGGGATGATTGAGTCCTTTCTCTCAGCAAATAATTTCAGTGTCATTTGTATAACCCTTGTTCCGTTTTGGAACTTTAAATATCAACTGCAAAGTTTTCCTGTCGCAGTGGGAATTGCTAAACGAATTCCATCAAGTTCGGGTTTTGCAATCACTTGACAACCAAGACGAGACCTGAAAGATCCAGAACATAGATTTAAATCTTAGCAAGTCGCTTAAACAAAAAGAAAAAAACTAGAAAACAAAAATCAAAATAAAAATAGCATTTAATCTGGCATAGGGCATCATGAAAAATCATTCGAGTAAAAGGAACCTACGTTTCAGAAAGGCCGAAGGCGAGATCCAGCATGTCATTTTCCTCATCCGTGGGGTCTTCTAACTTACTGTAGTACTCCGTGTCCTACCATAAATACGATTCGATGGTTAGCCCCTCAAATTTCAACCGTATAAAATGTTGGACTAAACACATGAAATTCCAAAAGTATACATGCTTTGATACAAATAGCCAAAATCATACCATAACAATCACGTGACACGTTGAACAGGCAAGCGAGCCTTCACATGCTCCTGTTAAAGACATTGAAAGCAGAGCATTAGATTTTATAATGATGATCAAAGAAAACAAGTTCTTCCACAAGGAAAAGATTTATCCATCAATTCTCTGCCCGAAAGAAGAACTTCGGTCTCCAAAGAAAAACAAAGCATAATAAAGGGAAGGGGAGAGCAGGAGGCAGCCCCATGTTACAGTTAAAATGGTCCATCAAGAGCTGTGTCCAAACATGCCCTATTTATGAGAAATGAATTTCAGCAAAACCATTTCTCTAGATGGCATTAATCATGGGAGAACAAAGTACAAGCTAAGGTAAAGGTTAAAAAGACGACTAAATAAACATCAGAATCTTTGCCTTCAAGTTCCATATCATTTTCAAGAGCAGCTTCTAACATGGACATTCCAAGGGGGACCAGAATCTGCTTTTCCTCTCCCTCCTTGTCAATAAATGTGACAGATATCCTGAAAAAATAAAGCATCCAGTTAAAAAGAATTGCTAATCTTGATTGAGGATTGTAATCTCGCATTACCTTGGAGGAAAAAGTTATTACCTTTTATAATGATTTCAAAGGACTCCAATTGTAATATTAATTAGTCTTTTTAAAGTATAAGGGTCCACTTGACAGCACAAGTAGATCACAACCAGTCAGTTGCAGGAGTTTCTGGATGAATAGGATGCATCTGGTTATTCTCAGGAACTTCAAGAAATACAGATAAGGCCTAACCCAATCCCCTTCTAGCTAGCGCATATTAGAGTTTTATTCAAACGAAACAAGTCCTAAATCAAGCCCCAATCTGCCGCACCTCTAGAGAATAAAGCCTCCTTCCCGCCACTCCTTAGTAGACCTATTAGAAGCCTATTGCCAATATAAAAGTCCTTGAAGGTATGGTATGTAAGTATCTTCGATATCATCTAAAATACTTGAGAATATTTGCTCACATCATTTTCTGGGTCTTGAAAAGATATTTTATAGTTTTTTTTTTTCATTATAAAAGCTCGCTTTTTTGCACTTTAAGCTCACACAAAAAGCCCCAAAAAGCGCTTAACATGCTTTTGTAAATATGCTTCACTTTTGATAAACGAAGCGCTTTGGCCTTGGCACTTTGCACTTTAAGTGCGCTTTTAACAACACTGGTATGTTTAAATTAGGAAATTGTGGAGAATTTAGAAAACTTTGGCAATGTATTTTGTTAGGTTTTGTGAAAGTTTTGAGAATTTTTTTAAGAGAACTTTGTTAAGATATTGGTGAAGAGTGGGTAGGAAGATTTGAAAATTTGCTTGAATATAACTTTTTAACAGTTGTCTTTTTTTGTTGTTGTAAAAGTCATTTTGATTTTGTGCTTTTTATTTTTTTTCACTGAAATCTAGGCAAATGATTAGATGAAAAGTACTGTAGAGCTATAGATTTTTTTGTTTTAGATTTAAGGATGGTTGGATTAGATGAAAAGTAATTTTTTTTTTTTTTTGTGTGTGGGAATTTGAAAAAGTTGTAATGATTAGATAAGATAAGATGAGAATGATTGTGAAAACAAACGAGACCCTAGGTCATCTATTTATTAGACTCATTAATAATATCACACCAAATTATTCACCACTAGGGTACAATATAAATTCATGGGACAATTGTAAACATGAAATTCTTCCAGACCATTTTACACAAACAGAACTTACTTTTTGTTCTCTTCACTCTCTACCTCAGATGCAGTGTCAGCAGTAATGGTAGAGAAATGATGATGCTTCTGAAATAAGGCTCCCTGGAACATGTTTCTTTCTGTTTGCCGTCCAAACTATTTCATGGAACAGGAAAATTATGAGTACAAAACATCGCTCAACTGAAAGTGTAATTTTGTTGACAAGCAAGTTTATTCCAAAAACTATGGAAACAGGAATGGATAATTGCAAATTATGGGAATGGACAGAATCCCTAGATTTTATCAACGGATCCCCAAATTAAGATAGGAGATTCTTCGGTAGAAATTGGAGATTTTGCCCATTTATTTAACATTGAAATTATCCACACTCATTTACATAGCTATGGAAAAGCTATCCCCATTCATATAAAATCCTATTGCAAGGTTCACTTTCAACCCGATGCCGCTTCAAAGCAAAGTAGGAGTGCCCTCAGTGCCCGCAATTGGTTTTGTTCTGCAAATAACAAATAAGAAATGTTTATAATAGCCCTAGAGGGGTCACCAACCAAGAATCTAGCCATGAAACCACTGCAAACCAAAGGCAAAGTCATTCTACTCAGTGTCTCCATAACTATGACAAAAAAGAGTGTGGACAGTGGATCCCCTTGTCTCAGACTTCAAGAACTGCTGAAGAAGCTAATTTTTTTGATAGGGAAAAATGGTTGTTGAAGAAGCTAATTGGACTACCATTTACTAGCACAAAGAATCTCGTTGTTGATATGCACCATCTAATCCACGAGCACCATCTCTCCATGAGCACAAACCTCCCAAGCAAGTAGAGTAGGAAATCCCAATTAACATGATCATATGCCTTCTCCATATCTAACTTTCATAGGATCCCCAAGTTACCAGATTTTTGTCTGCTACCTAGACACTCGTTGGCAATGAGGACTGAGGCCCCGTTTGGAACTTGGACTGAACTGAGTTCAGTCTAATTTTAAGCTGAGTCTAACATTCAAACACTCAACTCTCAAATCACTAAACTCATCTCAACTCAAAACCTCTTTACACATGGGATCCATAACTTTTTTCAACTTAATACCTCTTTTACATGCGGGACTTACAACCTTTTTCAACTTCCCAACACATCTAAACTCATCTTAAGTGGGCCTCACAAAATTCACTCTACCATCTCAACCCACTAGTATTCATAAAGAACTCAACTCATCTCAAATAAGTTCAACATCCAAACGGGGCCTGAATCTAGGCTTTGCCTTCCTCATACAAATGCTTTTTGGGATTTTGTTATAATCTTCCCCCCAACACCTCCCCTAAACAATTTGCAAGCACCTTAGAAATGATCTTATAAACCCCCACTCAAAAGACTAATGGGCCAAAAATCTTTGACATCCGATGCTCCAATCTACTTAGGAATTAGTGCTATGAATGTGGCGTTAAGGTTGCTTTCAAATTTTCCAGCCATGAACAGCTCCTGAAACACCTTCATTAAGTCCTCCTCCACCACTTCCCAACAAGTTTGGAAGAATCCCATAGAAAATCCATCCGGCCCAGGTGCTTTGTCTTTGGCCATTTTCCTCACCACATCATGAACCTCCATCTCCTCGGAAGGCTTCTCTAACCTCAAGACATCCTGTGGGTCAATAGAATCAAAAGCTAAACCATTGAGCTTGGGCCACCACCCCATTTGTTTTGTAAGCAAATGTTCAAAAAAACCCAACAACATGATCTCTAATTACAGGGGCCTCGGTACATGTTGCACCCTCTATATTCAGCATCTCTATGTGTTGTTTCTCTTGTGAGAATTGGCCATCCTATGAAAGAATTTTTACTTGGATCCCCTTCTTTCAACCACAAAGCTCTAGATTTTTGGCACCATGAAATCTCTTCCAACAAAATAATCCTCTCTAATTCAGTAACCACCTCTGCCTTTTGAGAAATTTCTTCCAAGGAAAGAACCCGGCCCTCCTATGTCCTCTCTAGCTCCTGAAGCACTTCCAATATGGACTTCTTTCGTTCCCCTATATTGTCAAAAGAGTGCGTGTTCCAAGTCTTCAAGTCATTTTTTAAAGCTTTCAGTTTACCTGCAAGAATGAAACTAGGGGTTCCATCAAACTAATATGAGGACCACCATTGTTGAACCGTGTCCACAAAACCTTCAGTCTTCAGCCACGTATTTTCGAATTTAAAATACCAACGCCAGCAAAATAGGAAAATGATCCATGCACAGACGAGACAGCTTCCTTGACATACTTTCGGATACTAAGCTTCCCAAATCTCGACCATGTATGATTATTTGACCACGTGAATGCCCCTCCCATGAGAGGGATGTCCACCAGATTCAAGTCAAAAATAAATTTTGAAAATTCTATCATTGTTGGTCGCATTCTACTATCTCCTAAGTGTTCACTTGGAAAACTTACAATATTAAAGTCACCACCTATACACCATGGTAATTCCTACCAACTAAATACTCCATCTAATTCTTCCTATAACATACTTTTGTTGATGTCCAAGTTTGGCCCATAGATACCACAAAAGGCCCACATAAAGTTATCTTCCACACTTTCAAAAGAACATGCCACTGTGTACTCCCCTGTATAGTCCTCCATTCTCTCCACCATTCTTCTATCCCACATCACTAATACACCTCCTGAAGCCCCATCAGTTGCAAGATAATATACTTCTAACAACTCTTCTTGTAACATATTTCAATTTAGTTTCCTGTAAGCATATGATGTCTGCCCTCCACTCACGAAGCAAATTTTTTATACAAATATGTTTATTTGCCACGTTAAGCCCTTCAACATTCCAAGAAACAATTTTAGGCTTCATAAAACAGGTGCTATTTCATTCCCTTTAGATCTCTCACGACTTGCACTACCCTCATAATTAAGAGACCACGTTAGCCTCTTTAGCTCCCTCTATTTTTTAGAATTTGGTTTTTTAGGATCAACATGACCAGCTTCAATGGCTGTAAGCAGTGCCATAAATTGCTCCTCAAAACCTTCACACTCCATTCTTACACAATATTGAATTTCCTTTACCTTCTGCAGAACCCAATTCGAAACATTAGACTGATTTGGAAGCATATAGTTAAGAGGAAAGCGTTCCCCCTCCCTGTTAGCCCACTGCGAAACTAGCGGCGTCCTCAGCTCACCCTCCTTAGAAAAATTCTCATACTCCCATTCTGAAAGACCTTGTATCGGTATACGGCTCTTAGAAGACCCTCCATCTGCACCCACGTCCCTTAATTCCTCTAAAAATAGGTCTTGGGTATCATCCACATCATCCATTTGCTGCGCAGCCTTCGCCGGAGAGGATGTCATCGTCGGAGGGGTGGCAGCCTCTTCCTTGTCGCTCGTCAGCATTATCTGGCTCAGATGCGCCAGAGAGCCAGCACCCAGGTACTCATCAGCGTTATCTGGCTCAGAAGAGCCGTCAGGTACCGTTGCAGAGGCCTCTGTCGTCACCTCTCCCGCCGTCGCCTTCACCATCACAAAACAAACAACTAATACCAGAATGCCCAATTAACAAGAAAAAATGAAAAGAAAATGGAACGCGAAAAGGAACAAGGTAAAAGGGTTATTATTGAAATATATGTTAAGGGTTTTATTAATAAAGTTCTAGAATAATTTGATGTTTTTGGAAACTTCTTATACCTAGATCACAAAACCAAAATTCTAAATAAACTGCCTCGAAACAAAGTTCTAGAATATTTTGATGTTGATGAACCATTGCCCAATTGTAAATGATCCATCACTAAAGCTTCCTTGGATGAGCAAACCTAAGTTCTAAATAAACTGCCTCAAGGGTCTTGATCGCCAAAACATACACTTGTCGAACATTTATCCTTGAGCCGTTGCTCACCACATATCTACTAAAACTTGAGAACTCTCCCCAACCCCTTGGGATGCTCTTCCAAAATCTCACTTCAAATGTCTCATTTACTTCCTCTGAACACCATCCACACCACAAAAATAATAAATTTTGCATTGACCAGCATCCTCCAAGGAGTCTTGATCTCAAAGGTATACCTCCATAATTACTTCCTTTAAAGGGTTTGACTAAATATAATTAAGTAGACCCCTACCCTCCCTAAACTATGATTTACAATAAAGTTGCTTCATTCGAGCTTATAGAAAGTTCCAGATGAAGGAATTTCCTTGCACACACACAAACGGGAAAGAGACTACCACTTACAAATGATAACTAGAATGTAAAACTGCGTGAGTACAATTTCAGGAACCACTGTAATCCAAACACATATATTCTGGTGGACAAAACTGCTAAGAAATTTATATTTAGATGAAAACAAGGGGCACAATAACTAATAAACTAGTGTATAAATCAAGAAAACCACCACCAAGTTTACAATTCTATAAAATATATGTATATATATGTATATATCTAATGTCGCCACAAAATAAAGAAGGGAAAAAGGAATAATCAACCACTCCACTCAATGATCACACTATCCTCCATCTAAGCCCGTATAAGAAGCCATGACTAATAAGAGGCTGTCTAGACAGATCCTCGTATGTTATATGACTGGAATTTATATAAAATAATTTTAATAAGTGAAAGCAGTGACATATCAAATTTAACTACTGAAGATTCCAGGTATGACAGTCTGATCCAATTAAAGAACCCATCGCTTAGAGTAAGCATCCAACATCCACAGAACCAAGAACGGTGTCATCTATGTTAAGTGAATCTATGTTAAGTGAGCGGTGAGTACAACTCCCTTAACATTCCATTTAGATCGTTGTATCTATGGTGTTTATTCTACACGCACTAATTGATCAGAAAAGGGAATGAAAAGCATAGACAATGATGTTGCCTAAAAAAGCAACTGATAAATAAGAAGCTTTTGGAGATACTGACAAGTGGTTTCAAATATTGGCTGTAAGACCTTTGAACATGTCCTGCTCTTATAATGGGTGCAGCTTCTCCTGCCAAAAAGAACCCACAATTCAGAATCAAAGATAATATATCAAAATTACTCGTGTTGCTGTTAGTAACTTCATGTATTTTAAAATTTAAATTGTAGATTTCGCTATAGAAACATCTATAGACCTCTTGAGAGCTCTTTGAGAATCCAATCACCAACTCGTCTTGAAAGTTTAGGAACTGACATAATCATTGCGGCACGCTGAACACGGGTGAACTGTGAAATTCAAATGAACTTTCGACTTAATGGTAATAAATCACTAAAAATAACGAATGCATATTCCAATAAACATATAACTATCAAACTACTGAGCATTACATTAGAGAAAGGAAAGAAAGGTACGCAGTTGAGAGCGATATAACGGAAATTAAAAGGTATCGAGAAAGCATTAGAAATGTCAAATACAGAAACAGAATGGGAAATGAAGGCAAAAGCAACGAACCTCAAATCTCAATGTTCTGATTACGAAACAGATAGCCAAGGGCTTGAAATTGGGCCGCCAAGGGAAGAAGAAGAGGAAGAAGAAGAGGGGTCCTGCTCGTGAGGCGCGTCGAAGCATCCAAAAAAAATTAAAATAAAATAAAAAGTTAATTGTAATTTGTAAATTCAATATTTCAATTTTCTATAATAGGATATCTCCATTTTGAGAAGAGCTGTCATTCTAAAGAAATTTTGTAAAAATAAATTTATAAATTAATATCAATTTATACGAAACATTAAATCTATTTTATAATTTGATAAATTATATCAAATCACATCAATTTAAATGATCAGAACAGCTTTGGAGCGGTCGGTCTACTGTTGACCTATAAACAGCCCCCAATTAAATTTTGACACCTCACTTATTTCACATTAAGCCAATAGAGTGCATCACATTAGATTATTCATTTGTATGACTCCAGACCCCTCATGTTCCATGTTCTTTGTCTCTTCTCCTACTGTCGTCGCCAAGTATCTCCGCCGCCCATCATCTCCATCGTCACCCATCTCTATCGCCGATCTCCCCCATCTCCATCGATCATCTCCATCTCCTCTCCAAAATCAACCCACAAAGAAGGAGGATGTAAAGGAGGTGAGCAGAGAAGGAGAGAAGCCAAGAGAATGAAACGACAATTGAATAACATCCGTCATTTACAAAGAAATGAAGAGAGAGGGAGGGAGAGAGAGACCGGCTTTAAACCAGGAAAAAAAAAAACTTCTTGAATTCAATGGCCTTGAAAAGCTACTTGAGTTCAAAGTCGCACACAGAAAACGTCATTGGTGATTGTCCTGAGTTCTCTGCAAGTTCTTGGGAGTTGTCTGCGCACTTGTGGATGTTATCAACCTGTAACACCCCGCTCCTTCTTTTTTACGTAAGCAAATTTCGAGGACGGAATTTATTACAAGGAGGAGAGGATGTAACAGTCCACCCCTTCTCTCTAACGAATGCGAATCTCGTTATGCATGCCAAATCTCAATGCATGGTTTTAAAGATATTATGTGATTTCCAAAGCTAGCTTAGAGTTTTAAAGCCACAAGTATTTTAAATGGAGTGTTCCTAGTGTTTTTTAACCAAGCATGATTTTAAGACAGACAATTATAATATTTTTTAAGAGCTCCAAAAATATTATAATTGTAGAAAATAATTTTATTAAAATGATTTCAGTTATTTAAAATATTATGAGATTTAAATTATGTTGAAAACTCTAATTAATTAGATGGTTTTATTCTCTTAAAGATATTTAAGACTTCATTATTTTATTAATGATGAAGAAATATTATTTTATAAACCAAAGTTTAGTTTAAATAATATTCTATCTTAATTCTCCTCAGTGTCTTAAGTTAAATCAACATTTTAATTCCCCACCGTTAGATCGATTTGAAGACCCCAAGGTGAAGGGTTGGCATTAAATACCCAAGCCCCTAGCCTTTTTCTCTCATTTCCTCCCTTTCCCTCTCTCTCTCTCTCCTCTCCCTTCAGCTTACGAAGCACGCACTCCATTCCCCTAGCCGAATCTCCTTGAGCCCAGCCCGGCTCCACCGTGCACCACCTAGCCTCACCACCACCATCGGCAACTCCCCCTCAAGCCGGCGACCAAGCCAGCCACCACCATGCTTCCCCACGTGCAGCCACTCTCTCTTTCCGATTTCTCTCCCTCCTAGCGGCTCCGTCGTCAGCTAGGGCCGCCACCGAGCACCACCATGGGCCTCCCCGCATGAAACTCCTCCAATGCACGGGTTCTCTATACCCACGGCCGAGCTCCACCTCCCACCTCCCACGGCCACCACACCACCACCAGAAGCCTCCTCCCTCACTGGTGACCTCCCCTAGCCACCCCCATGCCCAGCTGAGCCTCCCTCCTCCCACACGCTCTCTCCCTCTCTCATGGACTCTCCCTCACACATGGCCTAGATCCGCTGCCCTCCAGCCACCGTGACGCCACTCCATCACCACCATGCCCCTCCACGGCACCTCCTAAGCCCTTCCATGGCCAACCATAGTCCCTAGCCACCCCTAGCTTCACACGAACCCTCACCCTCTCGAGTGCACTGTACACGACTAGATCCGTCGTATTCCACACCTCACCACCACCACAAGGCCACCATGAGCCCTTCCAAGACCACATCTAGTTATTCCCATGCGTAGTGGCGGACAGCCACTATACACGGCCTTAGCCGCCACCCATGGACTCTCACTGTGTCAGCCACCCTCGCACAACCTAGATTTAGTAGCCAAAATCCATGATCCGATCCCCAAGATAGTCCCGTTGTAAGGTCACGGTAGTGACTGCTACTGCCTAAGCTAATGGCTTCTGACGCCACTGGCCATGCCGGACAGCGAGCAATGCACGGATTATCCCGTCAATAGTATAACTCTATTTCTCTTTATCTTCATTATTATGTTAGTTAGTTGGTTAGGTTGTGAACTGTACTGTTAGTAATTGTGGAGTTCGCTGTCTAGTGAAGTGTTGGGCGTATATGTGCAGTGTGCTATGAAGTATTGTGGATTGTTCTGTAAAGTGTGGGTGTGAAGTGTGTGTTGTAGTAGTGATGTGGTGTAGTGTGTGAAGGGAGTACACGTGTGTACTCCATGTGGTGGAGTGTACTCCATGTGGTGGAGTGATGCACCATATAGCGTATATGTTGTAGTGGTGATGTGGCATAGCGTGTGTGAAGGGAGTACACACAAAGTGTACTCCATGAGGTGAAGCGATACATCGTGTGGAGTATCGCAAAGATAAGGATGGTTGCGTAGTTGATGAGTGTAGAGTGTGATGAGTAGTGTCGGGAATTATAAAACAGTGTCCCAAAGTAACTGTGATGTGGCTTGTAGTGTTAGGTGACAGATGTCATCGTGTAGTTGACTTATGGCTGGGAGTATGTGTGAAGTGGCAGAATAGTGTAAAAGTAGTGCAGCGGAAGCATAACGGAGAAATGTCACAAAGTGACATGGTTAAACAAGAAGTCGTTCTTGTGATGGGTGAGGAGTTAGTGTAAGAGTGGCGCAGCGAGAACGTGACTTAAAGCCGTGTGGCGTGTATGGATAGGAATGAGTATTTAGTGTGAGCTAAGATGCATGAATGTGTGACGTATGTATTGTCTAGGATTGGGATGCGTGATTTAGTCGGTCTGAGTCATGCATCGGGATGAGGTAAGTAAGAAGAATAAGATGAAGGTCTTAGTATCTTAATCCTAAGGTGAATCATGGGTTCACTTTAGTGGATGAGTACTCGAGGTAAGACCTTGAGTTTGGAAGAGGCAGTGACCATAAATAGATCCCGAAAGTTTTAGCATAATAAGGGACATGTAAGAGCACGGGATAGAAAGATAATGTTTCCAAGTGAAGTGTAGTTCTACTTCTAGTTTAGTTGCTGATGCACTGGATAGAAAATAATGCTAAGGTTATGTGTATGCATGTAGGTTGCCATCTGACACGCACATGAATGGACTGTATGAAAAGAGTATAGCATGGAGTCCAGGTAAGTATTATGTTCATACTCTTCTAGAGTTTTCTAAAAGATATGAAAATGAAGAAAAAGAAATGTTTCTCTTTACGATGCTTTACGAAACAAAAGGAAACGATGTTTTATGAAAAGCATGCTAAGTGTTTAAAGGTATACGTATGTATGGTCCTTCTTGGCAATCCCTTTTTATGCAACCAAAGTATTAATTGTATACATATGAGTGGATGACTAAATGCAGTATCTATTGTATGTATTTTCATGAAATGATATGTGAGGCTTATTGTAACAGCCCGCTAGAAATTCATTAGTGGAATTTCTATTGACTTTAGGAATCTCGTGAAAATCCCATAAGTTTTTACGAATCGACCAATCGCATAGGTTTTAATTTGTCAACATAGTCAGTGTTATCACTCACTATGGTGCTAGAAATATGAGTTTTATTTATTTGAGATAGTTAGAAGTGTTAGAATGCATTATGGTCTACGCCATTAGACTCAGTTGATTATTTAGGATTTTATGGCACAATAAGTTTATTTTCATATTTTCAGACGAAACGCATATTAGAAACTATGAAATTATTTTTAGGGGCACTTCGAGGTTGAATTTCGGTAAACGATTTTCACTGTAGGTTAATATGAATATTTAGGAATTTCTAGGGCTAAGTTTATGATTCACTTTTTCGGAGTGAATAGTAATCTTGATAAGCGCACCAATTGCAGTGTTTCAAAATCACAATGTGAAATATCCAAATTAGATTAGAGAAGTTTTATTTGGACACTTGGCAAGATCTTTGCCACACTTAGTGAATAATATTAGACACTTGGCACCATGAGGAGCGTTTGATGGATTTGAAGGAATTAAGGTGTGAAATCATGCCACGTAAGCAAAACTTTGTTTCATCTGCTCAACCAAATTGTGCCAGACCAAATAGGGTCTCAATCCTAGTGAAATCCTAAATGGTGGGAATCCAATTGAAAGCCCAAAAGCATGGTTGAAATCGGAAACCTAAACGGTTTCCCCAAAACCCTAAAGTTGGCCTCTAAATCCTTTTTAATTCGATTTCTAGCATTGTGTTTAATCACTTGATTAAATCACTTCCACATGCTATTAATCCTTCAAATTTGTGTTAGAACATCCTTATCCAACCTTGTTAACCTTGAAAAATTGATTGGGCCAAGTGATATTGGATTTGGGTTTGATAGCAACTCAAACCCTCTTTAAACCCCAAAATTTAGGCCCATTCGGTTTAGCCTCATTAAGGGCCATGAATTTGGTCACCATAGGATTGCTTCATGGCTAAGTTTTGTACCCCCACTTGGCTGGCCAGATCTTTTCAAGAAGGGCCTAGAAGGTTCTTGAAGTACAAAGCTAAAGGGCCACCTCACTCTTTCACTCTTACACTCCACTTTGAGAAAAGATCTTGGACTGGTTTTTATAAGAAGAAAAGGCCAACACTCAACCTTTCCTTCAGTCCTATCACTTTTCATAACTTGTCTAAGAGGCTCTCCAGTCCACTTCCCATGAAAAGCAACTCTCATTTACACTTTTCATTCATAGAACACAAAAGACACTCTCGGGCAGTTTTTCTTACCTCTTTTGAATGCCTGTTTCGAAGCTTTTGTAAGTATTTTCTCGCCAAGTTTCCTTCATACAATTTGTTTCTTTTGGAGTCTATAGTTTACGTGGGAACCTTATTTGTTCCATTTGGAGATCATTTGATTGGTAAAAAGTTGTTTATAACCCAGAAAGGTCATTCTGGGCGATAAACTGGAGAGTGGGTTATATTTTGGATTTTTTGACCAAGCTAATGAATAGATCTTGGTCCAAAATTTTTATAAAGTACTATTAACATGTGTATATGATTATTGGTTGAGGATTTGTTGCATGATTAAAAGTTTTGGTGAAATATTTTCTTAGGTCTAGAAACTTATAAACTGGATGAGGAAAAACAGTTTCTATTTTGAGAAAGTTTAAATCTTTTATGGTTTAATCTTATTCCAATGGCTTTGATATTTTTATTGGAAGATCCTAAGCCTCTTATATACATGTTAAAATGTTATTTTGAAGATATTTGATGTTAGTTTCGAAGATATGAAATTTTATGCAATGAGATATTCGGTTAGGCCAAAGTGATGATGTTCTTGGTTAAATTTGTGTTTTGGTTGATGTTTAACAATGTGATCTTGAGTTTGATGCTTGGATCTGTTTAAGGACACCATTTTAAACCATGTGATGTTTTGGTTTGAAGATCACTTCTTTATAAGTCATGGATCAAGAGGTTGATCGAAACAAGTTAGAAACAAAATTCTGTTTTGAACTTAGAAGAAAAACCAAAAAGTTCAAGTATGGTTTTAGTGATTTTGATGACTTTTGTTCATGATTCAAAACATGATTATTCTTAGGAATATATTATGAGTATAGTAGAAGAAAATTTTTGGTTTAATCATAAGTTTTAAAATTTGAAAGAATTACAACAAAAATCAAAGGAAATAGCCTTTGTAAGTTTCGGCCCTATAGAGTTTTAATGGTTGTGCTTAGTTGTAAATTTTTCTGAATTGATATTTGAGTTTAGAACAAAATTTACATAAGGGTGAGTTTTGTAGTTAGGATGCAAAATCCTTAAGTTAGGGGTAAAATGGTCATTTTCTCACATGTAGAGGGTAAAATGGTAATTTTACTCTAAGTTGATATTTTTCTCATATTCCTAATTGTTAGTGATTAAGTTCTAATTTTTAGAAATCAATACTTTCAATTTCTCGTGATCGCACTTGAGTTTTGTCTCGAAGCGCGAAGATCAAGGTAAGTTAACTTTTAACTTACTATCAGTTTAATATGTATAAGTGATAAGTAAGGGAACTAAAGTCTATGTAAGCATGTTATCATATGTACCATGCCAAGTCATTACATATTTATCTATTACACATAATTTATTCTGTCATGAATTATTCATCTGTTACACAAGATATTCTATCACGTATTGTTATACATTGCAAGTATGTCATGTTAAGTATGCCATATGTTACATGTATTTCATGTCACGTAATATTCACTGTCACATGTTACGCCATGTTAAGAAATGTAACGCCCAGTTCCCGAGAGTCCGAAGAGTTAACTCATATAACATGATAATCAATTTTAACAAAGCTAAAGTACTTCCAAATTCAAGAATATATATTTCCAAAACATCAAATCAAACGTAAATACTTCAAATTAATAAACCATATAAACTCATTTATCTAATTTTCAATCCAACAACCCAAATAAAATATCCACTATTTTTCATGTCTCAAATAACAAACTAGAAATAAGATAACATTGATATAAGTCTCCATAAATCGCCAAAATCCATTGAAGCCAACTTAAGAAAATATAAATAACTTCCAATATCAGCACTAATACTACGAGATACCCAACAACAATTCACTGCCAATCTTCTCCATAAACTCTAATATTGATCCTCAGCTGAACCATCAATGTCATCTGAAATATTATGAAGATTAACGGTGTGAGTTATCAACAACTCAGCAACCAGAGAGCATATACTAACATGTAAACATGAGCATTTATAACATTTGATAAGTAGGACAAAACATTTTCTTTCAGAATCCAGAAAACAACAAATTTTCTTTCGTAATGCATAGACAAAACTTGGTACAAAAATATTAGAGCGAAATTTCCAGAAAAATAAACTTATTCCCAAAAAGAAAATCCATTAGCATTTCCAAACTGAAACATTATAATCATATCATCTCTTAGCATCACATCGGGACAAAATACCATGTTTAACCCCCGTGGTAGGGTTATAAACCACCATTATACCCGTGGATGGGCCGTTACCATGTTTCACCCCCGTGGTAGAGTTATAAATCACCATTATAGCTGTGGCTGAGTCGTATACCATGTTTCACCCCCCGTGGTAGGGTTATAAACCACCATTATACCCGTGGTTGAGCCTTAACAGAAAACAGAACAGATATCATTAGAATCAGATCACAATCATATACAAAATCAGAACTTCATGTCAAGGTTTTCAGATGATACATCATATCCAAACAAAATACTTATCAGCTTTAGATCACTTCACATGTTCGAGATAAACAGAATCAAAATATTTTCATTTATTCATAACAAAACCTTTAGATTTTCATATTCGCTCTTTTGCATAGTTCAGAATCAAAATGCACAAAACTAACTCATGTCAACACCAGTCATGACAGAAAACACTTTCTCTTATATTGAATTTATGCATACGCAGAATAAACAATTGAGGTTGTTTTCAAATCATTTCTTTTAAACAATAAACATGCTTATTTTCAAAGTCAACCTCATTTTATTTCTTTTATGCAAAACTAGTATATGAACCCCGCTTACATGACTTCTTCGTATTATTAACACCTTGAGTCGGAACTCTAGTAGTAACACCGCCTAAACAAAACATATACCCAATATTTAGTAACCAATCCAGTAAGCTACAATTTATTGAGTAACAAATCAAAACAGCCCCTTCACAACTCAATAACTATCATAACAATTAAACCCGAACAACTCTCTTTTCAAACCATTCGCATTTAAAACCCAAAACAGCCACCTTTTATTAACGCCGAATCAACCATAATTACTTCCAAAACCAACAACAACAACTCCAATGATTAAAACATAATCCAAACCAAACTTCACTTCCAACCTTCAAATAAAAATTTCAGTGCCCGCATCACTATTTTAGTCATTCAACAGTTTAAGACTTGCATAAAAATGTCCAATACAACTAGCTCAAAACACCCATAAATTTACACCAAATAGTCTAAAATCATAGTCCAAAACAGTCTCACAAAACCATCCAAACAATTATACTCCTCAACTTCAAAAATTCCATCACACTCCACCACCATCAAATCAGTAACTCTATTACATTTCACAGTCCAAACCTAACATTCAAAACTACCAAAAGCTTCGGGGAACTTACCCCAAAAGAAATCATAAAACTTCAAATCACTTCGAATGGGTGCAACCCACTGCAATCCACGCCCCAAAAAAACTTTCACAGCAATCTCTAGTGAAAGAGGAAGTGACCCGCACAAGGAAGGCTTGAGAAATTAAGTGTGGGCGACGGCAAGTCAAAGCAGAGTGGTTTGTGTGTGAGCAAAATCGAGCAACCCAAAAAGAAGAGAGGCCGCGCGAGTGAAACCAGAAGAAAAGGAAAAACAAGGAAGAATAAAAATAAAAATAAAAAGAAGAAGAGAAATGTCGGATTGAAGGAAAAACTTTACCAACGATTGTTCAAGATGCCGAACAAAGCTGCAGTGGAGTTGATAGTTGAAGCTCCAACACCCGGGTTGAACGCACAGTGAAGGGAAAGAAAAGTTGAGAGAAACCGAAGGAAAAACTCTTCTCAAAGGTGATGGTTTGAAAAAATAACTGCAAAGTTTGTGGGTGCACGGGTTGAGTAAGATGCGGAATTGGAGTGCAGTGGGGAGAAAATGTGAAGACGAAGAACAGTGCATCAGAAAAAGGGGAATTAAACATTCACCCAAATGACGCTGCTCGGGTCTCACATCACACGCTTGTGGGCTGGGCTTCAAGCAACCGGCTGACTTCAAGAAAGCTGGGCTTGGAGCCCGGGTATTACATTCTCCCCCCTTATAAAAATTCCGTCCTCAGAATTTGTCACAAGCTATTAGGATCTTCGTCGAACAATTGTGGGTACTTGACTTGCATTTCCTCTTCTAATTCCCAAGAGGCTTCACTGATAGCATGATTATTCCATACCACTTTAACCAATGGAATAGTCCGATTCCGTAACACTTGTTCTTTTCTCTCTACAATCCGCACCGGCTCTTCTGGATAAGTAAGATTTTCCTAAAATTGAAGAGGCTCGTAATCAATAACGTGGGTGGGGTCGGATACATACTTCCTCAGCATAGATACATGAAATACATTGTGTACACCTGAGAGTGTTGGTGGTAGGGCTACTCTGTAAGCTACTGGTCCAATCCGATCAAGAATCTCAAATGGCCCGACATATTTAGGGCTCAACTTGCCCTTCTTTCCAAATCTCATAACCCCTTTCATGGGTGCAATCCTCAAGAATACCTTATTCCCAACCTCAAACTCTAATTGGCGACGACGGTTATCTGCATAGGTTTTCTGTCGACTCTGAGCTGCTCTCATTCTAGCTCGAATGGTCTCAATCTTCTCTGTTGTCTTTTGTATGATTTCGGGACCCAAAATTTGTCTTTCTCCCACTTCATCCCAATACAAAGGGGATCTATACCTCCTACCGTAAAGTGCTTCATAAGGTGCCATTTCAATGCTAGCCTGGTAACTGTTATTATAAGCAAACTCAACCAAAAGCAAGTGTCGTATCTAGGTTCCCTTGAAATCCAGCATGCATGCTCTCAACATGTCTTCCAAAATTTGAGTGGTCCTTTCCAACTGACTATCCGTCTGCGGGTGAAATGCAGTGCTGAAATTTAATTTAGTGCCCATGGCCTCTTGTAAACTTCACCAAAATTTCTAAGTGAAACGAGAATCCCTATCCGACACAATGGTCACAGGTACCCCATGCAACCTCACTATTTCCTGTATATATAGCTCGGCCAGTTTCTCCAACTTATAAGAAACTTTGACAGGTACAAAGTGAGTTGTCTTCGTCAAACGGTCCACTATCACCCAAATTGCATCATGTCCGGTCAGTGTTTGTGGTAAGCCTGTAACGAAATCCATAGAAATGTGCTCCCATTTCCATTCTGGAATCTGAAGTGGTTGCAATAACCCTGCTGGTCTTTGGTGTTCTACTTTCACTTGTTGGCAAGTTAGGCACTGTGGCACAAATTGAGCTATCTCTCTCTTCATGCCCTCCCACCAAAAAGACTCTTTCAAATATCGATACATTTTTGTACTACCTGGGTGAACTGTGTAAGGGGAGTGATGCGCTTCTTCGAGGATAAGTCTTTTTATTTCAACATTGTTGGTACACAACATCTATTTCCAAACCTTAACACTCCATCTTCAGAAACATTAAACTCGGATTTATCCCCTTTTTCTACTTCTTCGATTAATCTTACTTCTTCGATTAATCTCGCCAACTTAGAATCTTCTTTTTGGGCGAGCTTAATTCTGTCTATCAAAGCTGGTTGAACTATTAAACTGGCTATCAATGCCTGCTGGTCACCCACAACCACTTCAATAGTAGTTCTTTCCAAGTCCATTAATAAGTAGGGTTGAGTAGTAAGAGTTGCAATTGCTGGTCCCATTGGCTTCCTGCTAAGTGCATCAGCTACAACATTAGCTTTGCCTAGATGGTAGTTAATGTTGCAGTCGTCATCCTTGACTAGTTCGAGCCATCTCCTCTGTCTCATATTCAGTTCTTTCTGAGTGAAGAAGTACTTCAAACTCTTGTGATCCGTGTAGATTTCGCACCTTTCACCATACAAATAATGCCTCTAGATTGTAAGTGCAAAGACAACGGCGGCCAACTCCAAATCATGTGTGGGGTAATTTTGCTCATATGTCTTCAATTGTCGAGAAGCGTATGCTATTACTTTCCCGTGCTGCATCAATACACACCCCAAACCCAATTGCGAAGCATCACTATAAAGCACGAATCCTCCTCTTTCGCTAGGGACTGTCAGAACTGGAGCTGTCACCAATCTCTTCTTTAGTTCCTGGAAGCTTCCCTCACATTTTTCAGTCCATACATACTTGTTATTCTTCCAAGTAAAGGTGCTAAGGGGAACCGCTATTTTTTAGAAATTGTCTATAAATTGACGGTAATAACCAGCCAAACCCAATAAACTCCTAACTTCATGCACATTGGTTGGTTGAGTCCAGTTAACTATTGCTTCAATTTTTCCAGGGTCTACAGAAATACCATCCCTTGAGACTACATGTCCCAAAAATGCAATAGACTCAAGCCAAAATTCACACTTCTTCAACTTAGCAAATAATTTATTATCCCTGAGTGTCCCTAGTACTTGCCTCAGATGGTCTTCGTGTTCAGCTTTGCTCTTGGAGTAGATTAATATATCGTTAATAAACACCACTACAAATTTATCCAAGAACTCATGAAATACTCGGTTCATCAAGTCCATAAATACTGCTGCGGCGTTGGTTAAACCAAAAGGCATGACTAAAAATTCATAGTGGCTGTACCTAGTCCTAAAAGCTGTCTTAGGCACATCCTCCGCCTTGATCTTTAATTGATGATAACTAGATCTGAGATCAATCTTAGAGAATACCTGCGCACCTTGCAACTGATCAAATAAATCATCGATGCGGGGCAACGGATATTTATTCTTTATGGTCACTCGATTGAGTTCCCTGTAGTCTGTACACATCCTCATTGTCCCATCCTTCTTCTTCACAAACAAAACTGGAGCTCCCCAAGGTGACACACTAGGTCTGATGAAACCTTTGTCTAATAAGTCTTGCAACTGTTCTTTGAGCTCGGCTAACTCTGATGACGCCATTCGATAAGGGGCTTTGGAAAGAGGCGTCGTGCCTGGGGCTAATTCAATAGCAAACTCTACCTCCCGCTTAGGCGATAATCCAGACAAATCTTCAGGAAAAACTTCCGGATATTCCCTCACAATAGGAATCTCTTCTAGTTTCAATTCTTCGTTTGGTTCATCCACCACAAAAGCCAAATACCTTTGACACCCATCACGTAATAACCTATCAACCTGAAAAGCAGAAATAACTGATGGAGAGGTACGCACCCTGGAACCCATAAACTGAAGTTCCTCTTCTTCCGGGAACTTGAACACCACTTCCCTTCTAAAACAATCAATACTAGCATAACTAGAAGCTAACCAATCCATTCCCAAAATTACATCAAACCCAATCATAGGAAAAACTATCAGGTTAGCTGGCATTTCCTTCCGGCTAATAGTTATTGGACACTTGAGTATAATCTTGTTACAAGTCACTATATCACCTGTTGGGGTTGAGACCCTCAAATTGTAGTCCATCTCATCAACAACAATGGGGCACAACTTAACATAATCCTTTGAAATAAAGGAGTGGGTAGCCCCCGAGTCAAATAAAACAGTAGCCTTATTGAGAAATAAGGGAATAATTCCTGGTTTACATCATATAATCCATAGAGATAATAAGATAAAAAAAAATCCTTAATTCTCAACATAAAAAGTTTAAGAGACGATCAGAAAATTATACCTGTGATGACATCATCCTTGTCCTCAGCTTCTCTCGGTGTCAAAGCAAACACCCGTGCTGGTACAGTCCTCTGCTGATTATTGCCTTGGTTATTTGGCCTAAAGTTTTGGGGTGGGTTGGGCCTTCTGTTGTTCTCCGCAAGCATGGACATTCTCTAATGAAATGCCCATCCTTATCGCATTTGAAACATGATCCCACTTCCTTTCTGCACTCCCCATGGTGTATGCAGTTACAAAACTTACAAAGGTTAGAGGTATGATTTCCCTGTATCTGTCTCTGACTTGAACTGCTCCCCTCATTTCTCTTTTTCCATTGCCCCTGATTCGAACTAGGAAATCCTTGAGGAGCAACTCTCTTCCTCTGTTCTTGCAATTCAGCACCCCTCTTGAGATTCTGCTCAACTAGCATCGCCTGGTGTACTAATTCTGAAAAATTTTGAATATGTAGGACCATCACCCATTCATAAATCCTGTAGTTCAAACCTTCATCAAACTTCCTAGTCTTTTTCTCGTCATCGGGAATCAAGTATGTGGCGAAGCGTGATAACTCTACAAACCTTGCAGCATACTGCTACACAGTCATAGTCCCTTGCACCAAGTTGGTGAACTCTCGAGCTCTTGCTTCCCTATCAGCCTTAGGGAAAAATTGATCAAAGAAATTCTGCTTGAATTGAGCCCAAACAATTACCCCAGTCCCCTCAGCTTCCCTGATAACTTTTTCAGAATTCCACCATCTCTTCGCTTCTCCAGTTAGTTTGAAAGTTGCAAACTGGAATTTTTGCTAATCGGTGCACTCCAAAACACCAAATATTTCTTCAATGTCTTGTATCCAATCTTCCACTGCGTTCGCATCACCTCTTCCATCAAAGATGGGAAGGATGTGTTCGATTAAATTGTTCAAACGTGCAACCCCCATCGTTGTCATTTTCGTTCAAATCTTCAAGGGTTTGAACTCGATGACGAGCAGCCATCCTAAAAGTTTAAACTTGGTGAAACGTTCTAAAATAATAAAAACGAAAATACCGGGTAAGTAGAATAAATTAATAAGATAAATAAAATATGCATATAGACACATACATATATATATCAGATAACTATGCAAGTCCGACATTACTTAATACACACGTATATCACTAGAATCTATAACCTCAAAGTTCAGAATTCAATTCCTAATATCAGCCAAATCTAAAACCTCAAATCCCATCAAAATCAATCATAAGGTTCTTGGAACCCAAACTTAAATATCCACATGCCTATATTGAAATTTTCACATCCTATAAACCCACAGATATCTAAACCTCCAAGGTCTACAGTATGCAGAATTCAAACCTGGCTCTGATACCAACTGTAACGCCCCGTTCCCGAGAGTCCGGAGAGTTAACTCATATAACCTGATAATCAACTTTAACAAAGCTAAAGTACTTCCAAATTCAAGAATATATATTTCCAAAACATCAAATCAAACGTAAATACTTCAAATTAATAAACCATATAAACTCATTTATCCAATTTTCAATCCAACAACCCAAATAAAATATCCACTCTTTTTCATGTCTCAAATAACAAAATAGAATAAGATAACATTGACATATGTCTCAATTAACGGGGTGAGTTATCAACAACTCAGCAAGCAGAGAGCATATACTAGTATGTAAAAATGAGCATTTATAACATTTGATAAGTAGGACAAAACATTTTCTTTCAGAATACAGAAAACAACATATTTTCTTTCGTAATGCATAGACAAAACTTGGTACAAAAACATTAGAGCGAAATTTCTAGAAAAATAAACTTATTCCCAAAAAGAAAATACATTGGCATTTCCAAACTGAAACATTACAATCATATCATCTCTTAGCATCACATCGGGAGAAAATACAATCTTTAACCCCCGTGGTAGGGTTATAAACCATCATTATACCCGTGACTGGGCCGTATACCATGTTTCACCCCCATGGTAGGGTTATAAACCACCATTATACCCGTGGCTGGGCCGTATACCATGTTTCATCCCCATGGTAGGGTTATAAACCACCATTATACCCGTGGCTGGGTCGTATACCATGTTTCACCCCCGTGGTAGGGTTATAAACCACCGTTACACCCGTGGCTGGGCCTTAACAGAAAACAGAACAGATATCATCGGAATCAGATCACAATCATATACAGAATCAGACCTTCATGCCAAGGTTTTCAGATGACACATCATATCTAAACAAAATACTTATCAGCTTTAGATCACTTCACATGTTCGAGATAAACAGAATCAAAATATTTTCATTTATTCATAACAAAACCTTTAGATTTTCATATTCGCTTATTTGCATAGTTCAGAAACAAAGTGCACAAAACTAACTCATGTCTACACCAGTCATGACAGAAAACACTTTCTCTTATATTGAATTTATGCATATGCAGAATAAACATATGAGGTTGTTTTCAGATCATTTCTTTTAAAAAACAAACATGCTTATTTTCAAAGTCAAGCTCATTTTATTTCTTATATGCAAAACTAGTATATGAACCCCGCTTACATGACTTCTTCGTATTATCAACACCTTGAGTCGGAACACTAGGAGTAACACCACCTAAACAAAACATATACCCAATATTTAGTAACCACTCTAGTAAGCTACAATTTATTGAGTAATAAATTAAAACAGCCCCTTCACAACTCAATAACTATCATAACAATTAAACCCGAACAACTCTCTTTTCAAATCATTCGCATTTAAAACCCAAAACAGACAACTTTAACTAATGCCAAATCAACCATAATTACTTCCAAAACCAACAACAATAACTCCAATGATTAAAACATAATCCAAACCAAACTTCACTTCCAACCTTCAAATAAAAATTTCAGTGCCCGCATCACTATTTTAGTCATTCAACAGTTCAAGACTTGCATAAAAATGTCCAATACAACTAGCTCAAAACACCCATAAATTTACACCAAATAGTCTCAAATCATAGTCCAAAATAGTTTCACAAAGCCATCCAAACAATTATACTCCTCAACTTCAAAAATTCCATCACACTCCACCACCATCAAATCAGTAACTCTATTACATTTCACTGTCCAAACCTAACATTCAAAACTACCAAAAGCTTCGGGGAACTTACCCCAAAAGAAATCACAAAACTTCAAACCACTTCGAATGGGTGCAACCCACTGCAATCCATGCCCCAAAAAAAATTTCACAGCAATCTCTAGTGAAAGAGGAAGTGACCTTCACAAGGAAGGCTTGAGAAATTAAGTGTGGGCGATGGCAAGTCAAAGTAGAGTGGTTTGTGTGTGTGAGCAAAACCGAGCAACCCAAAAAGAAGAGAAGTCGCGCGAGTGAAACCACAAGAAAAGGAAAAAGAAGGAAGAATAAAAATAAAAATAAAAAGGAGAGAAATGCCGGATTGAAGGAAAAACTTTACCAACGATTGTTCAAGATGCCGAACAAAACTGCAGTGGAGTCGATAGTTGAAGCTCCAACACCCGGGTTGAACGCGCGGTGAAGGGAGAGAAAAGTTGAGAGAATCCGAAGGAAAAACTCTGCTCAAAGGTAATGGTTTGCAAAAATAACTGCAAAGTTTGTGGGTGCACGGGTTGAGTAAGATGCAGAATTGCAGTGCAGTGGGGAGAAAATGCGAAAACGAAGAACAGTGCATCAGAAAAAGGGGAATTAAACATTCACCCAAACGACGCCGCTCGGGTCTCACATCACACGCTTGTGGGTTGGGCTTCATGCAACCGGCTGACTTCTAGAAAGTTGGGCTTGGAGCCCGGGTATTACAAGAAATGTTGTCTGTTACATGGTATGCTATGTTACAAAATGTTGCCTGTTACATATATGACATGTTATGAAATGTTGTCTATTACATTTATGTCTCAAAGTATGTCATGTCTGTTATCTTACGTTTATGTCACGTTATGTTACGTCAGGACTTCTGTCTTTTATGTCACGTTCGTGTTACGTCACGTTACGAAATGACGTGTATTCCAGTTAAGTTATTCATGTCAATCACGACCCTAAGCGCTCGGATGGTGTAATATCCTAGTGGAACTCCTTTGTTCACGCTGGAGTGTCTAAATAGGTGTGAAATTCCTTGGGTTGACGAAGTACAGTCAACAGGTTGCGAATGGGGCCTAATTAGCTGGTCATCGTAGCGCGCCAGGCACTAACACTGATGTAGCCACACATTATGTTACGTGTGTCCATAGCAAGTGTGGCACAAACAAATAAGTCATGGGGCCACAACAACTGTGGAGCATGAAGTATGGTGCCACAACAACTGTGGAGCATACACTACGTGAGACACAGCAATTGTGACATGTAGAATACGTGGGGCCACAACAACTGTGGAGTATGTATTAACGCACTCACAGCTGGTATAGACACCTGTGTTGTGATGCGATAATCGGCAGGGACACACGGCTCAAGGGGACCCGTGTAGGGTATATGGTCACTTTATTAATTGAGTCTATTGAATAAGATTCCAAGTTCATGTATTTCACGTTCAAGTCATGTTTCATGTTATATTATGTTCAAGTTTACGTTCACGCAATCATGGTAATCCCATGAGACAAGAATATGTTTCAAGTTCATGGTATGTTATGTTATGTTCACGTTCAAGTTATGTTCCAAGTTCACATTTATGTTATGTCATGCTCAGGTTCATGTTATGTTCAAGTTCATGTTCATGTTATGTTTCAAGTCCATGGTATGTTTTAACTTCACGTACATGTCATGTCACGTCAAGTTAAGTTTAAGTTCCAGTTCAAGTTATGTCAGCTCATGCCATATTATGTCAAGTTACGTTATGCTTATTATTTCATGCCAAGTTATGCCAGGATATGTTATGTTTTCTATTGATTTGATTATGCATTCATGCTTTTACTGCCATGCATGCATCATTAACCTGTGTGGAAGTTTCCTGTTAACTTGCTTAAATTTGTAATCAAATCTCACTGTGGTAATCCCAACTACCATTCCCCCCGAATGGTAGATTTTGTTACAGGATCTGGAGGAAACCGGGAATAGACCAACTGAAAACGGTCGACTAAGCGACGGTGCGACGTAGATGGTAGTACAGTAGTTACCTCAGATTACTACTTGTATTTGTGGAGTTCAATCTCCAGCACTCTTTTGATCACAACCATATGGACTATTGTTGTGATCTTAGTTGTTTAGTATGTCGTTAAGTATGAAGTATGTTTTAAGTATTTGAGATATTTTAGTTTGGTGCATTGTATTGCTAAAGAAAAAAATTATCCACTGTGAATATTGCATAATGCTAGATGCATGTTAGGAACATTGCATCTTATATATCATGAACGGGGGCAGGTAACCTTGTATTGCATGTCTCGACGCTTCAAATGTTCGTCCGATCCCAAGCGGAAATTGGGGGTGTCACACTTATGCCTTATGCCTTAAGTGACACTTTAAAAGACACGAAGAAAGTGTTTTAAACGTCCCTATGAATTGATGTTAAAATGTCTCTATGAACTGATGCGATATGGATGCCATGGAAGATGATGTTTAAGCTCATGCTCTTAAGTGATGATTTTCCATGAATGAACTATTAAATGAAAAAGACTGAAAAGGAAAGAACTGAATGAAAGGAAATGACTGAAAAGAAATGAACGTTTCAATGTATGAAAATATGTAACGGCCATATGAATGAAAATGGTACCAAAGGAATGGGTAGATTGCAATTTCGGATAAGTAGTACTGGCGGTGCACCTAGTGCTGTCCCCTGACTGAAAGGGGTTCCCAACCCTTGGCCACGAGCGAAATTTAGGTCTAAAGGAAGATCGCTAACCCCAACACATGGGGCGTAACAGTGTGTACCGGCCAAAGAAAGTGATAAAAAAGAATATATGAATGCATCGAACTCTTTAAGAAATGAAGGCACTGACGAGAGATGTTTTACAAAAAGAAAACCATTTTTAAAGAAAAACCCTGCCTAGTGATGTTTTCAAAACGAATGTATGCCTTATGTACGTATAGTATGTATGGAATGATGAATGCATGAATGAAAACTTATGTCAGTATATTTTAAGTGTATGAAGTAATACTTATTGAGTATTCGACTCATTTTAAGTTTTATGTATCCCCTCCCCCCACAGGAACTAAATGAGCAGAACGCGTCAGGATGAATACGGCCCAAGGGTAAGAGCACGAAAGTCTAGGCATGAAAGTTTTAATTGTATGAAAGGCTTTTTTATTTTAAGATTTGATGTTTTTCGCTGTAAACCTCTTTTATTCTCAAAGCACATTTTATTTTATAACGTAGAGTCTTACACCCTGGCTATGGAAGTAAAAAGTTTTAAAACGAATGGTAATTCCTATCGTCCTTTTTTAAAATCATTTTATAAGAAGTCTCACTACAAGAATGGGCATTATAGAACCAGAGGGAAGGAAGTAAATATGGGGAAAGTTTTTCCAATGATTATTATGTTTGGCTTCGGATTGGGTGGCTACGTCGGGCTACCAAAATCAACCCACAATCAAACCACAATCCATTCAAAATCACAGTGAAACCCGTCTCTGCTTGGTTGCCAAGAAAACTTAGGAAGAAAAGAATAGAAAAATTGGAACATCAACAGATTTTTCGCCTGGACCTATCTCAGCTTCATCGCCACCTGGAGCTGTAGCCACACAGTGCACTTCTTCCCTCAGTGGCCTCTATTTCTTGTGTGTTAAGCCTCCATTTTATTATTCGCCTTCCTCGTGCGGCAATGAAGAGAGGAGGCGTTAACGTCGTACAGAGGGGGCGAAGAGGGTAGGGAGATGAAAATTCGTATTTGGGTTCGGGGAGAGAGTGAGGGGATGAGGGATCCATTGCATGCGTGCAGTGGGGGCACACGATAGGAAAGCCGAGTAGGCTACGTATAAGTCACTTATTGGTGGGATGCTTTTTGAACATCAACAGACAGACCATTTTGAAGATTAACTCTTATATGTTTACTTTTGTAAAATATTTTACCGACCAAAGCATTTTTCTTCATTTTTTCCAATAAATATGGTAGGTCCATTTTTTTTAAAGTATTTTAAGCTTGTATCTAATATTTCTAATTATCTATTATGGTTTATTGTTGTCTATTCTACTTGTTGGTTATAAAATGAATTAGGTGGTCCAACCCATTCAAGGCCAGTTACCAAGGATAAAGGAAGAGAGGAGATATGAAAGAGATGAAGCCAAAATAAGTTAAATCACATGCAATAAGGATTGAAGTGACATAACGAAAGTGTGATTCAACTAGTCCAATGAAAATAGGACTTAGCTACTCTAAATAAGGAAATAGACATCTCTAAAAGGAGTTGATCTACAAATCTTGACACCCACTACTACTTTTCTACACATAGAAACAAACTCTTTAGATTTTCTCTCTCTATGAAGAAGACGTCTTCTTCAACCGCCTTCAAAATTATAATTTCTTTCATTGTATTGAAAGATATGTGCGGTCGTGAGAGACTGTACAATCATCAAACATAGTGATTTTCACCCCAAACGATCCATAGACGTAGGATTTATGTCGAATTAAGTAAATTTTTGTATCTTTAGTTATATTTTATATGTTTTATTTATTATTTATTTCAAGGATGAGCATTCAAATACCATATCAAAGCTCAAACCATCGTTGTGGGTCGTTCAATAGTATTGTTGGGCTTTGGTCATGCTAGAAAAATGCATTAACAGTTTAGTGCTGTCAGGATCAACAAACCACTCTTTTTACAACAGGTCACATGACTTAATGAAAACTCAGATAATGTAGTATGTAATGGAAGCATTGTATGTGTTGCATGTATTTTATTTGATGAATATTAAATTTTTTTTTTTACATGAATTTGCTTAAAAAAAGTAATTAGTTGTTTATCGCTTTAGTTATTTTTGACATAAAATATAGTTTTCCATTTTCATATATGTTTATTATTATGAATAATGCTCAATATTTTGAAATTTATTTCTGTTAGAAATACTAGATCAAAGTACACAATGGAAGCGATATTACCTCATCGTAAATCTAGGATCTAGTGCGGTTGTTCCACAGATTCTTCTTCGTCTTCGTCGTCGTCGTCGTCGTCGTCGTCGTTCATTCAAAATCTCCTATATCGATGGTGGAGTGTGCTACGTGGCAATACTAGAGCGACACCCACCTATTCCACAGCCTAAATGTCGGAACTAGAGATAATCATTTGAGAGAGAGATTTCTTGTTTTTCATGCAAGTGTCATCCAAATGGGAGAGGAACTATGTAAATAGCCCCTCTAAGTGTAACCCCGGCTGGCCCTTAATGGCTAGTCATCAAGTCTCATGAAGTGGTTCTTAAACCACTTCATAACTACCAAGAGAAGGTGAAGGGCTGCCCACTATGGGTGCCCCTTTCTTACATCTCCCACTCACACATAGTGGGCAAGACCCCAAGTTTGCATCCCTCAATATGTTCTCAATCTTGTTCATACTGGCAAATAGGCCGTGCGACCATCAAGCACAGCTGTAAAAGAAAAATGGGAGCACTATACCAAATCTATCCTAGAGAAGACCAGCATAGCAACATCCCTAAAAGTGTCTCGTTATGCCCCAACTCATTTGGTCACATCAGACTAAGCATCCCTAATCCCTCTCGAGTCCAAATGACTCAGAGCAATGCTTAATCTCCATAAAACATGATGTACTCACAGCTATATTGCAACTCCCAGGAAGCAACATAACTTGCCGGCAATGAGTACACACCATTATCGATGTGTTACCAAATAGTCTTCCCTTCGCGCTCATGTCATTTAGTTTCAGTTTAGTCGCTTTCCCAGCAATGCCTCTTTAGACTGCATCATTCATGGCCATAGATAACATGCCAAAGTAGCAGACACTAAAACATCAACCTCCTAAGGGCATAAATAAATTAAGGTCATTAATTATAACCTATAGGACTCACGCAGTGAGGAAGCAAGGAACCATTCACTCACCTTTACTGTTGGTCGCAAAAGCACATGTAGTATGAAATACATGTTACGGTGGAGTTCTCTTTCCAAAGAAAGAGCATATATCTATTCTCAATTCACCGTACAGATCTTAGTCTAGTTGCTATCTCAGCGCCTAACCCGAATCCCTCCATTTGCTCACTATCCAAAGCGCCAAAGAGGATCTCGCATCTGGCTAAACCACTGGCTACATGGATTCTGGATAACCATGCACGGTCCTTAGACCTCATCTTAGCTCCCACTAAGGCGACATATCTTTTGTCTTACAACTTATCCCTCTTCGGACAAGTGTGACAACCCGCTAGAAATTCATTGGTGGAATTTCTATTGACTTTAGGAATCTTGTGAAAACCCCATAAGTTTTTACGAATCGATCAATTGTATAGGTTTTAGTCTGTCAACATAGTCAGTGTTATCACTCACTATGGTGCTAGAAATATAAGTTTTATTTATTTGAGGTGGTTAGAAGTGTCAGAATGCATTATGATCCACGCCATTAGACTCAGTGTATTATTTAGAATTTTATGACGCAATATCCTATTTTCATAATTCCGGACGAAACGTCTGTTGGAAATTGTGAAATTATTTTTAGGGGCACTTCGAGGTTGAATTTCGGTATAATATTTTCACTGTAGGTTAATATGAATATTTAGGAATTTTTAGTGTTAAGTTTATGATTCACTTTTTTGGAGTGAATAGTAACCTCGATAAACACACCAATTGCAGTATTTCAAAATCATAGTGTGGAATGTCCAAATTTGATTAGAGAAGTTTTATTTGGACACTTGGCAAGATCTTAGCCACACCTAGTGAATAATATTAGACACTTGGCACCATGAGGAATGTTTGTTGGATTTGAAGGAATCAAGGTGTGAGATCATGCCACTTAAGCAAAACTTTGTTTCATCTGATCAACCATATTGTGCCAGACCAAAGAGGTTTTCAATCCTAGTGAAACCCTAAATGGTGGGAATACAATTGAAAGCCCAAAAGCTTTGTTGAAATTGAAACTCTAAACGGTTTCCCCAAAACCCTAAAGTTGGCCTCTAAACATTTTCTAATCCGATTTATAGCATTGTGTTTAATCACTTGATTAAATCACTTCCACATGCTATTAATCCTTCAAATTTGTGTTAGAACATTATTATCCAACCTTGTTAGCCATGAGAAATTGATTGGACCAAGTGATATTGGATTTGGGCTTGATAGTAACCCAAACCCTCTTTAAACCCCAAAATTTAGGCCCATTCGGTTTAGGCCCATTAAGGCCCACGAATTTGGTCACTATAGGATTGCTTCATGACTAAGTTTTGTACCCTCACTTGGCTGGTCAGATCTTTACAAGAAGGGCCTAGAAGGTTCTAGAAAGACAAGGCTAAAGGGTCACCTCACTCTTTCACTCTCACACTCCACCTTGAGAAAAGATCTTGGTCTGATTTTTATGAGAAGAAAAAGCCAACACTCAACCATTCCTTCAGTCCTATCACTTTACATAGCTTGTGTAAGAAGCTTTCCAGTCCACTTCCCACGAAAAGCAACTATCCTTTACACTTTTCCTTCATAAAACACAAAAGACACTCTCGGACAGTCTTTCTTACCTCTTTTGAACGCCCGTTTTGAAGCTTTTTTAAGTGTTTTCTCGCAAATTGTTCTTCATTAAAGTTGTGTATTTTGGAGTATAGTTTACGTGGATATCTTATTCGTTCCATTTGGAGATCATTTGGTTGGTAAAAGTTGTTTAAACCTAAGAAAGGTCATTCTAGGCGATAAACTGGAGAGTGTGTTATATTTTGGAGTTTTTGACCAAGCTAATGAAAAGATCTTGGTCCGGAATTTTTATGGAGTACTGTTAACATGTGTATATGATTATTGGTTGAGGATTTGTTGCATGATTAAAAGTTTTGGTGAAATAGTTTCTTAGGTCTAGAAACTTAGAAACTGGAAGATGCAAAACCGTTTCTGTTTTGAGAAAGTTTAAATCTTTTATGGTTTAATCTTATTCCAATGGCTTTGATATTTTTATTGGAAGATCCTAAGCCTCTTATATACATGTTAAAATGTTATTTTGAAGATATTTGATGTTAGTTTCGAAGATATGAAATTTTATGCAATGAGGTATTCAGTTAGGCCAAAGTGATGATGTTCTTGGCTAAATTTATGTTTTGGTTGATGTTTAACCATGTGATCTTGAGTTTGATGCTTGGATCTGTTTTAGAACATATTTTTAAACCATGTGATGTTTTGGGTTGAAGATCACATATTTATAAGTCATGGATCAAGAGGTTGATCAAAACAAGTTAGAAACAAAATTCTGTTTTGAACTTAGAAGAAAACCCAAAAAGTTCAAGTATGGTTTTAGTGATTTTGATAACTTTTGTTCATGATTCAAAATATGATTATTCTTAGGAATATGTTATGAGTGTAGTAGAAGAAAAATTTTGGTTTAATCATGAGTTTTGAAATATGAAAGAATTACAACAAAATCAAGGGAAATAGCCTTGTAAGTTTCGGTCCTATAGAGTTTTAATGGTTGTGTTTAGTTTTAAATTTTTTTTGAATTGATATTTGAGCTTAGGACAAAATTTACATAAGGTATGTAAATTTTGGTGATTTTTGGAGTTAGGATGCAAAATCCTTAAGTTAGGGGTAAAATGATCATTTTCCCACATGTAGAGGGTAAAATGGTAATTTTACTCGAAGTTGATATTTCTCCATATTCCTAATTGTTAGTGATTAAGTTCTAATTTTTAGAAATCACTAATTTCAGTTTCTCATGATCGCACTTGAGTTTTGTCTCGAAGCGCGAAGATCGAGGTAAATTAACTTTTAACTTACTATCAGTTAAAAGTCTATGTAAGCATGTTATCATATGTACCATGCCAAGTCATTACATATTTATCTATTACACAGAATTTATTCTGTCATGAATTATTCATCTATTATACAAGATATTCTGTCACGTATTGCTATACATTGCAAGTATGTCATGTTAAGTTAAGTATGCCATATGTTACATGTATTTCATGTCATATAATATTCACTGTCACATGTTACGCCATGTTAAGAAATGTTGTCTGTTACATGGTATGCTATGTTACGAAATGTTGCTTGTTACATGTATGCCATGTTATAGTATGTTGTCTGTTACATTTATGTCTCAAAGTACGTCATGTCTGTCGTCTTATGTTCATGTTACGTTATGCTATGTCAGGACTTCTGTCTTTTATGTTACGTTCATGTTACGTCACGTTACAAAATGACATGTATGCCAGTTAAGTTATTCAAGTCAATCACGACACTAAGCGCTGGGATGGGGTAATATCCTAGTGGATCTCCTTTGTTCACGCTGGAGTGTCTAAATAGGTGTGAAATTCCCTGGGTTGACGAAGTACAGTCAACAGGTTGCGAATGGGGCCTAATTAGCTGGTCACCGGAGCGCGCCAGGCACTAACGCCGATGGTGCCACACATTATGTTACGTGTGTCCACAACAAGTGTGGCACAAACAGATAAGTCATGGGGCCACAACAACTGTGGAGCATGAAGTATGGGGCCACAACAACTGTGGAGCATACACTACGTGAGACATAGCAATTGTGACACGTAGAATACGTGGGGCCACAACAACTGTGGAGTACATATTAACGCACTCACAACTGGTATAGAAACCTGTGATGTGATGCGGTAATCGGCAGGGACACACGGCTCAAGGGGACCTGTGTAGCACCCATATGGTCACTTTAATGATTAAGTCTATTGAATAAGATTCCAAGTTCAAGTCATGTTTCACGTTATGTTATGTTCAAGTTTACGTTTACGCAATCATGGTAATCCCATGAGATAAGAATATGTTTCAAGTTCATGTTATGTTATGTTATGTTCATGTTCAAGTTATGTTCCAAGTTCACGTTGATGTTATGTCATGCTCAGGTTCATGTTATGTTTAAGTTCGTGTTCAAATTATGCATGTTCACGTTCATGTTATGTTTCAAGTCCATGTTATGTTTCAAGTTCACGTTCATGCTATGTTTCAAGTCCATGTTATGTTTCAAGTCACGTTCATGCTAAGCTTCAGTTTCAGTTTAAGTTATGCCAGTTATGTTATGTTGTATGTCAAGTTATGCTATGATTACTTATGATTTGATTATGCATTCATGCTTTTACTGCCATGCATGCATCATTAACTTGTGTGGAAGTTTCTTGTTAACTTACTGAGATTTGTAATCAAATCTCACTGTGGTAGTCCCAACTACCATTCCCCCCGAATGGTAGATTTTGTTACAGGATCTGAAGGACAAACGGGAATCGACCAACTGGAAACGGTCGACTAAGCGACGATGCGACGTAGGTGCTAGTACAGTAGTTACCTCAAATTACTACTTGTATTTGTGGAGTTCAATCTCCATCACTCTTTTGATCACAATCATTTTGGACTAGTGTTGTGATATCAGTTTTTAAGTATGTCATTATGTATGAAGTATGTTTTAAGTATTTGGGATATTTCAGTTTGGTGCATAGTATTGCTAAAGAAAAAAATTATCTGCTGCGAATATTGCATAATGCTAGATGCATGTTAGGAATATTGCATCTTATATGTCATGAACGGGGGCAGGTAACCTTGTGTTGCATGTCTCGACGCTTCAAATGTCCGTCCAATCCCAAGCGGAATTTGGGGGCGTCACAACAAGTACGGAGTAACACATTGTCTCATCTTTGCTCGCTACCTCTTTGTAGCGCCAAAGGCGATCGCTCGTGTGAATGAGCCGATCTAAGCCTGTCAATATATTTTTTTCACCATAACTCCTAAATTTATGGTGAATGTGTGTGCATACCAAAGAATGCTTCCAATCACGCCACATGATCATAGAACACATCAGTATCATGTGCATGACGAGCAATACCGTGAGGTACAGAAAAATCACATGGTCAACAACAAATTATTAAACCACGACTCTCAAGTAGTGTTTAATGACTATTTCTCTCCATGCGCATTCTAATGTATAGTAACTTTCCAAAACATGCTCCTACCAAGAGACTCAACTTTTACATGTAAAAGTCCTTTGCACAATCATGAAGTCAGTGATGACTCGTCGCGAATCTCATTTAGGTCAAACTCACAATATAAGCCGTAGATTCTAGTCAGCAAGTCTAACTGCAATTTTTAAGAATCTACAAAGTGACCACAAATGTTATTCAGCAAACTTAATTTGCGACTTCAATGTTTCATTTAAATCTCTTGCACTCAACAAAAGCATGTGAGATAACCATAATTTATTTTTCATTAAGGGTAAAGCGATTAAGGCCTTTGCCCCCAAAAACAATCATAATAGTCTAGTCGTTACTATTAACAACAATCGCATCACAAACTCACTTAACTAAGTAAGCCATATTTACCCTCTAACTCCCATGAGTAAAACATAATGGAAACATCAAACAATATAGGCAAAACTAGATTCTTTAGTATTTTTCATCTCATTAATTGTCTATAGATTTTGAACAAGAGCTCCTAGAAACTGTTTTCCTCAAAAACAGTCTCACAAGACATGAAATCTGAGCTTCTTTTCACAAACCCATGTCCATCACCTCATAGTATGGAAAACCTCTTATTAGGCGACAATTAATTATTTAAGATAACCAGTTCGCAATATCTCTTATGATGACAATTTTCTAATATTATCAACAGCGTTCAAAGAACTCCATTTTATTCAATAGGTCGTTTAATAATAATAAAAAATGACTCGGTACATTGGATATCTTTGAATAGATGGTTTGTTTAGGCTGCATATAAACAGCACCAGCATCATTCATTCGCTTTCTGTACCAAAATAGTACTAGCAACAATCATGCGTACCATCTAATTCTCCTATGAGAATCAGCTATTTAACACCTTCTAGAAAAATTTCAATTAATATGCGATCAATAGTTATCTAAATGCAACTCAATTAGTGCCTAGAGATGGATCTATACCTCTATCAACTCCATTTTTCCTTTGTCAATTAGATCAACAACCCCAGGTTGGATCATATAAGTGAAGTGAATCTAAGATTCTATGTTGGGATTTCTACTATGTGAATTCAATACCTTTAGCGGAGCCATATTACAAATATTCTCTTCTAGTCTCTAAACGACGAGAGAATATTGATATAAAGCTACCACGCTATTTATGAGGATCCTTATATTCTATAATTTTTGGAAGTCACTATCACTAATGGTACACCTTAACTCAAACTCAAAGGTATACTCCTACTAGTTGTTGAATTACTCTCACTATTTTCGGCGATCTTATATAAAAAGAATTTTGAAAAAAATAAGGTTAAGGTAATGTGGAATGAAATGTGATGAAAACGTTTTTTCCAAAAATAAGTGTTACAAAAATCTACAATTCCCCACCCTCGCCGAAAATACGAGTAATTTTCTTGACTTAACCAAAAAAATGATCAAGCTTAGATCCTCTCGACTTTTAATAGAATTCACGTTTACACAAAATAGTCACTCAGCCTTTCTCAAAAGCGAATGAACTCGATCTAAGGACAACAAATCAGAATTAAGGCTACAACTCATATTACATCAACCTAAGTGTGATGTAACAACTGCTTTGCGTCATAATTCATTTATAACACCATTCTCAGCAAGTCAATAAACTGCGAGATAATTTTTTTCATCATATAACTCATACGATTGCGATTTCGAAAAAATTTTAACTGAAAAATATATTTTCATAAAAAAAAATTTGGATCGCATTTATATGATAAAACAACATATTTATTATCAAAGTCCTTAGTGTGCATGTTTAGGAACTTTCACATAGAAAAAAAAAAGTTCATATTGCCTTTTCTCTTTGATTCTACTAAACCAAGGAGAGGGATCACATTAGCGAGAAAATTTTCAATTTCTCAAGCTTCACACCCATCATCCTATGCCTCTATGACATATTTTTAGTATATCATTTCCCCACCCAAGAAATAATACCACTGAGTCAATGAGTGACCATCCAACTTCCAAACCTCTAAGAATTCTCACTAACACAACTACTTCCAATAAGTCTTAAATCAAATTAGGTATAGACTTCACAAATATCGCATTAAAAGCGCTAATAAAAACATCGTTTTGTGCAACAAATGCAGTATGTGGCATTTTAGCTTTTAACTAGCGATATATTCTTATTTCTTGCATACTCAATATTTTTCATATTCCTCAATCCACTATAGGAGAGAAAAAAGAAAAAAACTTTGCGAGAAATTATCTTAACCTAAAACCTATTTTGCATTAGTGCAACCATGAGCAAAAGTTTTAGTTTCGGTTTAGATAAGTCATACCTAATTATTCAGACTTTTGCCACAGTTGCCATGCAAACCTCCAAGGTGCTTGGTATTACTCTCAAGGGGTGCTCCAAAGTTTATATATCTGCAAGAACCTATCTGTTCTAGCTAGAGAGAAATAAAACTTTAGCAAAATTACCAGTGCTAATACCACATAAAGGTGCACTGATAAAATCTTTAAAAAAATGAATGTGCCAATCAAGAATGTCCTCAACACGCTTGCACACTCAGATTTTAATATCCTTACTCGCCAGACATACTAGCAAGTCTTCGAGAGTATATTCTTATTTGTGAGTAATCTAAATTGCTTTAAGATTATAATGCTCAACCTCAAAATATAGGAGCAATTAATCTTTGCGTTACAAAAAACAACGTGCAATTTCTTCTATTACCCACAAGATTCTTAAAGGCAAAATAATGATTTAACTCTATATGATAGTTGATCCCATCAACTTCTATAAAAATTGTAGTGCATACGTCCCACGCGCACTTCCAATTTTATTCTAGACATTTTAGAGGTTTTACAATAATGATGGTCTAAGACTATCTGACTCTCAAAATAATCTTTATTTGTTTCCAACTACTGCTCATGGAGGAGATTAATGCGACGATTAAGTCGTATAAATAATCTCTAGGCTTTCTTTATGGTTATCTCAAAAGTTACTAAACTATGCGCATCTAATTGCACACACATTTAAGAAATTTGTCGCGTTAATCTAAGTCTGAACAAAAATAATTAATACATGTCGCAAGATCGAAAATTCGCTAAGCTTCCTAATCATCTCTTGCGCCTCAATGTCTAATTATTAATTTCTAACTTAATTTTCACACAAATTTATATCGTATAGGAGAATAATTCTAAATTAATCTCAACCATACTCCCACTAGGATAAGCAATCTACCAAGTTAGTCACATGAAAAAAATAATTTCTTCTTTGATTGAAGAAATCAATATTGAGCCAATCAACAAGCATGGACTGATCAAACTCGGGCTACTTAATCCTCTAGTTTATCACATTCTAAAAAACTGAAGACTATTCTTAAAAAATAGTCTAACAATATAAGTGATAAAAAAAAGTCGTACAATTACATGTAATCACAATACATGTACAAAAAATAATAATCATCACATTTCATTCAAATAATTATTATTCACAAAAAATAATAATCTAGGCAATTTATAACGTAAAATAAAATGCCAAACAAATGTGACAAAAATAATAAAATGGCAAGCATGTATTTAATAACCATAATCACATGCAAAAATATTTCGAAAAAGTTTTATGCCACAATAACATGCTGAATAAATAACTAAAATCAGCAAACTTACCAATAAAGAGCTCTAGCCCAAATGGTTGAACATATAGTCTTTGTGTGTGAAGTCTTGGGCTCAAAACACCACCCAAGCATTTTGTAAAAAAAAACACTATTTTTAGATAGCTAATGAGTTGCACCCCCTTGGGCGCCCAACCAGAGAGTGGGCTTGTGCCTGCTGGGCTCACAACCCAATCTACAAGCACTCTTAACAGGATATGATACGGGCCGGATTTAAAAAAAATGGCCCAAAACAGTATTAGCCTAAAACAGATAACTTAAACTGTTTTTATTTTGCTGGAAAAAAAAACATGGGCCGGGCCGAACAACTTGATTTATTAAAAACAACCCATTTGTTTTATAGCCCACAACCCATTTCACCAAAGCCCAAAAAAAATGATTTAAAAAAAAAACATTGTGCTTCTTCTTCCTCCCAACGGTTACAGTTCATCCAAAAACAAATTTGAAACCGACGCCACATCTTGTAACCGCCTACTGCCGCTTCATGTTGGCACCAATATACTCGTTCGACCACTGGTTCTCAATGGCCGTAGCACCGTGGGCTACGCTGCACATGTACGTTCGCAGCACGCAGCTCTGCGGGAGGTAGAGACTGTAGCACCATCCGTGCGCAGCTCTTCCCGTAGCAGAGCTTTCCATGCTCTTCTGCGCGCAGGAGAGCTCGCAGCACCACCATGGTGCGCGCTGCTCTGCACGCAGCAAAGGACTATGCCTCCGTCGAAAACGTGCGCCACTTTCTTCCACTCCACGACTCTGCTCTCCATGGAAGACAGTGGCTTGCGGCTGCCCCGTCTGCATCACCACCACATCTTGCCAGTTAGAAGCTGCAGCCGCATGTTGGGGAGCCGCGGAGCTGCCGTGCTCCTCTGCGAGTGGCAGAGCTCAGAAGAGAGCAGCGATTCCGTGGAGGAGCTCGCCACTCTGCTTGCAGCAAGGCATGCTGCTCTCCATGGTGCACTCCTTGGCAGTGCTGCTCCTTTCGGCGCTGCCCTTTCAGCACCACAAGGTGCACCATTGCACCTGCGCTACCTCTCCGTGCAACGTTAAAAAAAAATGAAGTTGTCGTGCTCTGAGCGCAGCAGAGCTCGTAGCACCACCATGGTGCACGTTGCTCTGCCCGCATCAGAGGATAGCTCCTCCATGGAGGCGCTCGCAGCTCTGCATGTAGCAGAGGCAGCCATGCCGCTCCTAGGTGCTTCTCACACCTCCAGGTGCTATGCACCCCGTGGCAAATTGTCGCGTGTTGCGGCCCTTCGTGTGTGCTACGGTGGTGGCACCCTGTTGGTGCGTGCCGTTTTGTCTGCTGCACCACGACGGTGCCCATAGCTCTGCGCACAGCAGAGCACGTTGCGAGGCATAGTCGCACGCTCATGGGTTCTCATAGTGGTATATATGGTCAGAATCACTTCATGCACTCGGGAAAAAAAAATTCGTCACAGAAAAAATACTTCCCTAAAAGAAATCTCCATAGGCACAACAAAAACATAAATCGGGAACAACCCAAAAAAATGCTCTGATACCAATGTTAGAAATACTAGATCAAAGTACACAGCGGAAGCGATATTACCTCATCGTAAATCTAGGATCTAGTGCGGTTGTTCCACAGATTCTTCTTCGTCGTCGTCGTCATTCATTCAGAATCTCCTATATCGATGGTGGAGTGTGCTACGTGGCAATACCAGAGCAACACCCACATATTCCACAGCCTAAATGCTGGAACTAGAGAGAATCATTTGAGAGAGAGATTTCTTGTTTTTGATGCAAGTGTCATCCAAAGGGGAGAGGAGCTATGTAAATAACCCCTCTAAGTGTAACCTCCGGCTGGCCCTTAATGGCCAGTCATCAAGTCTCATGAAGTGGTTCTTAAGAACCACTTCATAACCACCAAGAGAAGGTGAAGGGGTGCCCACTATGGGTGTCCCTTTATTACAATTTCATTCCCTTTGTAATGTTTTTAACACTATTTTTTGCTTAAAAAATTAATAAAATATAAGTCTTTTAGAAAAATTAGTTTTTGCAAAATCTGTTAATACTCAGATTTCTGGGGTTCAAAAAGTTGGGTTCGTTCGAGTATATGCCCGAATCATAACTTGGATTAATCCGGACGGGTACCTAGGCCGCATCTGACACCCGGATCCAAATCTGGCTATACTGAGTACTCGAACTCGTTACCCTCTCAAATTCGTTAAATGACTACTGTGGTTGGATTAAAGAAAATCCTAATAACCTACAATAACAAATTCTTACTAGGACTGCAACACCCTAGTGGGTGATTCATATGCAATGAATCCCAACAATCATCGCAATAAAATATATAACATAAAAATATTTTTGGTTGCTCAGATTTAGACCAGTTTTGGATTTATTTCTTTATCAATTGATTCAGGCCTCCTTTATTTACGTAGAAGAGAAAGTTATGAATACTAGTGAAATAATTTATAAATAGTAGTGAAATAGTTTGAATTAAGATATTTTATAGAATTTTGATAAATGAGAGAAAAGATTGAATAAAAATATTATAAAATTATAATATTATTATAATATTATTTTTCTAATATTATTTTTAATTTGAAATTTGAAAAAGTTGAATTATTTATTGTATTTTATTTGGAAGTTTGAGAAAGATATAATGATTAGATAAAAAAGTTTAAAAATAAAATATATTTGTATTTGAATACTATTTAAATGTTGAGATGAGATACATGGAATGAGATAGATTGATATCTATTAAACCAAAAGAGACCCCAGTTACCCAAAATCAATAGCTATGGTCAAACCTCGGCCCTGCCTCATTTTTTTAAGGGAAAGTACTGTCATCATTTATTCATTAAGAAACTTACATCCATTAGTGGATACATTCTAAGATGTCCTCATATCAAATATGACATCATAAACTAAAATAATATATTTCGAGCTCCACCATATACTATTTCCTTTTGTGACTGGTCTGGTCTTCACTACTACTGATGCTCTCTACAGACAAACATTCAAAAGACAACTCAACATCACCCTTTGTAGAAGGAGATGACTCAACCTCTACAGACAAAGGTCCGAGAGACGAACTCTTTTTTATTTTAATTAACAATAAGGAAATTGAAAAGGAAAACAGTAAGATATATGCAAAAAAGGACAGATTACAGTTTGGATCAACTCCGGTAGACTTCAGAATCTGTGACGGCGTGTGAAGGCAACACGCATGTCTCTTTTCAACCACAAAAGTCAGATCTTTTTTGTGTGAGTCCAGTGATCTGGTGCGTGTGATGAGAAGAGCTACCGAAAGGGGTGGCACGTGAGGACCACTCGCAGATGTGGGCGGCGCGTGAGGACCGGACCACTCGCGGTGATTTTCGTAAAACCGCCACTTTCTTCCAAACGATTTGCAGCTTGGTAGTCTACTTGTGCCACTCGTGTCGCTTAGGAGTTGCCGGAAAGTTATAGATCTCTCGGCCCTGTCTCATTAAACGTTGAACTAATGGCCTTAACCTTTGCTAAATCGCTCCATCATTATCCCTTGTTGGTAAATGATATAAATGACCTTAAATGTTTTCTATATAAAAAGACATACATATATAGCAGCTGTTGTTTTCGCATCTCCAAAGGACTTTTAGCTTGTTTCACTCTTATAGGAAATTCATAGTATATTTAGATTAGAAGTAGAGCTTTTGTTTTTATTTCCTTTCTATTTAGGATCATGCTACATTATCCCAAGTTGCCCTTGGTCTATTTTGGGTATTTTTTAAAAAAAATATTGAAGAAATACATACACACATAAATTCACTAATAGTAACTTTTTTTAACATTAAAATAGCAAAATGTACTAGGGACAACTTGAGGGTGCAACTTGGAGGGAAAACTTAGCATTTTCCTTCTATTTATATTCAGATTTGTTATTCGCACAATTGATATTCAAAAACTCGAGATTTTCTATGAGTTCACCTACAACTCTAAATGAAGTCTTGAATATGGGTGAAAATTTTTCAATCTGGACCAGAAAAACCAACCAAACCAGACCAAAAATCATATTGGTCGATCTTAGTCCATGGTGTTTGAGAAATTCGCTTTTCGGTTCAGTCATGTGGTGTGGTTTTTTTGGACCAGACCAAACTGAAACCAATTGAATTGTTTACGTATAAATTTTTTAAATATTTTTTATGTATATAATATATTATTTTATATGTAGTTGTATAAGGTAATTATGTAATTTTCATCTAAACTATCATCATTGACCATATAAAATGTTAAATAATATACGCAATCAATTATGTATATAATATATTATTTTATATGTAGTTGAAATTTGCGAATTTGATGCAAGGAAATACAACGGTAGAACAGTCTGCAGCTCGATTTATAGAATTGGAAAGATTTGTCCCTCATCTATTTGGAACGAAGAAGATGCAAACTAGGAAGTTTCAAGACGGATTGCAACTGAGGATTCGAAATCAGGTCACATGTTTGCGGATAGAGAATGATAGAGAGGAATGCCCTACTCACCGGGAAAAGATGCGGGAAAGAGGAAGGTTCCCTATGTGATGGATAAAGGAAAGGGGAAAGTAGTCGGAAATGTAGTCATTACTCCACCACCATGTCGAAGATACGGACGAAGGCATAACGGTGAATGTAAATTCACCACGGGAGCATGTTTTAGATGTGGTCAGACCGGCCATATGATTCGAGATTGTGCACAGAATACGCCTGGAGGAACCACGTTGCCAGGAGGCAAAGGAAAAACCCCTGTGAAGGCCAAAGTTTATGCTATCACGCTAGGAGAGGTAGATTTGGAAACCGATGAGGCAACTAATGCCGAAGTGATCACTGGTAATATTTCCAACCCTACTCTAATTGGTAGCTTATATTTGTAGAGAATCTTTGAGTAACCTTAGTTACCCTTTTAGGTAAGGTTAACCTCTATTTGACTCTGGAGCATCGCGATCTTTTGTGTCTTATGATTGTATTCAAAGATGTGAGTTGAATATGGAACCATTGTCCAAGATATCCTAGTAGCTATTCCGGACGGGAAGATAGTTGGATGTACTCATATAGTTAAGAATTGTCCATTGGAAGTCGCCGGTTTAACCTTAACCGCCAATCTAATCGTTTTCCATCTAATGGAGTTTGATTTAATTTTAGGAATGGATTGGTTATCAAAATAGTATGCTAAGATAGATTGCCGATGGAGGGAGGTAATGTTATATTTACCATCAAAGGACAAAATTTGTTATATGGGAGAAGTGATTAGGTTAATTTCGTAAGTGGTAACAGCAGGACAAGTTAAGAAGAGTATGATGAGACAAGCTGTCATGCCCCCAATCTCCGCTTGGGATGGATCAGAGACTCAGAGCGTTGGGACATGCAACACAAGGTTACATACCCCCATTCATGACAGTTAATATGCAATACATCCTAGTATGCAACTAGAAGTATGCAATAATCGCAGCGGAAATAAAAGGTTAAGGTGAAAATATGCCATAATAACTAAAACATCCCAACTTCATTAGATAATCATTATGTTTGAAATACTAAAGTAACATAAACTTATATACAAAGTCATATCATTCTCTTAATCGATCTATAGCAAAAAGGACTTGGGTTATTGTGACGCCCCCAATCCCCGCTTGGGATAGAATGGAGACTTAGAGCGTCGGGACATGCAACACAAGGTTACATACCCTCGTTCATGACAGTTAATATACAATGCATCTTAGTATGCAACTAGAAGTATGCAATAATCGCAACGGAAATAAAAGGTTAAGGTGAAAATATGTCAGAATAACTAAAAAATCCCAATTTCATTAGATAAACATCATGTTCGAAATACTAAAGAAGCATAGACTTATATACAAAGTCATATCATTCTCTTAATGCGATCTATAGCATAAAGGACTTGGGTTATTGTGACGCCCCCAATCCCCTCTTGGGATAGAACGGAGACTTAGAGCCTCGGGTCATGCAACACAAGGTTACATACCACATTTATGACAGTTAATATGCAATGCATCCTAGTATGCAACTAGCAGTATGCAATAATCGCAGCCAAAATAAAAGGTTAAGGTGAAAAATATGCCAGAATAACTAAAACATCTCAATTTCATTAGATTTCATCATGTTCGAAATACTAAAGTAGCATAGACTTATATACAAAGTCATATCATTATCTTAATGCGATCTAAAACATAAAGGACTTGGGCTATGAACATCAAAATTAAGTCCAACTTTCTCTCCAGATCCAACTCCTCAATCATGCGAATCCAGTGCTCCATCAATCTCGTCCTGGTCGATCTCTAACACAACTTCTATCATTCCGAGTGGAATGATAGTGGTCCCAAAAAAGGATGAGATTTACTCGGAATCTCAGTAAGTTAAACAACTAACTGACACAAAGATAAATCAATCATGAAAAAATGATAGATATGCAATGCATGAGATGTGGAAAAATCTGTATGCATATCTCCCATCCAGATTCTCAACATCATTTTAAAATATGGAGACACGGGTTTTTACTCAATAAGTAATTTCGTCATCATTTTGATAAGACATAACTTTTTCATAAAGATTTCATCATAAACTTTCATCATCATAGACTTACATAATTATCTTAATTAATAACATAATGTGTGGTAATGTCACAGTTTCCCACATGCACTGTGAGTACCTGCCAATGACCGTAGTATATACAAAACTACGTTGTCTATAGACTCATTTTCAATGCATTGGTAAATAACATAACATCATAAAAATTATAACATGTATACCCACCAGCATTAGGTGTCATAACATGTTGACTTCGCTCCTGCGTTCTTTAAAAAGAACCCATTCGAAACCTGTTGACTAATCTTTGTCAACCCAGAGATTACCACTCCATTATTAAACACTTCAGAGTGGACAGAGGAGTTCCACCAGGATAATTCCCCATCCCAACCTTTGGGGTCGTGACAAAAATTATTTTCATGCTATGCTTTAAAAAAATATTTTTCATGACATGTGCATATATAGTAAACTTCATACAAAAAAGACATTTATAAATGCAATATGCAAAAATGGTGGAAATGCCATATGTTATGTAAGTATGCACTCAATATTTCATATAACATGATAATTTATGCTCAAAATGATAATTGAAGAATAAATGAAGCATTTATCAATAATTCATAAGAAATTTATCAAGGTGTAAGTTAGAGGCCAACTTACAAACTTTCGAAGAAATTTAAAATTAGCATCGTAGCTGCATAAATCATGTGTATACTAAGTTAGGATTAATACTCTTATGTATAGGATCAAAATCAAAGGCTTCAAAAATTAGATATTTACAAAAATACCCCTAAACTTTCAAAAATTGCCATTTAGGCCCTAAATTTTCACTAATTGCAAACAAACTCCAACTTTAACCAAGTTTTGTGGATTTTATATTTTTGGCATTCTAAAACCATCTATGCCCTTAGATTCTCAAGATTCAAAGTGGAACTTTTCCAATTAGTCCCAACCCGTGGCATGCATCCTAGTTGATACCTATGTGTATTTTCAACTATTGATCCCTATGAATGCATGCATATGAGATTTTCTTCAATCATTAATGATCACTAACATCTTTAGGGACATTATGAAGTCTAATCCTTGAGTAATCAAGTTCATCCCAACACTTAATCAAAGCTAAGAAATCTTTAATCACCAATATGCTTAAAACCGATTCATGCTTGATGATCAAAACAAAATAGATTTAAAACCTATCATGACATGATTCTAATCACAAATGTAACCTTCCATAATCATGTTAGGATATTGATAGATCATATTAAATCATGCTTGGGACATGCCATAGCTAAACTTCCAATTAAAAACATTCAATCATTCAAACATTCCTTTAAATGACCCAGTTTTGCATTAAGCATCATAACTTTCTCAAAATTCAACCAAATTTCGTACCAACACTTGGAAGCAAAGCTTGAGAAAACTTACAAATTTCGTGGCCTTGCAAGTTCTTTAGACTGCCTTACACAAGAACACTCAAGAACTCACCAAAACTCACTCGGTTTGCACTCTTTTGATCTCTAAAAGGGGGAAATGATCTCAAGGCTCAAGATGATGCTTGGAGCTGTGGTGTGGGTGAAATGAGAAGGGTAGGAAAGTATTTATAAGTGGCCAAGGGGTGAGGGACGTTGGCTTGCTTGGTGATTGGGTGAAGTGGGAGGTGCTTAAATCTGGAAAATTTTCAGATTTGCTTGCATGAGCTTAGGTCACATGTGTAGAATAGAATAGTGCCCTAAACCACCATCATTTCCTCTCCACAGTAGCTGCAAGGGTCCTGTAGATGACTCCAAGTCATGGGGCATCATTTGGATGGTGGCCTGGAAGCTATTATTGTAGGCAAATTCTATTAATGGCAAGAGCTTCTCCCATTCGTCCTTCTCTTGCAAAACACAAGCTCTTAGCATGTCCTCTAGGGTCTGCATCGTCCGTTCAGTCTACCCATCACTCTAAGGGTGATAGGCACTACTAAACTTCAATTTTGTGCCTAGAGCGTCTTGAAGGCTTTGCCAAAAACGAGAAGTGAAACGTGTATCCCTATCAGATACAATCGTCCTTGGGACTCCATTTAACCGCACTATTTCGGCCACAAACAGCCGAGTCAACTTCTCCATGGGGTCGGTATTCTTAATTGCCAAAAAGTGAGCACTTTTCGTCAAACGATCTACCACGACCCAAATAGAGTTGTTTCACTTTTAGGTCCTTGGTAGTCCAATTACAAAATCCATGGATATATCCTCCCATTTCCATTCTGGGATTGGGAGTGGTTGTAAATCTCTAGTGGGCCTCTGATGCTCTACCTTGACCGTTCTACATATTGAACATCTATTAACATAATTCGCTACGTCCTTTTTTAATCATTCCCACCAAAAGTGTTGCTTCAAATCTTGATACATTTTGGTGCTCCCTAGGTGGCTATGTATGGAGTCTGATGTGCTTCCCTCAATATCTTATCCCTGATCTCTTGATCAGCTAGGATAACTTTCCGATCTTTGTAGTATAGCAACCCATCATTTTTTAGGGTAAAACCTTCGGGTCCTTCCTTCTTCTCTATCTTCTGTCGAATTTCTACCCATTTGGGGTCCTCCATCTGACGCTTCTTCACTTCTTCCCATTCCGTTGCTACAATTCCTTGTACTGCGGTTAGGGATACTTCGGCATGAAGATCCTTAATCAACAACCTTCTCATACTATGTAGAAGGGACTCTACTTCCATGGCAAGACCTGTGCAATTATCCCTCCGTGTCTTTCGACTTAGCGCACCTGCGACTATATTAGCCTTGCCAGGGTGATACTTAATCTCACATTGATAGTCGCTAATAATTTCTAACCACCTTCTCTGCCTCATATTCAAGTTCTACTGACTAAACAAGTACTTAAGGCTCTGGTGATCGGTGTAGATTTCACACTTTGGTCCATATAAATAATTCCTCCATATCTTTAAGGCGAAAACTACGGCGGCTAACTCCAGGTCATGGGTGGGGTAGTTCTGCTCATGGTTTTTTAGTTGTCGTGAACTATAGGCAACAACTCGTTCCTCTTGCATGAGCACACACCCAAGTCCTGATTTGGATGCAGCACTAAATACTACATAGGATTTATGAGGTTCAGGTAGGGCTAGTACCGGCACAGTTGTGAGCCTTTCCTTGAGCTCCACAAAACTCTGCTCACACTTCTCTGTCCTGACATACCTAGCATTATTCTTAGTTAGGGCAGTGAGGGGTCCTGACAACTTAGAGAATCCCTCCACGAATCGCCGATAGTAACCAGCTAATCGCAGAAAACTCTGAATTTCTTGCACATTCATCGGTCGCTTCCAGCTTACTACAACTTCAACTTTGCTGGGATCGACTGATACTCCTTGACTTGAAATCACATGCCCTAAAAATTTTACCTCCTTAAGCCAAGACTCGCACTTACTGAATTTGGCATACATATGGTTTTCCTTTAGCCTTTCCAATGCTAAATAGAGATGTTGCTTGTGATCTTCTTCGCTGCTTGAATAAATCAATATATCGTCGATGAATACAACAACAAAGCTATCCAGATAGGGTCTGAATACTCTGTTCATCATATCCATGAAGGCGAGGGGCATTGGTTAGACCAAAGGACATTACTAAGAATTCGTAATGTCTGTATCTAGTTCGAAACGCCGTCTTGGGGATATCCTTCTCCCTAATCTTGAGCTGATGATAACCAGACCTTCAGTCTATCTTAGAGAACACTGATGCTCCTTGCAATTGATCTAGTAAGTCATCGATACGTGGTAACGGGTACTTGTTCTTCACCGTTACTTTGTTTAATTGCCTATAGTCAATGCACATCCTCAATGATCCATCCTTCTTCTTAACAAATAGAACTGGCACTCCCCAAGGTGATGAACTAGGTCGAATGAAACGCTTCTCCAGTAGCTCTTCTATTTGCTCTTTTAGCTCCTTCAGTTCTAGAGGGGCCATACGGTAAGGGGTTTTATGGACAGGGGTCACTGTGGGTTCTAGTTCTATGGTGAACTTGATTTCTCTATCAGGGGGTAGTCCGGGTAGATCGTCAGTGAAAACCTCAGGGTATTCCTCAACTACAGGTATCCCTTGTATCTCCTTATCATCACCATAACTCTCCGTTATGAGGGCTAAGTAGGTCGTGGCACCATTAGCGATGCATTTCCTTGCCTGCAAAGCTGAAATCAGAGAGGGGGTAGGGTAGCCTTCGCCATCCCTCCTGTATGATGAATATGTCTACCCTCAGGCAAATCGAAGATTATCTCCTTATTTCAACAATCTATCCTAGTGTAGTGTTTGGATAGCCAGTCCATCCCTAGTATAACGTCGAACCCTAGTTGATCGAAGACGATCAGGTCAGCATCCATCAATCTTTCCTTTAGGGTTAGAGGACATTTCTTCAACACACGGGTGCAAGTGATCGTGCTTCCATCGGGAATCAATACTACTATAGCTTGAGGTAGTGTCTGAGTCGGCAAGTTACACGTACGTGCAAACGTCGCGGATACAAACGATTGCATGGCGCCGGAGTCAAATAAAGCACAAGCCGCGTATTCGTATAACGCGATTTTTCCTAAGGTGTAATCAATTACTGAGTACTAAGCAGCTATTTAAAAAGCTAATTTCTAAAGAAGGGGTATTGAAGGAAAATACCAGTGATAATGTATGTTTCCTCGTCCTCGGGGATTTCCTCACTGATATCACCAGGGGATGGCGTAAATACGGGCTTGAGCAGGTGGCCTCTGATTGGGTCGTTTGTTAGGAATGTCCTTTCCTCCTTGATCATTTTTTGGGCATTCCCGAATCATATGCCTCGACTGTCCACATCGGTAGCACACTCTTAGGCCCACACGACATTCACCACTGTGATTCTTTCCACATTTCTTGCAGGTGATAGGTGGAGCTATTATAACGCCTTTCCCTTGTTAGGTCCTTGAATAATCATTCTCTTAGCATTATTCTCGCTAGCAGTGAAGGTAGAAGCCCTCTTTCTCTCAAGATTGATCTGAGCTGTCACATTTCGCTGTTACGCCTCCGCTATTGCAGCCACATTAACCAACTCTTGGAAGTTGTGGATGCAGAATCCAGCCACATAACTGCGAATTCTGGGATTCAGCCCTGCTTGAAACTTTTGGGCTTGCATTTTCTCAGTAGCAATCAAGTGTGGGGAAAACCTTCCTAGCTCCATAAACTTTGCAGCGTACTGCTCAACAGTGAGATTGCCTTGTACCAACGTGGCAAACTCCTGGGCCTTCTGGGTCTTCATTGACTCTGGGAAGAAACGATTGTCAAATTCCTCCTTAAACCTCTCCCAAGTCAAAATGGATATATTTCCCAATTCTCTAATCAGAAGTTGCCTCTTGGTGTCCCACCAAATTCTAGCTTCACCCTGCAACAGGTGCCCCGCGTACTGTACCTTCTGTTCCTCAGTACAGCCGCTGATCTCGAAGGTCCAGTCGAGATCTAATAGCCATTTGTTAGCTTTCATGGGTCCCTCAGTTTCCATGAAAATGGTGTATCTATATATTTGGAACTTCTCGTAGGAACACCCTCGGTTCTCAATCAGCGGGCGTTGTTGGTTCTGCCTTAGGATTACTTCCTGCTACTACTTCATGGTCTCCATCATTTGATGAATTGCGTCTGCCAACTCACGTCCTCCATCGAAACAACGATCCTGATCTCTATGGATGTTAGATCCATCAGCGTTCCTCTCTTGTATCCACGTGACATCTCATCTTAATCCTTCCGACTCCTGCGATATATATGTATCAGACCGAGCTCTAACTGCAGGATTCAAGCCTATGCAAGACTAATGATTCAAACCTATATTCTGGCATAAGGTTCCTAAGGACATGTGGGTTTACCCAGAGACAAGCTGCTCAGATACCAAAGCTATGACACCCCCAATCCCCGCTTGGGATAGAACGGGAGACTTAGAGCGTTGGGACATGCAACACAAGGTTACATACCCCCGTTCATGACAGTTAATATGCAATGCATCCTAGTATGCAACTAGCAGTATGCAATAATCGCAGCCAAAATAAAAGGTTAAGGTGAAAAATATGCCAGAATAACTAAAACATCCCAACTTCATTAGATAATCATCATGTTCGAAATACTAAAGTAGCATAGACTTATATACAAAGTCATATCATTCTCTTAATGCGATCTAAAACATAAAGGACTTGGGCTATGAACATCAAAATTAAGTCCAGCTTCCTCTCCAGATCCAACTCTTCAATCATGCGAATCTAGTGCTCCATCAATCTCGTCCTGGTCGATCCCTAACACAACTTCTATCATTCCGAGTGGAATGATAGTGATCCCATAAAAGGCTGAGATTTACTCAAAATCTCAGTAAGTTAAACAACTAACTGACACAAAGATAAATCAATCATGAAAAAATGATAGATATGCAATGCATGAGATGTGGAAAAATCAGTATGCATATCTTCCATCCAGATTCTCAACATCATTTTAAAATATGGAGACACGGGTTTTTACTCAATAAGTAATTTCGTCATCATTTTGATAAGACATAACTTTTTCATAAAAATTTCATCATAAACTTTCATCATCATAGACTTACATAATTATCTTAATTAATAACATAATGTGTGGTAATGTCACAGTTCCCCATATGCACTGTGAGTACCTGCCAATGACCGTAGTATATACAAAACTACGTTGTCTATAGACTCGTTCTCAATGCATTGGTAAATAACATAACATCATAAAAATTATAACGTGTATACCCACCAGCGTTAGGTGTCATAACATGTTGACTTCGCTCCTGCGTTCTTTAAAAAGAACACATTTGAAGCATGTTGACTATTCTTTGTCAACCCTGGGATTACCACTCCATTATTAAACACTTCAGAGTGGACAGAGGAGTTTCACCAGGATAATTCCCAATCCCGGCCTTTGGGGTTGAGGCAAAAATTATTTTCATGCTATACTTTAAAAACATATTTTTCATGACATGTGCATATGTAGTAAATTTCATGCAAAAATGACATTTATAAATGTAATATGCAAAAATGGTGAAAATGTCATATGTTATGTAACTATGCACTCAATATTTCATATAACATGATAATTTATGCTCAAAATGATAATTGAAGAATAAATTAAGCATTTATCAATAATTCATAAGAAATTTATCAAGGTGTAAGTTAGAGGCCAACTTACAAACTTCCGGAGAAATTCGAAATTAATGTCATAGCTGCGTAAATCGTGTGTATACTAAGTTAGGATTAATATTCTTTTGGATAGGTTCAAAATCAAAGGCTTCAAAAATTGGATATTTACAAAAATAACCCTAGACTTTCAAAAATTATCATTTAGTCCCTAAATTTTCACTAATTGCAAATGAACTCCAAATTTAACCAAATTTTATGAACTTCATATTTTTGACATTCTAAAACCATTTATGCCCTTAGATTTTCAAGATTCAAATTAGAACTTTTCCAATTAGTCCCAGCCAGTGGCATGCATCCTAGTTGATACCTAGTTAGGACATGCTCGCTAAGATCAAAAGGAAGAAAACTTACAAATTTTGTGGCCTTCCAAGCTCTCTAGACTGCCTTACACAAGAACACTCAAGAAATCACCAAAACTCACTCGATTTGCATTCTTTTGATCTCTAAGAGGGGGAAATGCTCTCAAGGCTCAAGATGATGCTTGGAGCTGTGGTGTGGCTGAAATGAGAAGGGGATGGAAGTATTTATAGGTGGCCAAGGGGTGATGGATATTGGCTTGGGTGCTTGGTGATTGGGTGAAGTGGGAGGTGCTTAAATCTGAAAATTTTTAGATTTACTTGCATGAGCTTAGGTCACTTGTGTAGAATGGAATAGTGCCCTAAACCACCATCATTTCCTCTCCACAGTAGCTGCAAGGGTCCTGTAGATGACTCCAGGTCGTGGGGCATCATTTGGATGACAGAAGATCCCTCAAACCACTCTTGAAAACAGGTGGATGAAGGTAGTTTTGTGGTGGCAGAAAATCAGTTCGGTTTTGGATCTTTTTGGAAAGCAAAAATGAGTCAAAATCCTTCATGATGGTCATGGGACTTCTTGGTGATTGGTTGGAGAAGGAGGTGGCGTGGGGTGGTGGTGCAAACCATGGCAGGAGGCTGGTTCAAACTCAATCCATTTGAGTCCTACACAAACGAGACCAAGGTGCACCCGGTTTGTTGTTTGAGTTGGCTGATGCAACCAATTTCATCCAAGGTTCAAATTGAGTTTTGGAGGGACTCATAAGGTGTTTAAAAACCATATTACCATTGATGATAAACCACAAAAATGTTGGACCCAAGGGCAAACCAGTCCAAGCATTACAAAGGGCAATGCACAAAACCGATTGAAGCATGGTTTGAGCTTGTTATGTCATTTTTTCTTAATGACATGTGGAATGGTTTAGCTAGGGTATTAACATGGTCTAATAATGGTTTAAGGGAGTATTAATTCAAGAAAATTTGAATTAAAAAGTTTAAGAAAAGATTAAGCTTCAAAGCATAGCTTAAAGTGCACTAACCTCAAGTACGATGGTTAATGGCCTTAGCAAATTTTCAAAACTTAATTTGGGTACTTTGAGTGTGATTTGGGTTTAAGGAAACCAATGGTATGGTGTATTGGGTCTTTGGTCTTTGAATGGTAAAATGAGTCCAAAATGGCTATGGGTCATATCAACTTGAAAAGGGCCAAGGGTCCAATCTACACCAAAAGCCATATGCCTTCCTATACTTGGACCAAGACTAGCCTTCATTTCCTAAGGGATTGGTTCAAGGTTTTTTTTTCTTGGGCTAGGCCCATGAATGTACTTGGGTCCTAAAAAGCCTAACCAAAATTACTAATGGGCTTGCCTCTCTAATCCTTAGCTCATTATCACTAAGTACACACATTAATGCTAATCCCACTATCAACCTTAATGAAAGTGATTAAGTCATAATTAAAAGTCTAATCTAGAGTACTTAAGGGTTAATCAAAAGTTAATTAAGCGGGGTGTTTCAGTTATGAACATCAAAATTAAGTCCATCTTCCTCTCCAGATCCGGCTCCTCCTCAATCATGCAAACCCAGTGCTCCATCAATCTCGTCCTAGTCGATTCCTGACACAACTTCTATCATTCCGAGTGGAATGATAGTGATCCCATAAAAGGGTGAGATTTACTCGAAATCTCAGTAAGTTAAACAACTAACTGACATAAAGATAAATCAATCATGAAAAATGATAAATATGAAATGCATGTGATGCTGAAAATCAGTATGCATGTCTCCCATCCAGATTCCTCAACATTTTTTTTAAAAATGGAGACACTGGTTCTTACTTAGTAAATAATTTCGCCATCATTTTTTTTTTAAAAAAAACATAACTTCTTCATAAAAATTCCATCATAAATTTTCTTCATCATAGACTTACATCATTATCTTAATTAATAACATAACGTGTGGTAGTGTCACAGTTCCTGATATGCACTGTGAGTACCTGCCGGTGACCGTAGTATAACTTACGTTGTCTATAGACTCGTTCTTAATGCATTGGTAAATAACGTAACATCATAAAAATTATAACGTGTACACCCACCAGCGTTAGGTGTCATAACATGTTGACTTCGCTCCGGTGTTCTTTAAAAAAACTCATTCGAAGCTTGTTGACTGCTCTTAGTCAACCTAGGGGTTACCACTCCATTATTAAACACTCCAGAGTGGACAGAGGAGTTCCACCAGGATAATTCCCCACTCCAGCCTTTGGGGTCGTGAAAAAAATGATTTTCATGGTATGCTTTAAAAAAAATATTTTTCATGACATGTGCATATGTAGTAAATTTCATGCAAAAATGACATTTATAAATGTAATATGCAAAAATGGTGAAAATGTCATATGTTATGTAAGTATGCACTCAATATTTCATATAACATGATAATTTATGCTCAAAATGATAATTAAAGAATAAATGAAGCATTTATCAATAATTCATAAGAAATTTGTCAAGGTGTAAGTTAGAGGCCAACTTACAAACTTCCAGAGAAATTCGAAATTAGCGTCGTAGCTGCGTACAAAAATACCCCTAGACTTTCAAAAATTGTCATTTAGGCCGTAAATTTTCACTAATTCCAAACAAACTCTAAATTCAACCAACTTTCATGGACTTCATATTTTTGGCATTATAAAACCATATATACCTTTAGGGTTTCAAAATTCAAAGTGAAACTTGTCCAATTAGTCCCAACCCATGGCATGCATCCTAGTTGATGCCTAAGTGTATTTTCAACTATTGATCCTTATGAATGCATGCATATGAGATTTTCTTTAATCATTAATGATCACTAACATCTTTAGGGACATTATGAAGTCTAACCCTTGAGTAATCACGTTCATCCCAACACTTAATAAAAGTTAAGAAATCCTTAATCACCAATATGCTTAAAACCGATTCATGCGTGATGATCAAAACAAGATAGATTCAAAACCTATCATGACATGCTTCTAATCACAAATGTAACCTTCCATAATCATGCTAGGATAATGATAGATCATATCAAATTATGGTTAGGACATGCCATAGCTAAACTTTCAATTAAAAACATTCAATCATTCAAACCTTCCTTTAATTGACCCGATTTTGCATTAAGCATCATAACCTTCTCAAAACTCAACCGAATTTCATACCAACACTTAGAAGCAAAGCTTTACATGCTAGCTAAGATCAAAAGGAAGACAACTTACAAATGTCGTGGCCTTCCAAACTCTCTAGATTGTCTTACACAAGAACACTCAAGAACTCACCAAAACTCACTGAGTTTGCACTCTTTTGATCTCTAAGAGGGGGAAATGCTCTCAAGGCTCAAGATGATGCTTGGAGCTGTGGTGTGGGTGAAATGAGAAGGGGAGGGAAGTATTTATAGGTGTCCAAGGGGTGAGGGATGTTGGCTTGGGTGCTTGGTGACTGGGTGAAGTGGGAGGTGCTTAAATATGGAAAATTTTGAGATTTGCTTGCATGAGCTTTGGTCACTTGTGCAGAATGGAATAGTGCCCTAAACCACCATATTTCCTCTCTACAGTAGCTGCAAGGGTCCTGTAGATGACTCCAGGTCGTGGGGCATCATTTGGATGGCAGAAAATCCCTCAAACCACCCTTGAAAACAGGTGGATGAAGGTGGTTTTGTGGTGGCAGAAAATCAGTTCGGTTTTGGATCTTTTTGGGCAGCAAAAATGAGTCAAAATCCTTCATGATGGTCATGGGACTTCTTAGTGATTGGGTGGAGAAGGAGGTGGTATGGGGTGGTGGTGCAAACCATGACAGGAGGCTGGTTCAAACTCAATCCATTTGGTTCCTACACAAACTAGACCAAGGTGCACCTGGTTTGGTTCTTTGAGTTGGTTGATGCAACCAATTTCGTCCAAGGCTCAAACTAAGTTTGGGAGGGTCTCATAAGGTGTTTAAGGACCATATTATCCTTGAGGATAAACCACAAAAATGTTGGGCCCAAGGGCAAAACAGTCCAAGCATTACAAAGGGCAATGCACAAAACCGATTGAAGCATGGTTTGGGCTTGTTATGTCATTTTTCTTAATAACATGTGGAATGGTCTAGCTAGGGTATTAAAATGGTCTAATCATGGTTTAAGGGAGTATAAATTCAATAAAATTTGAATTAAAAAGTTTAAGAATAGATTAGGCATGATTAAGCTTCAAAGCATGGCTTAAAGTGCACTAACCTCAAGTATGATGGTTAATGGTCTTAGCCAATTTTGAAAACTTAATTTGGGTACTGTGATTTGGGCTTAAGGAAACCAATGGTATGGTGTATTGGTCCTTTGGTCTTTGAATGGTAAAATGAGTCCAAACATGGCTTTGGGACATATGAGTTTGAAAAGGGCCAAGGGTCCAATCTACACCAAAAGCTTTATGCCTTCCTACACTTGGGCCAAGACTAGTCATGATTTTTCAAAGGGCTTGGTTCAAGGTTTTTCTTGGGCTAGGCCCATGAATGTACTTGGGTCTAAAAAGCCTCACCAAAATTTCTAATGGGCTTGCCTATCTAATCCTTAGCTCATTAACACTAAGTACCAACATTAATGATAATCCCACTATCAACCTTAATGAAAGTGATTAAGTCATAATTAAAAGCCTAATCTAGAGTACTTAAGGGTTAATCAGGAGTTAATTGAGCGGGTTGTTACACGAGCTGCCACTTATCTCGTAGTTATGACTAGTCCAACAGAGGAGCTTAAAGGAGTCAAGGGGATTGCGGTGATAGAAGATTTTCTTGAAGTTTTTTTTTATGATTTGCCTGGATTACCCCTAGACCAAGAAACGGAGTTTGTGATTTAGCTAGAGCCAGCAATGGCTGTAGTACACAAGGTACCTTACCGAATGGCCCCGGTAGAATTAAAAGTGTTAAAGGTACAAATTGAGGAACTTCTCGAGAAGGGTTTTATTCACCCTAGTTCGTCTCCTTGGGGAGTGCCAGTACTACTTGTGAAGAAGAATGATGGTACCTTGAGAATGTGTATCGATTACCGAGATCTAAATATGGTGACCATTAAGAACAAGAATCCACTCCCTCAGATAGATGACTTATTGGATCAGTTACAAGGAACATCAATGTTTTTGAAGATAGATTGTGATCAGGTTATCAGCAGCTCAAGATCAAGGATCAGGATATACCTAAGACTGCGTTTCGAACTCGTTATGGACATTTTGAGTTCATAGTAATGCCTCTCGGATTGACGAATGCCCCAGCAACATTTATGGATTTGATGAATCGAAACTTTAGGCACTTGGATAGTTTCATGGTAGTATTCATATATGATATGTTGGTATACTCTCGAAGTAAAGAGGAGCACAGAGAACACTTAAGGATGGTATTGGAGACTTTGCAAAAGCATGGGCTTTACGCCAAGCTTAGCAAGTGCGAGTTTTGGCTCCGAAAAGTCAAATTTTTGGGTCACATCATTTCTAGTGAAAGAGTTGTAGTAGATCCAGCTAAGATAGAGGTTCTGACAGAATGGCAGAGACCGACCAATGTCCATGAGATACGTAGTTTCCTTGGTTTAGCCGGTTACTACCAAAGGTTCGTTGAAGGATTTTCCAAACTCTCTAGTCCATTAAAGGCATTGACTAGGAAGAATACCAAGTATGTTTGGAGCGAATAGTGTGAAAGAAGTTTTCAAGAACTAAAAAGTAGGTTAACCACAGCATCGGTATTGGTTTGCCTAAACCGCTCAAGCCTTTCGTGGTATATAGTGATGCCTCTAAGATGGGATTAGGATGTTCCTAATGCAGGAAGGACTAGTAGTCACTTATGCTTCGCAACAACTTAAGAATCACGAGCAGAATTATTCTACGCACGACTTGGAATTAGTTGCAGTAGTGTTTGCATTAAAGATTTGGAGACATTACTTATATGAAAAAAAGTGCGAGGTATATACAGATCATAAAAGTCTCAAGTACTTGTTTAGTCAGAAGAACTTGAATTTGAGATAGAGAAGGTGGGTCGAGACAATAAACTATTTTCAATGTGAGATAAAGTATCATCCTGGAAAGGCCAATGTAGTAGCAGATGCCCTTAGTCGCAAGACTCGAACAACATGCCATTGATATTGGCAAGAATGAGGAATCTGTTAATCGGAAAACTGCCAAGAGATGTTGTGTTAACAATAGTATAGGAGATTGTAGCATTAACTGAGGAGGACATCATAGAAGGGCAGAGCAAGGATGATAAGCTAGAGAAGCTTCGACAAAGGATTTCAAGATCTGAAGGACCGCAACATTTTACGATTGGAAGGGACGGAATGCTGTGTTACTAGGGTAGAAAAGTAGTTCCTAATATCCCAGAACTGAAGGAGAAAATATTAAGGGAATGCATTGTACCCCTGGCAGCACAAAGATGTATAGGGATCTGAAAAGTCAATTTTGGTGGGAATGAATAAAAAAGGGCGTAGCAGAATTCGTTGTGAAATGCTCAGTTTGCCAACTAGTGAAGGCCAAACATCAAAGGCTAGCTGGAGAATTGCAACCATTGATGATCCCAGAGTGGGAATGGGAGGATGTGTCAATGGATTTTGTGATAGGTTTGCCAAGAACGTCTTCATGGAAGAATTCAATTTTGGTTATAATCGACAGGCTTACGAAGAGCACGCATTTTCTACCCATAGCTAATAAAGACTCTATGGATAAGCTTTCTTGGATTTATGTCAAAGAAGTTGCTCGATTGCACGAAGTACCTAAGTCCATAGTATCGAACCAAGATACGTGATTCACTTCACAATTCTGTCTGAGTTTGCAAAAGATGTTAGGCATGAATTTGAGGTTTAGTAGTGCATATCATCCACAGACTGAACATACCATTCAGACGTTAGAAGATATGCTATGTGCATGTGTGTTGGAACTAAGTGGTGATTGAGAAAGTCATTTGTTGTTGATAGAGTTTGCTTACAACAATAGCTTTCAAGCCACGATACAGATGGCGCCTTACGAAGCACTGTACAAAAGAAAGTGTAGATCCCCTCTGCATTGGGACAAAGTTGGAGAAAGGAAGACTTTGGGGCCTAAATATTTGCAGGAGATGCGAAAGCAAGTAGCACTGATCCAAGAAAGGATGAAAGCAGCTCAAAGTCGACAAAAAAGTTATGTCGATAAAAAATAAAGAATTCTGGAGTTCGTTGTAGGTGATTGAGTATATGTTAAGATCTCGCTTATGAAAGGAGTCGTATGATTTGGCAAGAAAGGAAAATTGAGTCCCCGTTATGTAGGATCATATGAAGTCGTAGAAAGAGTTGGTGCAGTGGCATATCGACTAGATCTATTGGTCAAAATGCAAGGAGTGCATAATGTCTTTCACGTATCATCTTTAAAGAAGAGCTTTGAAGAAAGATGACCCGTAGTGATAGGACCTAGCAATATTCGACTTCAACCTAACTTATTTTACCATGATTGGCCAGTGCAGATTGTCGATAGGAAGGAACAAGAGTTGAAGAATCGAAAGATACCCTTAGTGAAAGTGCTTTGGAATAATCCAAATTTTCAAGAAGCGACTTGGGAAAGAGAGGACGTGATGAGGACTAACTACCCTCATTTGTTTGTATCTCAGACTTGGATTTTTGTAATAAATTTTTGTGTATGACTGATTGTACTTGGTTTGTCTTATATAAACTCTTGTTTTATTCCGAACATATGAAATTATCTGAAACTATTCAGTACTTTGTTTTAATAAGATGTGTTATCTGAAAACATTGGCATGAAATTATGATTCTGTATATGAATGTGATCTGTTTCCAATGATGTTTCATTCTGTTTCTGTTAAGGCCCCACAAGAGTAAAACATGGTATACAGCCCAACCACGGGTATAATGGTGGTTATAACCCTACCACGGGGGTGAAACATGGAATACGGCCCAGCCACGGGTATAATGGTGGTTTATAACCCTACCACGGGGGTGAAACATGGTATACGGCCCAGTCACGGGTATAATGGTGCTTTATTACCCTACCACGGGGGTTAAACATGGTATTTGTCCCGATGTGATGCTAAGAGATGATATGATTATAATGTTTCAGTTTGGATATGCCAATGGATTTTTCTTTTTGGGAAATATGTTTGTCTTTTTGGAAATTTCGCTCTAGTGTTTTTGTACCAAGTTCTGTTTATGCAATTTGAAAGTAAACATGTTGTTTCTGCATTCTGAAAGTAAATATTTTGTTTGCATACTTAACGTTATAAATGCTCATATTTACATGCTAGTATATGCTCTCTACTTTCTGAGTTGTTAATAATTCATCCCTTAATCTTCATAATATTTTCATATGACATTGATGGTTCAGCTGAGGATCAATATAAGAGTTTGTGGACAGGATTAGCTATGAATAATTATTGGGTATCTCGCAGTATTGGTACTTCTGTTGGATGTTATTTATTTTTTAAGTTGATTTCAATGGAGTTAGACGGTTTATGGAAACTTATGTCAATTTTACTTTATTCTAGTTTGTTATTTGATACATGGAGAAAAGTTGATATTTTATTTAGGTTGTTGGATTGAGGATTTGACATGTGAGTATGTATGGTTTATGAATTTGAAGTATGTACGTTTGATTTGAAGTTTTTGAAGTATATATCCTTGGATTTGGAAATACATTAGTATGGTTGGAGTTGATTATCAGATTATATGAGTTAACTCTCCGGACCTTCGGGGTCGAGGCATTACAGTTGGTATCAGAGACAGGTTTGAATTCTGCATACTATAAACCTTGGAGGTTTAGATATCTGTGGGTTCATAGGATGTAAAAATTTCAGTATAGGAACTTGAGGACTATAAGGATGATCATGTGGATATTTAAGTTTGAGCTTCTAAAAACCTTATGATTGATTTTGATGGGATTTGAGGTTTTAGATTTGGCAGATGTTAGGAATTGAATTCGTAACTTTGAGGTTTTTAGATTCTAATGATGTATGTGAGTATTAAGTGATGTCATGCTTAAATGGTTATCTAATATATATATATATATATATATATATATATATTTGTGTTTATACGCATATTTTATTTACTTAGTATTTTCGCCTTTATTTATTTTAGAACGTTTCACCATGTTTAGGCTTTCAGGATGGCGGCTCGTCGTCGAGTTCGAAGCCTTGAAGATTTGAACGAAAACAACAATGATGGGGGTTGCACGTTTGAACAATTTAATTGAATGCATCCTCCCATCTTTGATGAAAGAGGCGATACGAACGCAGCAGAGGATTGGATACAAGACATCGAAGAAATATTCAGTGTTTTGGAGTGTACCGATCAACAAAAGGTTCGGTTCGCAGCTTTTAAGCTAACTGGAGAAGCGAAGAGATGGTGGAATTCTGAAAAAGTCATCAAGGAAGCTGAGGGGACTGGAGTGATTGTTTGGGCTCAATTCAAGTAGAATTTCTTTGATCGGTTTTTCCCTAAAGCGGATAGGGAAGTTAGAGCTCGAGACTTCACCAACTTGGTGCAAGGGACCATGACTGTGCGCCAGTATACTGCAAGGTTTGCAGAATTATCACGCTTCACCGCATACCCGATTCCTGATGAGGAGAAGAAGACCAGAAAGTTTGAGGAAGGTTTGAACTACAGGATTTATGAACAAGTGATGGTCCTACAGATTCAGAATTTTTCAGAATTAGTGCACAAGGCGATGCTAGTCAAGCAGAATCCCAAGAGGGGTGCTGAATTGCAAGAACAGAGGAAGGGAGCTGCTCCACAAGGATTCTCTAGTTTAGATCAAGGGCCATGGAAAAAGATAAATGAGGGAAGCAGTTCAAGTCAGAGATAGATGCAGGGAAATCATACCACTAACCTCTGTAAGTTCTGTAATTGCATACACGTTGGGAGGTGCAGAAGGGAAGTGGGATCATGTTTCAAATGCGGTAAGAATGGGCACTTCATTAGAGAATGTCCATTGCTTGCGGAAAACAACAGAAGGCCCAACCCACCTCAAAACTTTAGGCCGAATAACCAAGGCAACAATCAGCGGAGGACTGTGCCGGCACGGGTGTTTGCTTTGACACCGGGAGAAGCTGAGGACAAGAATGATTTAATCACAGGTATAATCTTTATGACCTTCCTTTTTAGCTTTTTATGTTAAGAATTAAGGATTACTTATCTTGTTATCTTTATGGATTATATGATGTAAACACAAGAATTATCCCCCTGTTTCTCAATAAGGCTACTGTTTTATTTGACTCGGGGGCTACCCACTCATTTATTTCAATAGATTACGTTAAGTTCTGCCCCGTTGATGCTGATGAAATGGATTACAATTTGAGGGTCTCAACCCCAGCATGTGATATAGTGACCTGCAACAAGATTATACTTAAGTGTCCAAAAACTATTAGCAGGAGGGAAATGCCAGCTAACCTGATAGTCTTTCCTATGATTGGGTTTGATGCGATTTTGGGAATGAATTGGTTAGCTTCCAGTTATGCTAGTATTGATTGTTTTAAAAGGGAAGTGGTGTTCAAGTTTTTGGAAGAATAGGAACTTCGGTTTATGGGTTCTAGAGTGCGTACCCTTCCATCAGTTATTTCTGCTTTTCAGGTTGACAAGTTATTACGTGATGGGTGTCAGGGGTACTTGGCTTTCGTGGTGGATGAACCAAAGGAAGAATTGGAGTTAGAAGAGAATCCTATTATGAGAGAGTATCCGAAGGTTTTTCCTGAAGATTTGTCTGGATTGCCACCCGAGCGGGAGGTAGAGTTTGCTATTGAGTTAGCCCCAGGCACGGCGCCTCTTTCCAAAGCCCCTTATCGAATGGCACCATCAGAGTTAGCCGAATTCAAAGAACAGTTGCAAGATTTATTAGACAAAGGTTTCATTAGGCCCAGTGTGTCACCTTGGGGAGCTCCAGTTTTGTTTATGAAGAAGAAGGATGGGACAATGAGAATGTGTATAGACTACAGGGAACTGAACCGAGTGACCATAAAGATTAAATATCCGCTGCCCCGCATTGATGATTTATTTGATCAGTTGCAAGGTGCTCAAGTATTCTCCAATATTGATCTCAGATCGAGTTATCATCAATTGAAGATCAAGGCGGAGGATGTGCCTAAGACAGTTTTTAGGACCAGGTACGGCCATTATGAATTCTTGGTCATGCCTTTTGGCCTAACCAACGCCCCAGCAGTACTTGTGGACTTGATGAATCGTGTATTTCATGAATTCTTGGATAAATTTGTAGTAGTGTTTATTGACGACATATTAATCTACTCCAAGAGCAAAGCCGAACATGAAGACCATCTGAGACAAGTACTGGGGACACTCAGGGATAAGAAATTATTTGCTAAGTTGAAGAAGTGTGAGTTTTGGCTTGAGTCTATTGCATTTTTGGGACATGTAGTATCAAGGGATGGTATTTCAGTAGACCCCGAAAAAATTGAAGCAATAGTTAACTGGACCCAACCAACCAATGTGCATGAAGTTAGGAGTTTTTTGGGTTTGGCTGGTTATTACCGTCGGTTTATAGACAATTTCTCAAAAATAGCGGTTCCTCTTACTGCCCTTACCAGGAAGAACAATAAGTATGATTGGACTGAAAAATGTGAGAAAAGCTTCCAGGAATTGAAGAAGAGATTGGTGACAACTCCAATTCTGACAGTCCCTAGCGAAAGAGGAGGATTTGTGGTTTACAGTGACTCTTCACGTTTGGGTTTGGGGTGTGTATTGATGCAGCATGGGAAAGCAATAGCATATGCATTTCGGCAATTGAAGACTTATGAGCAGAATTACCCCACACATGATTAGGAGTTAGCCACTGTTGTCTTTGCGCTTAAAATCTGGAGACATTATTTATATGGTGAAAGGTGCAAAATCTACAAGGATCACAAGAGTTTGAAGTACTTCTTCACTCAGAAGGAACTGAATATGAGACTGAGGAGATGGCTCAAACTAGTCAAGGATTACAACTGCAACATTAACTACCATCCAGGCAAAGCTAATGTTGTAGCTGCTGCACTTAGCAGGAAGCCAATGGGACCATCAATTGCAACTCTTACCATTCAGCCCCACTTATTAATGGACTTAGAAAGAGATGCTATTGAAGTTGTTACTGGTGACCAGCAGGCATTGATAGCCAGTTTAATAGTTCAACCAGCTTTGATAGATAGAATTAAGCTCGCCCAAAAAGAAGATTCTAAGTTAGCGAGATTAAAAGAAGAAGTAGGAAAAGGGAATAAATCTGAGTTCATCATTTCTGAAGATAGATTGTTAAGGTTTGGAAATAGGTTTTGTGTGCCGGACAATGAGGAAATAAAAAGACTCATCCTCAAAGAAGCACACCGCTCCTCTTACTCAATTCACCCAGGTAGCACAAAAATGTATCGGGATTTGAAATAGTCTTTTTGGTGGGATGGCATGAAGAGAGAGATTGCCGAATTTGTGGCACAGTGCCCAACCTGCCAATAGGTGAAAGTAGAACATCAGCAACCAACAGGGTTATTGCAACCACTTCAAATTCCAGAATGGAAATGGGAGCATATCTCTATGGATTTTGTTACAGGCCTACCACGGACACTGACTGGACAGGATGCAATATGGGTGATAGTGGACCATTTGACGAAGACCGCTTACTTTGTGCCTATCAAAGTTTCTTATAAGCTGGAGAAACTAGCTGAGCTGTATATACAAGAAATAGTGAGGTTGCATGGGGTACCCGTGTCCATTGTGTCTGATAGGGATCCTCGTTTCACTTCAAAATTTTGGCGAAGCTTACAGGAGGCCATGGGCACTAAGTTAAATTTCAGCACTGCATTTCACCTGCAGACAGATGGTCAGTCGGAAAGCACCATTCAAATTTTGGAAGACATGTTGAGGGCGTGTATGCTGGATTTCAAGGGTACCTGGATACGACACTTGCCTTTGGTCGAGTTTGCTTATAATAACAGTTACCAGGCAAGCATTGAGATGACACCGTATGAAGCACTTTAAGGTAGGAAGGTGGGGGAAAGATAGATTTTGGGTCCATAAATCATACAGAAGACAACAGAGAAGATAGAGACCATTCGAGCCAGAATGAGAGTAGCTCAGAGTCGACAGAAGAGCTATGCAGATAATCGTTGTCGCCAATTAGAGTTTGAGGTCGGGAATAAGGTATTCTTGAGGATTGCACCGATAAAAGGAGTCATGAGGTTTGGAAAGAAGGGCAAGTTGAGCCCTAGATATGTCGGGCCCTTTGAAATTCTTGATCGGATTGGACCAGTGGCTTACAGAGTAGCCCTACCACCAGCACTCTCAGGGGTACACGACGTATTCCATGTATCTATGCTGAGGAAGTATATACCTGACCCCATCCACGTTATCGACTACGAGCCTCTTCAACTTCAGGAAAATCTTACTTATACAGAAGAGCCGATGCAGATTATAGAGAGAAAAGAACAAGTGTTACGGAAGCGGACTATTCCATTGGTTAAAGTGGTATGGAATAATCATGCCCTCTTGGGAATTAGAAGAGGAAATGCAAGTCAAGTACCCACAGTTATTCGACGAAGATCTCAATAACTTGTGACAAATTTCGAGGACGGAATTCTTTTAAAGGGGGGGAGGATGTAACGCCTGGGCCAAAGCCCAGCCCAAATTTAATGAAGCCGGCCCACGACAAGTGATCACTTGAAGGGAGGCTTGAAACGGCGTTGCTTGGTGAGTTTTTTTTTTCCTCTCTGCTGCACTGTTTTTCTTCTCCGCTGGATCTTTCCTTGCACTGCATTTCCGCATTGTTCTCAACCCGTACGCACAAACCCATAACTTGTGCAGTTGTTTTTATCTCTTCTCATGTTCAAAAACAAACCATCACCTTTCAGTAGACATTTTCAATTGGTTTCCTCTCAACTTCTCTCTCCCTTCCCCCTGCGTTTAACCCCGGGTTGTTGGAGCTTCCATTCCACTGTCGACCTTCTCTTCATCATTTTTGCACTACTGTCGATAACTCCCTTCTCTCATTCAATTTTTTTTTCTTCTTTCTTTTCCTTTCTATTTTTTTTTTCTTCTGGTTTTACTCGCTCAGACCCTCTCTTTTACTTTGTTTTGCTTTGATTTGTTTTCACAAACACACCCACTCTGTTTTGGGTTGCCGTGCACACACTCAGACCCCTCCATCCTTCCTTGCGCAGACCACCCTCTCTTTCACTAGAGATTCCAGTGAATTTTGGGCTTAGTTTACAGTGGGTGCTTTGATTCGAGGAGGTGCGAAGCTTTTGTGATTCTATTGGGTAAGTCTCTTCCGAAATTTTTTGGCAATATTCTTGGGTATTACATGGTTGGATTTTGAAATAAGTGTAGTTGATATGGTGGTGGTGTGGAATTCTAATTACATGGCTAGTGGGGATTAACAATGATCAAAGGTGGAATGGTGTTTTGGGGTTGATTGTCTTTGATTAAATACTTTTTGGTAAGAGGTAATCCTTATGAGTCGTATTTGGCTACTGCGTGGAATTTTTTTTAGTGGCGGTGATGGAATTTAAATGCTAAGGGTTTGAGAAGGGTACTGTTCGGGTTTAATTTTATGATAGTTATTGAGTTAAGAAGGGGATGTTTTGGTTTATTACTCTCTAACTAGTAGCTTACTGGATTGGTTTATTAAATGTTGGGTATATGTTTTGTTTAGGTGGTGTTTCTACTAGAGTTCCGACTCAAAGCGTATATAATACACGGAAGTCAGGTAAGTGGGGTTCATATACTAGTTTTGCATAAAAGAAATTAAATGAGGTTGTCTTTGAAATAAGCATGTTTATTTTTTAAAAGAAATCTGAAAACGACCTCAGCTGTTTATTCTGCATATGCATAAATTCTATATAAGATAAAGTATTTTCTATCATGACTGGTGTAGACATGAGCCAATTTTGTACATTTTGTTTCTGAACTATGCAAAAGAGTGAATACGAAAAATCTAAAAGTTTTTGTTATGAATAAATGAAAATATTTTAATTTTGTTTATTTCGAACATATGAAATGACTGAAGCTATTCAGTACTTTGTTTTAATATGATGTGTCATCTGAAAACCTTGGTATACGGCCCAGCCACGAGTATAATGGTGGTTTATAACCCTACCACGGGGTGAAACATGGAATACGGCCCAGCCACGGGTATAATGGTGGTTTATAACCCTACCACGGGGGTTAAACATGGTATTTGTCCCGATGTGATACTAAGAGATGATATGATTATAATGTTTCAGTTTGGAGATGCCAATGGATTTTTCCTTTTGGGAAATAAGTTTGTCTTTTTAGAAATTTCGCTTTAGTGTTTTTGTACCAAGTTTTGTTTATGCATTTCGAAAGTAAATATGTTATTTCAGCATTCTGAAAGTAAATATTTTATTTGCATACTGAACGTTATAAATGCTCATGTTTACATGCTAGTATATGCTCTCTGCTTGCTGAGTCGTTGATAACTCACCCCTTAATCTTTATAATATTTTCAAATGACATTGATGGTTCAACTGAGGATCAATATTAGAGTTTGTGGACAGGATTAGCTATGAATAATTATTGGGTATCTCGCGGTATTGGTGCTTCTGTTGGATGTTATTTATTTATTAAGTTGATTTCAATAGATTTAGACGGTTTATGAAAACTTATGTCAATTTTATTTTATTCTAGTTTGTTATTTGAGACATGGAGAAAAGTTGATATTTTTTTTTTGTTGTTGGATTGAGGATTTGATATGTGAGTATGTATGGTTTATGAATTTGAAGTATGTACGTTTGATTTGAAGTTTTGGAAGTATATATTCTTGGATTTGGAAATACATTAGTATGGTTGGAGTTGATTATCTGGTTATATGAGTTAACTCTCCGGACCCTCGGGGTCGGGGCATTACAGAGAATGCCAACCAACTCATTACCGAGGCATTGCGGCTCATTGACAAGCTAAAGAGGTTAAAGAATTGGGACAAGACCAATTGTTGGATAAAAGAAAGAAGCTGGACTAAAGTTGTATTTTTGGAAAAAGGGCCCATTGAAATAGTAGCAGGAAAAGAAATGACTCAAGGGTCTTTCGTGAAATCAGTTTTTCGATAGTCTCATGTTTTGGGAGACTTTTGAAACAATTATCTATTTTGGGAGTACTTTAATGAAATTTGAACTTTTGGAATGCTTACACTTCGGTATCATGATTATTTCATTACCACCAGCCCTACGTAGTTAAAAGAATTTTTCTGCTGCAAATTATTGCATACTGCTAGATTTATAGGTGCATTGCATCTTATTTGTCATATACGGGAGGGAGGTATGTAACCTTGAGTTATATGTCCCAACTCTTCAGTCACCGTCCAATCCCAAGCAGGGCCTAGGTACATCACATTTTTTAATATAATTTTTATTTTAAGATTTGAAAAAATTGAATTATATTGTGTTTTGTTTAGAAGTTTAGAAAAATTATATTGATTAAGTAATAATTAGATAAAAAAGTTGACAACTAAAAATTAAAAATATGCATTTGATTAGTTTTTGAATGTTGAGATGAGATGAAACCATCTCAAACATCGAAATGGAGCCTCAGTTTATTAATAGATACAAAACGAGGGGTGGAGAGCCCATCGAAACCTCATCACAGCCGATACAACACAACTTCTTTTAAGAAGAAAATAAAACCAGAATATTAATTTGGGTCCATGACTCTCGGCAAGAGCGAGACAAGGACTACCAAAAGGATGTTTTTTTTATGCAATACCACAGAGGTTCACCGACCTAAATTTCCCGTAAAAGAGTAAATATGACCTAAAGCTTTGCCCCTCTTCCCTCAAACCGTCGGTGAAGAATATCCCACCCATCACAAGCAAAGGGAGAGATGAGGGCAAATAGTGTTTGCTTCGCTATTTCTTTATATTTTTCTCTCTTTGTATGTTTGAGATTTTATGTTTTACACTGAAGGACTTGAGCTTCCCTTACGGTGCTATGACTAAGAATGATTATAAGCTTTCATGATCACTTTACAATTGCCCAAGGGCCAAGACCAAAATCAGGAAATTGTTGTGCTGATGGAAGCAGTGCTCCAGGAAGGACTGTTCATCCGACCCAACCCAACCCAAGAGTCGATACTTCGGGTCAGGTCGGGTCGGGTCGGTTACTCGGTTTAATTGTTCAGCCCTAGCTCCAGGTTTAGTTGGTCCGAGTGATTTCTCAAATTATGCTCAAGATTGTTGGTCTGGATTGGATGACATTCTCGAGCTGACGTTTTACATGGGCTTAGATATCTGAAAGTAAGAATTTATTGCAAAATGACCAAAAAAAACAAAAGTCATCTTTTGATTATCCACCCTAAAGCCCTTCGAATCTTTTAGATATATCTGTAGGCAAGAGGGTCATGACATCAAACTGGAATCTGCAAAACAGAAGCTTCGGTAGAATGTAAAGTGCCATACAAAATCTTTTCGCCATCAATCATAAAAGTTAGGCAACAATACACATCAAATGTTCCGAAGATGGACACATAATATATTAAATCACCTTTATATAAAGCCCCCACCCCCCAATACCGGGCAACTGAAATGATATTCCTCCATCACCATCATCATACATGGTTCCAAAATGGAGAGAACCAGAGGATTTTGCCAATGGAAGCCCCTTGATATGGTAATTTCTGGCACTAGAGCCACTAAACGATGGAGTAATCGAAGTGAAGCCAATGTTCCTGTAGTTATTAAATAACACAAACCAATTAAAAACATACTAGAACTGAGAGTGACAGATGATAAACATTAAGTTTTCTTACGAACCCAAAAAAATGATCAAGAAACTTACCTCTGCTGTTACAAAATAAATCCTAGAAAAAGCACTGGATGTTGAGTTCAAAATAGGAGCAAGGATCAGGGATGTCACACTTGTTCAAGACCTAAAGCCACAACATATTCTCAAATAAGTTGACTGTCATTGCAAATAACCATGAAAGAGTTTAAAGCTGTATCCAAATTCACTCAATTAAACAAATGCTAGAAACCGTTGGTTAAAGTAGCAAAAAAGAATGCTTCGACGGAAATGCAGAATGGCACAAAGCATCATTTAACATGATTAACTTCCTGTAAAGAGTTCTAATTATCTCCACAAAACTGATGAAAAATAAACTGACCACAACAGAAAATGGTTAGTTAATTCTTTCTAACATCTCAACTTGGAATGGTTGGGCAGATAATGGTTAGTTCAAGTTCTTTCTAACATATAGGTTTGACATCTGGTTATTATATGCGTTCCACACCAACCAGCAAGGTTACGGAAAAATAATTACCTCAGGGTGAACTATTCCAGAAGTTCCAATTTGCTTCCCTTTATAAATGATGCTAGCTTGTGTACCGTGAAGAAACTCAGGCTCCTTCAGAAGATGGCAAGACAGGTACATCATCACCAAGTACTAATACAAAAAAAGAAAAAGAGGAACTGCAATGGGCAGGAGGGGAGACAAGCCTTACATTAGAAGGCTTTAGATAGTAGGTTGTATTGTCATTAGGTGGAACAAGCCCAATCACTTGCATGATTCTTTCCACCAGACCATGAATTATCTGCAAATCTTAAGTTAAAATTTACACATGCAGTTGAAATGCTTCACATGTAACACATGAATGTACATTTTTTTTATGCAGACATTTTTATAGATAATAATTCTATTCAGAGGCCATTTACATACACACATGAATGATATGCTTAATTACATAGATTGAGTTTATCCATCCAAAAAATTAACATATAAATTAGGCGGCTTATATTAAAAGTGGAGAGACCCCACACATTCATAATGTATCCAAATTTCCCCCAAATAATTAAAAAATGAGGTTTAAATTATCCACACGATCTCAAAATCAAGGAAACAGACACTGCTATAAGCAGTAGACCACTCAGAAAAAAGAGTGCAAGCATAAAGATTCTAAGGCCCAATTTGGATACACAAAACCATCTCATCTCATATCATCTTATCTCATCTCATCATTACAACTTTCCCAAACTCTCACATAAATTATAATAAATAATTTAACTTTTTCAAATCCCAAAATTAAAAATAATATTAAAAACTTATATTATAACAATATTTTATTCAATTTTCAACAAAATATCTCATCTCATCTCATCCGAACTGCTTAACCAAACGAGACTTAAGTTTCAAGTAAACAGTTTGACACGATTAAATTTATGATCCTCTCTCCATCCTGTCTTCCAAATGAAACTGCTGAATTATTCCACTATCTAGGGCTATACAAGAAAACGGCGAACCGACCGGGACCGACTCAAACCGGCTGCTGGAGCTCGGAACCGGCCGAAACCAGCAGGGAACCGATCGGCCATTGGTGGTAAATTAACAAAACCGGCATCGGCCGGTTCAGTCCCGATTTGAACCAGCAAAAAATCGATAAACCGGCTTACATCCCTTTTTTTTTAATATATATACCATTATTAAACAACGTTGTTTCACTTAAATAAGTGAAACGGCGTCGTTTTGCTTCTTTAGTTTAAAAATAAATAAATAAAGGGAACGGCACCATTTGGCATAAGCCAAACGATGCCGTTTCTACCTAGGGCTTATTCAAATCCCCTCCCTCTTCTTCTCTTCTCATTCCTTCCGCAGCCGTCGCCCTCCACTCCACTCTCCACTCTCCATCGACAGCAGCCCAACCTCCACGACGTCCATGTTCCTCCGGCAATCGGCACATCCCACGCCCACGGACCCACTGGCCTTTTCAATCCTAAATTTTTTTTGTTATTTCTATTTTCTTGATTTCGTTGTTTACTATTTTCTTGGATTCTTAGATGATTAGGGTCTATCTAATTTCAGAATTGCTATAATGCTGTATATTTTTTAATTTTGTGGTTGGATTGAATGGCTACTTTGGGCAATTGATCTGCAAGACACCCAGGCAACTGATTTCCAACAAACTGCCAAACTGACTGTGAACCGGCCACAAACCGCACCGGCCGGTTTTACCCCTTACACGGCCGGTTTTCTTCCCCAAAACATTAGTTTCAGTCGGTTTCGATTTTTGCACAAAACCGAACCAAGGGATAGGTTTCTCACCACAGCACTATCCCTACCATCCACATAAAGCAAAGAAGAAAAGCACTCCAAATGAAACTGCTTTCATGCCGTCCAAACAATCTTCTTTGGCAGTAACCATCAACCACTCTTGAGGCATCTGCTATGTCCCAAAGGAAACACTAAGAGATCATGGCTCTCTTAACAAGGGTAATGAAGCAGCAGAAGATCAACGAACTTGCTCTTACATTTACACATGCCAACTATTCGTCACAAAAACATCTTTTGGGTTCTATTATCCAAAGTTAAGACTTAAAAGCCTCCTAAAGCATCAGTCCAAAAGGGAAAAACCTTCTTCCCTAGAGACTTTGCTATCCCAAATACTTCTCCATGAGAATTGAGCATTATTAACACCTCCTAATGCCTCGTAATAAGAAAAAACTTCAAATTTAATCCCATGTTTCAGCTTCCAACATAATTGATCGGCCCCTTCGCGAACCAATATAATTTAATATAACAAACTACAAAGTGAATCGCTAGTCTAATTCCCAAATGCTAAAGCATTTAAAAAAATAATATTGTTAGAATGGATCCACGCATCCTCAATACAGAAACTTGTATCTTCGGTAGTCACAAATAAATCATAAAAGAATTCTTTTAGGGACCCACAGATGCACAAAGCACACCCTTCTATCATCTCCTACCAAACACTGGACAAATCATGGAAACCTTTTCCAACCTGTTTGATACTTCTACATAAGACCTCACCAAACTTACTCAATTGTACTTGATCTCCACGTTTTTCATTAGTAAAGAGTCTCCAAAACTGATCCCCTTCTTGTAGCCATCTATTGAATAGCTCTTAAATAAATAACTACCTCAGAATGCAGTCTGGACTAAGTCGTGAAAGTGGATCAACTTATCAGGTTCCTTTTGAATCAATGACCAACGGGTATCATCACCCCAGCACTAATCAAATTAATATTTTACTTTATATTATGGCCATAATGCCACAATTACTTATCCAGCATTGCATTGGAAGCGCTCAGTCTTCTCAACCCCAAATTTAAATATATGAAAAGGTGAACACACCAAATTTCAATTCACCAAATGAAATGGAATCCTTCCCCTATCCCATCCATAAAAATTGCACTGCAACTATTCTCAATAGTGGGGGGGAAGAGCGAAGAGCAAAAGAAAATGAGTAAGTTGGATATGTACTGATGGCCAGAGGGTTTCACAATGACAAGTGGCAAAACGCAGGGTTCTAAACAATTATATAAAAAAAATGACTCTTTTTATTATTCTAAAAGTTGACTGTTTTCTAGCTCGAGTGAATTGTAAATCAATTCTTGACGTTGGAACATTGCTTTGACAATCACTAAGTTTCAATGCCCACACAGTTTGAATGCTCCCAACTCTTGTTCGGCCAAAGCCAACTTATGCAGATTTTTTTTATCGGTGACAATCTAAATATAGAAACTTGAATTGCCAGAAATGCGAGTCACAAACAATAAATGAAAACAAACTGAAATTAGCCATTCAAAACAACTATGATTAGTAAAAATAATTAAACTGAGTAAGATATCAATGCACCTCATATCCAGCAGCAGCACCACAATATAGTGCAGCAAGTTGGCGACGATTTGTTGCACCTACATCTTTAGTCTCATCCAACCGCACTACGTCACCAACTTCAAAAATCTAGAGACAATTAGAAATTCGGGGGAGGGGGGGGGACTTTGTTGTTAGATACACAATAATGATAAGAGATCACTTTTTCCTATAAGGTACTTTTTATAAATCATCTCAAAAGTTCTAGCTAATAAAATCACATCCAGATCACATAATGCTTTGATTAAGGGGCAAAACACCCTTAGACTCAGTTATAATAGCTAAAGAATCTCCGATACCATAACAAGATCAGAGTTTCTAGGTGTGCTCTACAGAAATGATATGAAGAATGCATACGATCAAGTGAAAGAGATGGTGTGAGTGGATAATATTGGCAGTTTGACACGTTCCTAGGCTGTAGGGTGTCATATCTACCCATGAAGTATACAAGTCTCCCACTAGGGGTGCCGTTGAAGGCACCTCTATTTGGGATGTTGCTATAAAATAGATGGAACATTACTTAGGTGAAAGTGACTAAAGCGAGCAAGTTACTCTACTTTTTTTGTTTTTTATAAGTAATAAGAAAATTTTATTGACAAGTAAATATGCATAACCTAAGTACACAGGAAGTATACAAGAGAAAACACCTAAATACAAGCTAGGAACTAGAATAGGCTAAAAGCAAATCATGAAGATTGTCTCCATTCAAAACAAGAGCCTTCGGCTAAAACACAAAGTACTAAAGAAAAACTCTCTAAGTTCTCCCATTGAACGTTCTCAATATTCAAAGCACAGCCCATTTCTTTCCAACCATAAACACCACATCAAACATAAGGGGATCATCCTCCAAATAGCAACAATACAATGACTCCCCTTAAAACCTTGCCAACAAACTAAAAGATCCACCACCCGCTTAACCCAAGCAATACCCGTCCTACCAAAAATCTCATCCCAAAAAGTCTTAGCCACCTCGCAATGAAGAAATAAATGGTCAACGGATTCACCATCTTCTTGAACATGAAACACCATTCCACAACGATAAGTCCATGCTTTCTCAAATTATTCGTGGTCAAAATTTTTCCAAGGGACGCCAACCAGCAGAAAAATGCAACCTTACTAGGCACCTTAGATCTCCAAATGCACTTCCAAGGAAATTGATTAACACAATGACAGGTCAATGCCTTATAAAGGTGCTAACCGAGAATCTGAAATTTCCAGCATGAATCCACAGAAAACTATCCTCCCTTCCCTGAACAATCCACAGCATCTCAAAGCGAGCAACTTTGATCAAGAATACTCTAACCTAACAACTTTTCAAGTCTTTCTTACCTATCCTTGGTGTAGCCAAACGCTTTGAGATGCTTTAGATTGATTTTTTGTGGGGAGGAATGGCAATGAGTTCAAGTTAAGGCATTCTGGGGTGTAAAGTGTCATCTTTACCAAAAAAGTACCTGGGCTTCCATTCGGAGGCCACTTTTTTTTTTTTTTTTTTATAAGTAAACAAAGTTTTATTGCCCAAAAGAGCAATAACCAAAGTATACAGGACATGTACAAGAGCAATGCCTAGGCATGCGAATTTATTGATACAAGGAAATCATGGAAGGTCATGCCATGATAGCCAATTACAATCGACCTACTCTTCTCGGCATCACCCAAGCTAATAATCCCAAACGAGCAAAAACTTCATTCTACAAAGTCATGGCAATCTCACTATGTATTAGTAGATGGTGTAACGACCCGACCCAATGTTATTAGGGATGAAATAGGAAAAAATCTAATTGGCCTAAAATAAGTTTAATGGGCCGTATTGGAATAGCCTACGGGCTATTAAGATTTTGAAGTTAGTGAACTTTTAAGGGCCATATTGGACAAGCTGCAAGTTATTATTTCTTGGGATTTAGTTAGGCCCAAAATTTTATATTAAAGTCGTTAAGATTAGTTGAAGATTTTAGAAGAAATTAAGGGGCCGATATTTAGAAACCCAATTGAAATTATTGAGTTTTTAGCCCATGAAATGAATCCAAACCTGTTAGGCCAATACTAGTTCCTCTATAATTCTAAGCCATGCACATCTCCACCTTCCACTAGGATTCATGCTCCAATAGAACTCTCTTACAATTCTACAAGTCATCTTCACATTAAAATTCCTAAAGCTTACCTGCTATATATACCCCGTAGCCCCTTGCACATGGCATACTCCTTCCTCTAGCCTAGGGCTGCCGCATTGCATATACCAACTCTCTCCACAGAAGATTTCCTCCCCAAGCCACTCAGCCTTCATGATTTCTTTCCTCCAAGCCATGACTAGAACACTAGCCCCAACAGCAGACTCTGCCTCCTTATAAAACAGTCGTCGCTACTGTCCATAACCCAACCCCTCTACGTCGCCCCTTGCATAGCAACGCCACGAGAAACCGAAGCCACCACTCCTTGCTTGTAACAGTTCCTCTCTCATGTCTCCTCCCCTTCACGGCAAACATCTAAAAAAATATCCACTGCACGCAGTGAACCTCCCATGGAAACCAGACCCACACACCCACATGGCACCACCCACCATCCCTTCTCTCCACGCCACAACCCACGTAGACGACACCAAACACACCTCTGTTTTAGCCCCACAAAACAGAGCATCCCAACCAGCCATTGCACCTCTACTGCCAACAACGGAAGCTACCACCCACTTCGAAGATGAAGCAGGCGACCAACCCACCAAGAACCTGCCAACCTCCACGTTGCGCAAACAACTGCCACCGTCTCTCGTGTTACACCACACACACACGACCGTCAACCACCAAAACAAACTGCATGAGACTCTACTCCAAGCCGCCCATCACCGCCGTATGCCCCTCTCTGCAGACCAGACAGAACGACGCTACCCAACCACTGTTTCCAAGAAATTAGCCCTCAGTTTCTCTTCATATGTAAACACTCTCTACGTTAGTTTCCTTTCTCCCCTTCTCGCTCTATCTATCTCTTGCTCAGTATAGATCTATGTTTTATTTGGTCTGAATTATATTGGAGGTTTTTGTACTTTACGGACTGAGGATGTTATATGAAAGGGTACATGCCGTGGGTCCCTGTTATACAGGCCTGTCATGCAAATTATTCATCGAGTTTGGAGTTATAATACGTGTGCGTAAATTTACAAAATTTACAGAGTTTGTGATCTTTGGATTGATCGTAAATTTTTGGAGAAATAATTATGTGGAGATCAAAGTATTGGGGGTGATGACATTTTAGGGTTTTGAGGATTTTAGATTTTAGGAAAGTATAGATTATTTTAGGGCATCGGGTTTTCAATTCTAAAGTACATGACATATTAAAAAATTTACGTGTATTTTATAGGTAATTAGCTTCGTCCCGGAAATATTGGAATAATGTTTTGAGGTAAGTAGCATGATCATACCCTTACTGTATGTCTTTTATAAAAGTATTATGCATGGACGCCCTCTGTTGGAAGCCCTTTATGTACCATGAAAATCCAAAATTTTAGAATTATGCATCAAAATATTTATGGAAAAGTCATGATTTTAAGTGAGTTATGCATTAAAATATTTGTGAAAAGCCATGATTTTATGTGGAGTTATGCATCAAAAGATTTGTGAAAAATCATGATTTTATATGAAGAAACATGTATCATGACATTTATGAAATAAGCGATTTCATTTGAAATCTATGATATGATGAGGAACGATTTCACTTGAAATCTATGATATGATATAACAAGAAATGACAAATATGATTATGATGAAATATAAATGATAAGATACGTAACAGCCTATATTATGATATGAAGACGGTACCATATGTTATGGGCATATTGCATTGCCAAGTTATACATGCTAGTAGTGAACCCAGTGTGTCTTCCTTATGTATGGATTCCACAACCCGCGGACACAGGTAGAATAAAAATCTACTAAGATTCACCAGCTCTAACTCACGGGGGTATAGTGGGTACCAGCCTATGACAAGTGAAAGACAAGTTAATGCATTTCATTTACATATTAGGTTCATGTTCAATTTAGTTCTGTATGTATATATGAGTATGCATATTTTTCACGAAAACTTGTGTTTATTATGTTTACTGTATGATGTAATGCTTATTGAATATTCGACTCATTTTGTATGTTTTTATGTTTAACCACCCCAGGTGATAATCTTGATGAGGATGGGACTGCAAAACAAGACTTGACCCAAGGAGGCGACTTAGAAGCCTAGATAGTTTATGTTATGCTAGCTTTATGATTTCCAGTTTAATAAGTTGTTTTAATAAGCACACGAGACCTCATTGATTTTAAATAAGTGTCTTCACAGACTCTCTTTTGAATTTTAAGTACTTAATAAAGATTGAATTTATTTATTTATGGGATCTTTTGTATCTGTCATCTGGTGCTTCATTAAGAAGAAAAGTTTTTCAGTCAAAGTTTAGTAGCACACTTGTTCCCCAAGAACTCTAAAAATGACTTTATTGGGGAACGGGGTGTTATAGATGGTCAATGGACTCTCCGCTCTTCTTGCACATACAACACAAATCCATGACTTTGATTCTACATTTCTGCAAGTTGTCTAGAGTGAGAATCTTTCCCAACGAAGCCGTCCATACAAAAAATGTTGCCTTTAGAGGTGCCTTTGTCTTCAAAATGCTCTTCCATGGAAATGAATTTGTGTTGTGCGTGGTCATGGTGTGGTAGAAGGATAGGAATGTGAATATCTCTTTCTTAAAAAGGCACCAAAATATCTTCTTCACCTCCCCCCGAGAATTGGGAGGGCTAAACATGGTCAAAGAATGCCAAAAAAATTCAATTTCCCAATCTAGTGCATCTCAAAGGAATGTAACATTCCATTGGGGAAGACCATTAGAGATGATAAATAGATCCGCAATCGAGGCTTCTTTCATTCTTGCTAAGCCATAAACTTGTGGATAAACTTCCTTGAGTGCCCTATTGCATCATGCCATAATTTGACCTTCAATACATAGCCCATAGTAAAGCGAGTATTTGTTGCATGTGTCCCAACCTCTTCTTGTATGCTTCCATAGCCCCACTCCATAAGGCCCACTCACCCCATTAGAACACCACCCTCCCCATGGTTCAATGAGATGACGATTCTCCACAACCCCCCCCCCTCCCCTACCCCCGTTCGTAGTGATATCTCCGTAACCATTTGTCAAGCAAGGCTTTGTTGAAAGATTTCAAGTCCCAAAAGGCCACTTTCAAGGCTAAGTTAAGAAGACTTTCAGGAGATATTTCATTCATTCCTTTGTAAGGAGGCTTCAGTTGAATAACACTTGTCCCAATGGAATCTAAATTTTATTAGATAAACAAAAGATTGAGAGATGAAGTTGTTCTCTTCATTCTTCAGGCCAGCTGTATTTCATTAGGTGGAGACTAGATGGCGATGATCAAATATATCTAGATCTCCAAGGTGAAATCTTCTTCAACGCGTTCGTCACTCTAGTTGGCTCTTCATTTCCTTGGAAGTCTATTTAGAGAAGAAAGGCACATTCAAAGGTTTTGTTTGGATGGACGTCTTGGAAAAGATCTTAACAATGGGTACTTTGACAAAAGAGGCATATCAAAGTAATGGAGTGGTGATGTTTGTGCAAATAGGATGATGCAAGCGTTTATCATCTTCTAGTAATTGCAGGTTGGACTTATGGCACGATATTTGGCAGTTTTGGATTGAGTGGGTTTTGCCTTCACAAATACCCTAGAAGCCCCAAATAACAAAATAACAAGAATCATTTTAATATCCCTACATTCGACAATTATTGCTATAAGCAACTCACTTGCATGGCTTTTAAGAAATGCTAGAGCTGTCTATTAGCATATGAAGATTACATATAACGATGTTATATTTAATTCAATACTTCTAAAATTTTCATATTTATTTATGATATGATTAAACAGCATGACTACATGAACAGAAAAATTACACAAAAGATTGTAAATTTTATATCTACGAATGTTGTATTTATTAATGACACAATGAAACAACATAAGATTCCATAAAGAGAGATTATTAAATCTCCATGCTCACAACTCGGCTAACATAATACAAACTAAATGTGACTACCTAATAACGTGGGCACAGTCAGACTCACCCACGGAAAAATCAATGGCCTATTGAGAAACTACAATGTACCTTTATGGGCTTTGGATGGGCTTTGTTCTGTCCAACAGTTTTCAATAGACCAGACATAAGACTGGTACGAGCAGTCTGTAAACGAAGCAATGTGTCAAACTTCAAATCAATAAAGAAAGTGGAGAAAAAAAAGGAAGATAAAAGAAATAACTGACAGTGAAAACTAAGTAAACTAAGAAGCAAACCTAGAGTTTAGTGTTGTTGCCTTGTTGGTAACAATATACTAATTAGTAGGAAAACACACAAACCCCCTCAAATACCACCCAATTTGCAATCACCCCCAAACTAATAACTAATTACATTGTGCCTACTTTCCACTTAAATGGACAAAATTACACCCAAAAATTCTAAAAACTGAAAATCCCATATTAAATTAAAAAATTAAAATTTTCATAAAGATTTAAAATATTAAAGTTCAAAGCTTTATTTTGAAAATTATTTTCATTTTTAACGTTTTAATATAATTTTTCAAAATTAAAAAAAATTAAATTTTACGTTTTTATTTTTACTTTGCTATAATTATTTTATATTGGGTTTTTAGATTTCTTTTTTAACTTTTTACTAAGGGTATTTATGTCAAAGTTCTTATGGGGGGTACATGGCAAATTTTGAGTAGTTTGAGGAGGTGATAGCCAAAATAAATATTTTTGGGGGCAATTGCAAACACAAAGGTAGTTTGAGGGGATTTGTGCATCTTTCCCAATTAATTATTGAGCATAGACACACTACGATCCGGTAGTTAATTTGGTTAAAGCTAAAAATGCATGCACCTTAATGACAAAATGGAAGTCCAAATCAGGAGAGCCACTTCAATAGCAACTTAAAATTGTGATACAGAAAATCTTGTTAAACAATCCACACAATTCTGGTTATATACAATTCATTACTAAGTTGGCAGATACAACTTCCGGTTTAGCTTTGACTTGTGTTTGGCATGCATATCATGTGTGGATAGATATGCAACACATAAACATGTTTTCAAATAAATGCCGATAAAAATATAATTTGGAGAGTTGTGTGCAAGGGTTGCTACCAACCCCAATGACCTTGTCGATATGGAACAAATCTTAGCACGGAAGGTTCACAACAGTGAGTTTGACAAAATATGGATCCCATAAAAAATTGTTAATGATGTAAAGGTGAAAAAATATCACCCTAGATATAAGTATATAAATAAATAACAGTAATAGTATCAATCTTATATGAGCTTTGTGCATTAATAATACATATTACCAGAGGTCAGATGTGGAACTGAAAAGGGAGACCTGACCAGCTAGCAAATCTACAAATGTCTTTTAAATTAACATAACTTTTTTTCTTTCCATCCATACATCCAAACTTTTTTTCATTTAATCCTTTGCCTTGGCATAACCTTTTTTTATTAAGTAATAAGATGAAGTGGCTTGAAGTGGACGCCACCAAAAAGAACACAACACAACAAAACCCAGCCAAAAACCTCGGAAGATTTTCTCAACAAGCATCTATTCAGTGGACACCACCACTTTTTTCAAAATGTAGAAAAAATATATATATCTCAAGAAATTCCTCAATCCAAACAATTTTTTCTACAGGTTCCACCACCACTTTTACAAAACCCAAAAGAAATCAATTTCTCAAAAAGATTTTAGAAGTTTTGAAGAAAATCTTTAATCCACACAAGACAACTAGTGTAAAAAAGGGTATCAAACAGAAGGAGAACGTGGAGGCAAATGACTTAAAAAAGGTATAACTGCCTTCTAAAGAAATGAAGGAGCTCATGATATGCATTAAGTCTTGATTTTGTTCAAAACAATTATTGATTTGAAACAAAAGAGAGAATAAAAATAGCAAGGGTAAAGACAGCAAAAGAAGACTTTTCAAAAAAGAATGTACCTAAACTGAGTAAAGAGACAATTAAAGGATATCATATCAGTAGAAGTTACAGCAATCATACCCTTCCAAAAATTATACTAGCAAAATCCACATTATCAGAGTATAATTAAGCACATAAGATTGAGAATACAAACCTCATTTTCAGAAGAACGAGGATTTTCAATAATCACCCCAGTGGAACCATCATCTTCATGATTTAACATTGCAAAATTATCATTGTGTGAGCACAAAATAAATGACAAGACCTCGGTAAACCCACACATTGCCATCTAATAGGAAAATCAAAACAAAAAAATGTTAAAACAAATAGAATGCAATAAAAAAAGAGTATACAAGGAATGGTATCACCAATCAAGAAAAAGCTGCAATCTTATTTGTATCTTATCAGCTCTGTACCTCCAATCTGACAAGATGACTGAACTCTTCCAGGGGCAGTGGCCTCAAAGACACAGCCCTACCCTTTGAAATATTGTAACCCTTAGCAATCGCAATATCCTTAATATTATTGTAGCCATAAGCAATAGCAACATCCTTAGCAACGAAAAACATGTCATGTCAATACAAATACAAGTACAAACATGTTTGGCACAGAAAAGATGCATTAGTTATATGACCAGGTTTAACTACTATTAATACCTCCATAACATCACACGGATGAAGAACATCACTTCTAGTTGGGGGTACAGATACAGTAATATCAGAGCTATTATCACCTGATACAGACTGCATAGCACTCAATTGCATCCGATTTAACAAACTAGTGACCTGCATGATAGGAAAGACAGTGAGGAGACACGGCAAAAACAAGCTAAGCCATTGCATACGAGTAGTTACTGTCACTGAACATATAGAAATATAAAGTATCCACATCATAACATGACAGCTACTACTCAGATTGCCAATTTAATGCTAGGTTTTACGGGAGCAATGAATAAGGAAAGTGTGACACCCCAACTTAAAGCTAGGACTTGGTGGTCATGTTGTCTCTATTGGGCCTGAGTAATTATAGAATCAGTGGACCTAGGGCCCATACAGTCGAAATTTGCTTTTTAAGAAGTTTATTTCCTTACATCTTGGAGTAAGTAGCCACCCAAGCCCATTTAGGCTTTTAGCCCATGTAATTTTCGGCCATTAACATAAGGGAGACACTTGGCATTCATGCAAACTGTTCCTTAGGGTCTGAAGGTTAACAATCATGGGGAAGATGAAGAGGGTTTCAGTTTTGGCTCGGGCTAACGCCACATGGCATGCATGCAAGATGTTTTTTAGGATTTCTAGAAGACAATCATGAGATGAAGAAAGAAGAGTGCTTGGGTTGGCCAAGGAGAAACGACACATGGCACCCATGCATAGGAAACTCCTTAAGATTTCCGAGGTGCTCAATGATGAGGGAGAAAGGGAGATTTTTATGCTTTGGCAAGAGGATGCCGGATGCCACTTGGCATCCATGCATGAGCGTCTCTTGGATTTTCGAGAGGAACAATGATGAGGGAGAGAGTGTGATACTCAGCCATGACAAGAGGGTGCCACTTGGCATCCATGCATGTGTGTCCCGTAGGTTTCCAAGAAAGGATTGATGCTGAGAAGATTCGGCTATGCCACTTGGCATTCATGCAATGGGTGTGTCTTAGACTTTCGAGAAACAATGATGCGGGAGAGAGTGATTTTCGGTGGTTGTAAGAAGGGGCCATTTGGCACCCATGCAAGGAAGATTTTGGTAAGTACCGAGAAGAGCAATCAAGGTGGAAAAGGGAAGAAGGGGGATCTTAGCTAGGGCAAGAAAGGGGCGCCACTTGGCGTCCATGCGTGAGATTTGTCTGTGGATTTTAGTATTATGAAGGAAAAAGCAATGATAGGAGAGAGAAGCATGGGAAATCACAGAGGATATTAAAACCCTAGCCATTAATGGTCCGCAGTTTACACCCTAGAGGGAGAGCCAAAAAGTCATTTTGTCCTCCATCAGATTTTCCCTCATTCTCTCCTCTATTTCTCGCCCACCTCTAGAAAAGTCTCCACCATTTTCCCTCTCAACCAAACACCATTCATGCACATCTACGACGCCAGAGGAAGCTATAGCTCGATAATCAAAAACCCTAACCATACTCTCTAGTTCATATCACGAAAATGCTAAGGGCGGAACTTACAGGTCTCGGCTTGTGAGGGAAAGGGGTGTTTTAGTGTGTTGTAAGAAGCATGAAGGAAGAGAAGAAGAGTATAACCTCGACCATGATGAGCTAGGACATGCTTGAATCAGTTTGAGTGTGGTCTTATCTCTAGGGTTTTCCTAAAAACGAATGCTAGATGGTGAAATGGTTGGAGAAAAACCCTTTGAGTGAGTGTGTGCTAGTCGACCATCATTAGGGTTTTCCAAATACCTGTGAGTTACATGTTACACATTCGGCCTAGTTGGGTTTGGTCCATGTGAAGGTGAAGCTTGGTGATAAGTTTATTGTCAATCAGCCTCACTAGGTCCTTTTGCTGTGTGTGTATATGTGTGAGCCAAAGAAGTACGAATAAAAGAGGAAATTGGAAGTTTGGATGACTCCTAAAGCCGATTAGGGTTAAGAGTTGCTAGGAAGGAAGTTTTTAATCCTCTAAATGCACGTGTTAGTGTACAGGTTTGGATATCTCTTTCGAGTTCTAACGCTTAGAACGTATATATTTTCAGCTTACTTGTTCGTTGGTGTTCTTAATTAAATTCGGAGATTTGTAAGTTAGCCTTTAACTTACCCTTAGATAATGTAATCATGTTTTTGTGTAAACTTTGCAAATGTATTGCTTGTGTCGATTTTTGATTGGTAAGTCCTTAAATGTTACATAGCATGTTCGCTTTCTTGTCATATTAAAGTATGTTTATGCTCGGTTGTTATGCAATGTCCTATTCTTGTGTTTGATTGCATTCATGCTTAAGTGACATGTTCGGCTATTGCATTTTTTTATTAAGTGCTTTGTTGAATCATCATATGTCGTGCTCATACATTTACCCAAATGAATAAGTCATGTTTATGTGATATGTTTTCCTTGCCATGCTGTTATGATACGCGTACTTCACATGCCATACAAGTTTTCGGGTTGAGTTTAGTTTTAATACGACCACAATGCTAGGATGGGAGAATATCCTAGGAGAACGAACTTATCCACTCGAGAGTGACTAAGGCCCCGTTTGGATTCAAAACTCATCTCAATTCATCTCATCATTACAACTTTCTCAAATTCTCACACAAAATATAATAAACAATTCAACTTTTTTAAATTCCAAATCAAAAATAATATTAAAAATAATATTCTAATAATATTTTATTTAACTCATCTCAAACCACCTCAACTCATCTCTAAATCCAAACGGGGCCTAAATTAGAGTGGTAACCCCTGGGTTGACGAAGTATAGTCAAATGGATTTTGAATGGGATCTTTTTAAAAAAATTCCGGAACGAAGTAGTGGCGCCTAACGTTTGTGGTTGCAACACATTCTAAATACAGTGAAGGCATTGCGAGCTGCCGTATCGATTGTAAGTTTTTGGTGAATGTGTCTTGATATGCTTGACTGTCTCTGTTATGACGCATCCACAGCTGTTGAAGGGCCTGAGATGTGGTGCGGTAACTAGCAAGTGCACATGGTTCATATGGGTAACCGTGAGGTATCCATACATTGTTTTCATTGAATATGAACTTATGTGACTGATATGAAATTGTAAAATTTTATATACAACAAGTTCAATGTTTTTGGAAATACAATTATGAAATTGCACGATCATGCTCATGCATCCATGTTCATGTTTACCCTATGCATGTTTATTTTATCTATGTATGTGTTTTTGGCATAACTTGTTTGAAGTTTTCGAAATCTCACTTTGGTAGTTTCTATTACCATTCCCCACGGAATGGTAGAAGTTGTGACAGGACTTGAGAATAGCGAGTAGGATGGGGAAGCGCAAGCGTGAAGAGCCCCCAATAGTCAAAGAGAGTCCTTCAATTGAGAGTCGGCTCGAGGCAGCTAAGAAGTTCATATGCGATGTTTTGAAGTTATTTGAGGACATTCAAAAGATATCAGAAAAGATAGGAAAATAATTTGTACTTGGTGACGAAAACAATGTTTTGATGGTCATGAAGGGTCATAGTTATGGGACCCTACTTTTGTATAGATGATTAAACTACTCATTTTGGGATTAATAGAACTTGTTTTGGTACCATCATCTATTGCTCAAACCAATGCCATTAGTATTTTTATTTTGGGATTAATAGAACTTGTAAGGTCATAGTTCTGGGACCCTACTGTTAGAAACATGCTATTTGCATTGCATGTTAACTGTCATGAGATATGTAACCTTGTATTGTATGTCCTGACACTACAATTATCGCCAAATCCCAAGCGGGGTTGGGGCTGTCACAGAAAAGGTTCTGAAGAAGATGAGAGGGCGCACAAGTCACACTGTTTGGTTAGGGGGAAAGCAAATCCAGAAGATAATTCCACCCACCCCATCATCGGTGGCATTGTTCAAATCCAAGGGGAAAGCAAATCCAGAGGATAATTCCAGTAAAGCTCCAATTGTACCATAACTAATCATTTTGGAGTAGGGTCTAGGTGTGACTTGGGCCTCCCTTGAGGCTTTATAAATAATATCAAAACCTATCCCCCAACTAGAAATGTGAAACTTGAACAGTGTTACCTATGATGGAAGGAAAATGCTAGATGCCCCGCTGTGGGCTCCCGCTGGGCTCTAGTGTTTTTTTTTATGTGTTTTTTTTAGTGTTTTTTTTATATAGATATTTTAAATAATTTTAAATATTTTAAAAATTACAATATTATTAAAAAAGTATTTCCTTAATCACGAAGTAGAATAAAAAATAATATTTATTCTACTTCGTGATTAAGGAAGTCTTTTTTAATTATTTTTTTTTTTACTTTCTGATTAAATAAGTGTTTTTTAATGATATTTTAAATATATTTTTGATTTTTTAAAAATATTAAAAGTGTAAAAAAAATCTATATAAAAAATAAATTAAAAAATACACATAGAAAAGTACATGCTAAGCCCAGCGGGAGCCCCCAGCGGGGCTGTAGCATGACCATTTTAAATATTTGTTTTTAAAAAAAATCATAATATTATTAAAAAATACTTTCTTAATCACGAAGTAAAATAAAAAATTATAAAAAATAAATATTTTTTATAATTTTTTATTTGACTTCGTGATTAAGAAGTATTTTTTAATATATTTTTTTTTACTTTCTGATTAAGAAAGTATTTTATTAATGATGTTTTAAATTTATTTTATTTTTTAAAAATATTTTAAAATATTAAAAGATCTATATAAAATATTACTTAAACAAAACACATGTAAAATATTACTACACCCCCAGCGGGGGCTGTAGCATCACCCATGATGGAATAGCCCGATGAGGACGTCAATAATTTAAGGGTGAGGGTAGAGATTGTAATACCCCATATTGACTGACATGTAGGTGGTGTGTGGGATCCCACATTGCTCGGGAGGAAAAAGTTTTGCTTTTTGTAATGATTCCAATGGGGTTACAATTGTACCATTGACTACTCCTTTTGTATTGGGGCCCAGATGTGGCTTCGGCCTCCCTTGGGGCGTTACAATGCCATTTAGGGTTACTAGATGCTGCAACAGAGCCAAAAGAAACAAATTGGATGTTGATCACAATTAAGGAGAACGTCTTTCCAGATTTTGGTTCCTCTATGGCAAGGCCAAAAGGTACAGATTGCTCAAGCAAGGGGGAGGATGGTGACTTCTCTCAGGTGATGGGGAGCGCTTTAGGTATCTCAGAAAGGCAGTGTATCAGTGCTAGATTTGTCTCCGCTTAGTATTGGTGAAAGCGTCAAGCACATATAAGCGTAAACATTTCTTGTAGCCAAAAAAAGTGCAAGCTTGTGCCTTAATTGAAGTAAAGCACTCTTTTGTAAAATAATATATGTATAATAAAATATTTAAAAAATTAAAATATGGGAATATATTTAGCTTATTAACTCAATTTGTTAAAAGCATGTGAAACATGACACTCAAGTGATCAACTTACTAAACATAGCATTCTAGACAATTTTCTCTTACAAAATATACACAGCCACGATATTTGATAGCCACAATTGAAGTACATGGTTGAATCAAATAACCCAAAAGTCAATAACCGAAAATGCACGAATATTGTAGGTATTGACTTTGGCACTAACATAAGCAATAAAACGCAATCCAAAAGTAGTTATTGAGCACAAAAAAGGGGTCCAAACAAACAGTAAAAGTTAAAGCCATTATTTTATTTTTTTTTCAAAAAACTACAAAAGCTCACTTTTTGAGATTTAAGCTCACAAAGGAAAGTGCCAAAAAGCACACTTAATGTGAGCCTTTATAAATGTGCATCGCTTTTGGTACGTGAAATACTTTCCGCTTTGCGCTTAAGCATGCTTTTACCAACACTGCAAGTCTGCCCTTGTACTGAATCACTGTACTCGAGATGGGCCATTGTATTGTGAGCCCTTGAAAATCTAGATACTAAAAGGTTGTAAAGAATTAAAATAACTAACTTGTTTTATCAACTAGATACTAAAGGTCCAAGACTCTAGTCAGGGTAGAATGAAGGGGAGAGGGGTTCTCTTAGTTGTTTATGAAGCCTAAATACTATTTTAGAATGCAAAAGGATTAAACGATGAGGTAAAATGCCTAAGGGTGGGTTACTGAGTTCTTCATCAAAGAAAGGTGGGTTCATAAGTTGGTGGAATTTTCCATGCTGTAATGGGAGAGATTTCAATGTCAATCTTTTTCCAAGTGAAAGAATGTTAGATACTCGTTTGTGTCCAGCTATAGTGGAAAACAAACATCAAAGAAAAATATACAAATATATGTTGCTGGTTGGTGACATACATAAAGACCAAACAAATAAAGAAATTTCAAATACCAAAAAATACTGCGCCAACCAGCTCCATTATGAGCGCTCCCACACACACACAAATCAATAACAGCCTCTGCCATGAATGCACATTTAAGGTTTCATAAATCAAGAAATAGACATATAATGTAAAGAAATTGAAATACCTTGTCAGCATCCAAGGGTACTCCAATTGCACCAGTAATATAGGACAGAGAGACTTCCATGCTGTAGACAGACAAATCAGGACAAATATATGACTTCCCATCTGAGTATATCACTTCAACTGGCTCAATTTCAAACTTCCTTTCACAATGTTCTGAAAAGGTTGTCACCTAGGACAATAGAAGAAAATCATTCATTCATCGACTCTAAACCATAACCAAAATACAAAGCAGCCCAAAAATTTCCAGGTTACCATTGTGTTCAAAACAATCTTGGCTTTTGTCAAATCAGTGGCAGTACATTCAATGAACACATTCTTTGTCTTTAGAGTGATAGCTGAATGGGCACCATTGATAATTGGGGGCAAAGATAAAACAGTTCTGCATCAAGAATAGAATTTTCAGGGGGAATAAAAACACATTTTAAAAGATTAAGAGCATATAAATACCTACAACTACGCATTCAGTATATAAAGGAATTAAAAGCATGTACATAGGCTAAAAGATTTTCTTGTTCCATGAATATTCAATAAAGACAATAGAGTTATATTTTCAGTACTCTCAGTATAAAGAGCAATAGGAACTCAACGTCTTCAGAGCAGATATCTTCAACTACTTGAGACAAGAAAGTAAGGGGAAAATGATAGAACAATAAAGAAATAACAACAATTAATTAAAATGGTAGGTAAAAGAGCTCAAAGTCCTTAAAATTGCATAAATGTAAAAGAAAAAAATCATCATACCTGTTACTGTCATATATAACAGGGAACACTGGTGAGCTCTCAATTATGTGCAAAAATTTCTTGAGTTTCAAATCTGTCTGCCACAGCAAGATTAAACATAGATCCAGAAATTATATTCTAATATCTCCACAACCAATATAAAGTAAAATATAGAAGCTCCTACAAATCGTGCACAAGCAATGTAGGTGCAATCACCAATATCTTAATCTAAGACTCACTTTGTAAAACTCCATCAGCTCATCAGCTCGGAAATTCTTCACCTAAACTCCAAAAGAAAAAAGCTTTAAGCAATCAGTTCTAACATTATACACTGCAACTCCACAATATTTTGTCATTCAAAAAAAGAAGATATAGCATGACAAAGGCAAATTTTCTTATAGACCACTGCCATGCTGTCAACTACATGCTTCAATTTCCTTGAAATGGATACCAAAGCAGAAGAAATGATAGCTTATATATCAAGTACAATAAACCAATGGGAACAAGGTTGGTTTAAAACTCTGAATAACAACAGGGAAACCTATTGCTTGCTACATGAATCCAATTTCATTTTACCCAGGAAAAGACATCTTTCTTCAATAGAGATTTTAGGGAAGACCCTTCAAGCATTCTGTAATTCTTTTCAGTCACAAGCCTGCGTGCTCATTTTTTATAATATGTTTCTCATGACTTTATCAGGTAGCACTGATTCTGACAAAGTAACAATACATTTGGACAGTGTTTAAGAACTGAATCAAAATATGAAGGTTACCTGCTTCAGTGGCACAAAATTTATACTTGAAGGAGGCAAAGCCTGCAAATAAAAGAAAAATTAAAAAAAAAAAAAAGAGTGAAATTGTAAGTTACTTAGGCAGTAGATGTTCTTACTTCAGTTCACACAACCTTCAAGTATTATTAAACTAAGCAAATTAATGTGGAATAACCTCGTAAAATTGTTTTATAACCTCATACAAAAATAAGAGAGAAGTAACTTCCCAAAGCAAACATGTTTGTGGATATGCTCAACACACTAAACACTTAAAAAGGAAAAGAGAAAGAGGGAGAGGAAAATCTTCAACAATCGGACAAACAATATAAAAGCCGCATGTCCTAACATAGGATTGGACAAGTCAAAAAGGTGATCAACAAATTAATCTAACCATCCAGAATAAGGAGTTTTTTTTTTCTTTTTTGGCACCGGATGTCCGAGAACAAAATCCCGACTAATCCTAGAGGTGCACAGGTCCTTGGTAAGGAGTTTCTTGCAAGTGCACCTCGAGAGAACAAGGAGTTCATAACTTAAAAAGTACAGACCACATAGAATACTTCAGACTAGAATTAGATGGGTGTCTTGTTTACAAGCAGATTATACCTACGGAAGGGCCTAAGGGGTGACAGGTCTCCGAAAGCCTTTGACCTAGGGCATAAACTTGTCCCTTCATTCCAAAGAGATATTATCAACAAAAAAACTAACTGCCCGCATATGTCCAGCCATAACACATTATCCAAGACACCAAGAGAATACATAGCATACTGTAACAAGAAGAATTAATATTGGAGAAACCTACCTCATATGTGAAAGGGCCATGTAATGTATCCAAGTCGTGAGTTCCAATGGCAACTAGGGTTCTTCGGCTAAAAAATTATCAAATGCAAGCATGTGAAATGATAGATTACATAAAATCTTTTAAGGAAACTTTAGATAAAACCTCCACACATAAAATCTTTGGGCCATGTAACTAATTGATGCTAGTTTTGGCGGATGGGGGGATCTGCTAAAAACTACATAAGCAAAAAAGACTTTATAAACTTTAGGTCAAAATTAAGGTTTAATATATAACCTCATAAGATTTTTCATAACTTTGTGCACTCTTTGATGCTTGTGTTATTTGCATATCATTTAAACAACCATACATAAAACATAATAAATAAACCCGGTTCTATCTAGATTTCGTGGACAAACACAATCAAAAAGGAATCTTCAACTTTTAACAGGTCCAAGCATTTTCTTGGAGATAATACTTATGCCAAGTTACGTATTATAAATGAAGCTGTGAGTTAGGATTCAGTACCGGCAAATGTTTTGATGGAGCTTTTCTTGGAGATCAATAAAGCTGTTATAACTTCCTTCATCAAATGTTATACCTCTTAAAACCGCACAAACAACATAGGGACGAATTGAAGCTGTCTGCAATGGGAGAAAAGGAAGAGTTCATACCCCCAGAAAATCAGCTGTCACAATAAGAACTTATGAAAATAAATAGATCATGGATTTGTGAATTTTGGGGATAAACAACCTCTGGTTTCACGTGCATTTTAATCATTGATTCTCTACTAATGTTAGCCACATTATATTTCGGCATCTCCTGCTGGCCATTGAAGATTCGAAGAGCCTGAGCAATTCCTTCCAAGCAAAGCAAATCATATCTGTGCATCTCAAAACAAAATAACTAGATTTCTTATAAGCAATAAGGAGTAACAAATTTGAATTTATCTTGCATTTTTTTAATTACCCTCATAAAATAAAGGTTAAAAACTATAAAGTCTCAAAATTTTGCTGTGATACCCCATATGATTTGTAAGAGTAAGGGTAAGTGGTGTATGAGATCTCACATTGCTAGGAAATGAGAAGTTCTTGCTCTTTATAATGTTCCAATAGATCTTCAATTGTATCATTGACTAGTCCTTTTGGAGTATACGCCATGTGGTTTGACCTTCCATTGGGGTGTTACATTTGCACATTTACCTTTTTGCTCCTGAGTTTTCAATATTTTTTTTTTATGTCAGGGAACCTCTCCAAGGCAAGGCCCTTCAGACCCACCCCGGCAGAGTAAACCCTGGTCCCGTGCACCACACCCTCGAAAGTTTCCCTATACGGAACTGGTTAAATCGCTGACTTTTCACCAGGGGGTGTGGCCCCTAGAGATTGTTTGCACCCAAGGGGATTTGAACCTTTACCACTTGAGCCAACCCCTAGGGGTTCAATATTATCATCTTGCTCCATTGATTTTACAATTACATCAATCAAGTCCCTCCATCATACTTTTGTCACATAAACCATCAGAAATGCTATCCAAGAATGCCAATAACAGACATGCCGCATGGCTAAAAACATTTTAAAATATAAAAACCATTATTTAATGAGAAAAAAAAAAAAACTTGCCCCTAATGACCCAAAAGCCTATGAGAAACCCAAAATAAACCAATACCCAAAATAAACCAATACCCAAAATACAACATTGTCCTCCCCGACCCCAGCCCCTAGATTCTGTAAAAACCTCTACCCGAAAGCCCTCCCTTTAGCCTTCCCTCGACTTGAACTAGCTCCCTTAGCATCATAGTTGATTGCCCATGAAAGATTTTTTAACTCCCTACTTTTCTTAAACTTAGATTTGGTTTTCAAGCGCGTGGCTCCCCTCAATTGCAGTGAGTAGTGTTTTAAATTGGTCTTTATATTCTCCATGTTCTCCATATGAAAGTCCCAGGGTTTGTAGAAACCCGTTATCTTTATTCAGAATCCAATCCGTTGTTGAACCCACTATATCGTTAATTGGAGGAAGAGAAACCACGACATTATCCCCAGCCATAGCACCTGACTGCACTCCCGACTCTAAACCTTCCCCCACATGAGGCACCAACGACAATTCTAAACCTTCCTCCACACGAGGCACTAATGACAAATCGAGAATTTCCTTCCCACCAAATGGTTGTTCGACAACTATATGGTTGTTGTCCCCTCCATCTGTTACCAATACAGGTTCCTCCCCTCCATCAACATTGCTTGTATTTGCTCCACCCCTAGACAATCCTTGCCCGTTTGTCGTGTCTGCTTCCTCAAGAGGGGAAGTACTATCTTCTGTTACCCCGTTTGCATCTTCTATAAGAGGCTCAACTGTTTCTTTCAAAGTACTTGAGACCTTGGGAGGACCCCCACCTTCAACTAAAAAAGAACCCTGGATAGAAGTACCAACTTCATCTGCAATTGGTGCCTGAGACCCTACAGCCCCCTCAGAAGGCATAGTGACACTAGCATGAACAAAGATGCCAGCGTCCAACGACCCTATCGTTGACACACCCTTTGCCTGCACACTTTCCGTCACACTTGCCGGCACACTTGTACCCACGACTAGGTCCAGCCCCTTATCCACTTTAATCATTAGATCTCTTACATATTCCATAACTCCCTTCAATTGAGATTTGACATCCCATAAGACCCCCTCTAGCTCTCCCAATGTCACCTGACGTCTTTTGTCTCCTCCAAGTGCCTTGCCCTTTCTTTCTGCCGCTAAGCTGATCTCGGTCGGACTACCCGCTAGTGACCTCAACACCTCAGCATACGAAGCACCTTTGACTGAGGAAGGCCTTCTCACTGATCTCCATTTACTTAATAATAAGTAAATGAAAATCTCTGGTATCATTTAAAACTTCTACTTTCTTTTTATAAGTGAAAATAGTGGGATCTAAGGGGGATTAAGTCCCGGAATTAGTCGGGACGTTGTTTGGACACCCGGTGCCAATAAAAAACACTTACAAAAAAACAACTATATTTTGTATATGAAATAGTAAAATACCTATTGGCAGGGATCTCAATCTTGTAGATAACTTCTTCATCTTCGCCAGCATCCTCCTCTTCCAAATGCTTTTCCTTTCTAATAATCGCTTTCTCGGTAGTCTGGGACAACCAAAAGAAATATATTCTCAATAAAAGTACCCATAATCTCAAAATCATTAATATTAACAACAAGAATAAAAATAGAGAGAAAGAAGAGGACAGAGTGCACTAAATGCTTACGACGTCGTCGAGCTCGATACCGAACCTGAAGCAAAGGTCTTCGAACTCTTCCTGCGCTGTGATATTCCAAAACAAAAACAAAACCATTTCATCAAATTTTCTTCGAAAAGAGGAAAATGCAAGGAAATACATATAAGATAATCATCAATCTCACTGTAAGCTTTTCCAAGGGCTGCGAACAGTCGATCCCTTCCCACGCTGATAGTAGGCATGGTTGATAATTCAGGAAAATAGTCTGCAATTGCAAATGATGTGTCACAGGCGGCGCATCCTAGGGTTTGAACCAGTTTACTGAGAATAGGAAGAGAAGGCTCGGGTGCAGGGGTTGACACGAGAAGACATCACGTGGGGACTTCAACTAGTTTACTACTGTACTTGCTAGTGGGAAAGCTGTTAATGGCCCCAGGTATTCGTCTGATTAATGGGTCGGGCCACGTTGAAGTCTAGCCCAATCTTTTTTTCTTTTCTTTTTTTTTTTTTGTTGTTTGAGAGGAAAACCTTCCAAAATTTTATAAAGAATAAGAAGAAACACGATTACAGAGTTGTTTTTCAACCATCTCAATCACATCCTTAGCTAGCTTAAGAGAACTCTTAGCTAGACAGTGAGCAAGACAATTGCCACTTCTCCTTACAAACCGTACTTTCCAATGATCTACTTCTAATAATAAGACTTTAGTGTCATACAATATCATATCCACAATATCCCAACGATCACTTTGTTGATTGAGTCCTTTAATAATTTGTTGAACATCACCTTCCAAGATAACAGAGTTTAGTCTCATCTCTCTAGCTCAACTAGTAGCTTGAAAACCTCATTGTGCTTCAGCTAGCAAAGGATCCATGAACCCAGTTGTTGACAGTTTCTTAGAAGCCAAAATGGAGCCCTCATGGTCACGAGCTACCAAACCAATCCCAATTCTGTCTTTTGCTGAACTTAGAGTTGCATCCTAGTTTATTTTTATGCAACCTTTAGGTGGAGGGATCCAAACATGAGGATCAACTTGATAACATGGGGCACTCTTTCTAAACATAAGCTGTACTAACTTGAATTCCTCCAAGGATTTGATTGCCTGCTTGGCTACCTTAGTGGTGTGAGAGAATGAGTCTTCAAAAATGAATTTATTCCTTCTTGTCCAAATGCCTCGAGCAATCACAGAGAACTCCTCCATTGAAGCTACTTGCTCTACTAGAACTCTTTTGAAAAACAATAGGCCCCTAGCTCTAAACATCCATGGTAGAAGTGCAGCTCCACAGAGTATGAGTAGTTGATTCCTCTTCCCTATAACAAATAGGACACAAATGAGAATCTACAATCGTTTTCTTAAACAAGTTCAATTTTGTTGGTAATGACTCCAGGCATGCTCTCCACAAGAAGACTTTAGTGGAGTTTGGAATCTGAAAATTCCAGCAACATGTCCAATCTTTAGCCTTCTGTAATACCTGCGAAGTTTGGCCCTTATCCAAATCCAACAACTCCTTCTGTTTATGATAAGCACTTTTTACTGTGAACAGACCATCCTTTGTTCCAAGCCAGATCAGTTTATCACTAGAACCTAATGCACTAATGGGGATCTTGAATACTATGTCAGCCACTTCAGTCCCAAGGACAGAAACCACCAAATCTCGATTCCATTGCTTGGTCTCCCCACTAATCAAATCAGCAACTCGAGCCTCTTCATTAGGAGTGGGCAGTGGGGCCCCGCCCCCGCTGCCCCGTCCCGTTTCCGCCCCGCCTCCATATGGGCGGGCGGGCTACCCCGCTCAGCCCATGCGGGGGCGTGGTCCCCCGCCCCGCATAGAGAGGGCCTAGCGGGGGCGGGGTGCGGGATGACCACAGCAGGGCCCCGCCCCGCCCCCCGCCCCCGCTCCACATATAAATTTATTTATTTATTTATTTATATATATATATATAAACTTAAAAACTTAAAATTAAAATAGTAAACTTATACCCATTGGTTTATTAAAAACTTAAAATTATATTCAAGTCATTGGATTGCTTTGGCCTCCTAGACCAACCTTTATATAGGAGGCCAAGACAATACAATAGTCATCCTTAAGCAATGTTGGACTTAGTAGTAAGTCACACATTGTTTAAGGATGACTATTGTTTTGTCTTGGCCTCCTATATAAAGGTTGGTCTAGGAGGCTAAATCAATTCAAAATCTAACCCTAATGGGTTTAAGTTTTTTTTATATTTATAAATTTTAATTTATTATTTAAATTATATTATAATTTGGGTCTAAAAATATATTTTTAGACCAATTTTTTTTTTTTAAACACAATGTGGTGCCTAGGTGGGGGGCGGGGCGGATTGAATTTTTTTCCCCCGCCTCTCGGCACCGGGGCAGGGGATCCCGCCCCCGCCCCCGCCTCCCGGGGGCGGGGGGCTGGGGGAAAACCTCCAACCCCCGCATGGTGCGGGGCAGGGTGCGGGGGAGGGTACCCCGGCCTCGCACCATGCGGGTATCACCCTACTCTTCATGCAGTATCTGTATAGGAGAAGGGACCTTAAAACTTGAAGGTCGAGGCAACCACCTATAGTTCCAGATTTTGATGTCCTGACCATTCCCTACACTCCATAAAGATCCTTTCCAAAGCAAGCCCCTGGCAGCACACAGACTTCTCCAAATAAAGAAAGGTCGAGAGCCCATTTTAGCTTGGAAAAAATCTATAAGAGGATGATATTTCAGTTTAAGAACCTGAGGAGCCAAAGAATCAGGGAATTGAATAAGCCTCCAGCCTAATTAGCTAACAAGGCTAAGTTAAAACTCTCGAAGTCTCTAAAGCCCAAACCACCTGCCCCTTTAGCTTTTCCCATCTGTCCCCAAGAAACCCAATGCATCTTCGTTTCATTGCCCATATGGCTCCACCAAAATTGCTGCATGATTCTGTTTATTTCACTTAGTAAGGACTTAGACAATCTGAAAACCCCCATACAATAAGTTGGAAGAGCTTGAATTACAGCTTTCAATAAAATTTCTTTGTTTGCCTGGAGAGAAACTTTGTTTTCCAGTTACTGACTTTGCCTCTAATTCTGCCCAAGATTCCTTTGAAAGCATAATACCTTGATCTATTTATTAGAGAAGGTAAACCCAGGTAACACTCATAGCAAAAGGTAGGTCGAGTCCCTACAATGCTCAGGATATAATCCTTAGTAGCCTTCCTTGTACTTACACTGAAGAAGATAGAAGTCTTTGACTTGTTAAGTTTCTGACCTGAAGCATCTTCATATAGTAGAAGGATTCTATTGATGGTAGCCCATTCTCTTATATTTGCTCTACAAAATAGTAAACTGTCATTTGCAAAGAAGAGGTGGTTAATGCTTAATATGCCTATACAAATAGGAAAACCATGAATGTCCTTAATTGTTTTAGCATGATTCAACAAACAACTAAGAACCTCAGAAATAAGAATAAATAGGTAGGGGATAGAGGATCTCCCTATCTGATACCTCTTGAGGGAACAAAACTAGTTTATGGCATCCCATTCACTAAAATGGAAAAAGAAACAGAAGATATACAGTTCATGATCAAATTTATCCACCACTCATTGAATCCCATCTTTTCCATAGCCTTCCTAAAAAAGATTCATTCCACTCTATCATATGCCTTACTCATATCCAGTTTGATAGCCATATAACCTTGTTGCCCTCTTCCTTTAGTGGTCATAGAATGCAAGGCTTCGAAAGCAACCATTACATTGTCTAGGATCATTCTCCCAGGGACAAAAGCACTCTATGTAGGAGAAATAATTTGAAGAAGAACATTCTTGAGCCTGTTGGATAGCAACTTTGAGACAGTTTTGTAGCGCACATTACATAATGCTATAGGTCTGAAATCCATCATTGTTTTGGGGCTTCTTATCTTAGGAATTAAACAATAAAAGTGTCATTTATTAGGGGTCAAATCCTTACCATGGTTGAGCACCTCGAGAACAGCCTTTGTAACATCATTGCCCACTATCTCCGAGTGAGTTTGATAGAAAACAGCTGAGAATCCATCTGGGCCTGGAGAATCCAAAGGATTCATTTGAAAAAGGGCTTCCTTTACTTCCTCTGCAGTGAAACTTCTTGAAAGGTTGTTATTCATGTCCTCAGTCACTTTTGGTTGTATGTGCCGCAGGCATTCATCAAATCCAGTAGGGTGCATTGAAGAGAAAAGAGCCTAGTAGTGCTGATAGAATGCTTCAAAAATACCTACCACATCAGTAATCAACCTACCATCATAAAAAACAAGGTTTTTAATCTCATTAGTCTTTCTTCTTTGGTTGGCACACCTATGGAAGAACTTAGAATTCCTATCTCCATCCTTCAACCATAATTGTTTTGCTCTTTGCTTCTATTTGACATCATCTTCTTTAAGTAACCTGTCAATATCCTTTTGAATAACCTTGACTGCACCTGTATTGGAACCAGTATTTGAGTTCTGCAAAGAGGACAACTAGCTAAGCTTTAACTGAGTTTCCTTCCTATGATGTCTCAGAGAAATCTTGTTCCACTAATCAAGAGATGCCCTCCACTTGCCAAGATTGTTCTAGACAGAGATTAAGAATAAAACCTGCTGAGATGACTGATTCTGCCAACTAGATTGGATAAGATTGCTACACTCATGTAAGTTCCAGCTAGCTTCAAACCTGAAAATCCTTTCTCTAACCCTTTCCTCATGGGGCAACCTCCTACCTCCACCTCTTAAGAACATCACAAGAGGATTGTGGTCTGAGGATTGGGCTGCAAGAGTACAAATTCTGTAGTTATCAAACAAAACAGTGCTGTGCAAGTTGCCAAAAACTCGATCAAGCCTCTCCTTTGTGAATTGGTCACCTTCTCTATTGTTGCACCAAGTAAACTTTGGACCTTTATAACCTAAGTCACTCAATCCACATAAATCCACACAAGATCTGAAAGATTCCATCTGATGGTAAGGCCTAATGGCAGCTCCAAACTTCTCATGATGATGCAAGATTTCATTGAAATCTCCAAAACATACCCAAGGCTTATCTACCTTAGGTCTCATCATTCTCAGTAAACTCCAGCTAACACCCCTTTTAGCAGTTATAGGAGAACCATAGAAACCAGAAAGCAAGACCTCTAGCCCAAATTCTTCATGGTGAACTATCATAGAGATGTGGTTTTGAGAGTAGGACTCGAGCTTCAAATAAAGATTACCATTCCACATAAAGGCAATCTCCCCACTCAACCCAATGCTATCCACCACAAAGCTAGAATCAAATCCCACTTTATTTCTCACCTCCTCCACCCTTTTCTTACCACACTTTGTTTCCATTAAGAAAACAAACTTGGGCCACTTAGTCTTCACTAACAAGTGAAGTTCTCTAACTGTACGGGGATTCCCAAGCCCCTTACAGTTCCAGCTAAGGCCTATCATTGTTGTTGGTGGACTGCAAGGCAGCCTCCACCAACTCAGTATCAAAGTTGAGAACATCAATACCTTTAACATCTCTCTTTTTCTTAGCAGGTTCAGCCTCATCCCCAAGAGAACTCCCCCCATGTTTTCCTCCTTTCCTTTGGTCCAATACCTAGCACCAATGATCCATGTAGATGTACCTCCCTAACCCTTCTTTTCCACGTGGTTCCTCTTTTCTTTGGCACTTCCACTTGACAGTTGGTAGTTTAGAAACAAAAACATCTGGTTTGACCTGGGCCATCCCACAAACAGGTGTATCACGATGAGGAATACTTGCCAAGAATGAGTTCAACGACTCTATTCCCAAATGGTATGTGGTCCCCTCCTCTGCTTAACCTTTAAAATCACACAAGGGAATATCGGTCAGCATATCACTAGCTGAAAATTCTCTCGTAATTGGTGTTGTCAGCATCTCCCTCTCAAGGAAATTGCCATAATTATAGCCATTAGTGTCCCCTTTTAATCATTGACTGCAGTAGATAGAAACTCCTTGATTTGCTCCTGCTCAGTAGTCTTTCCATCTTTGGTCTCATCATCGCAGCCACTAGGAACCTCATCTTGCTGCCTCCTCTGCTGGTGGTTTGCACCATTAGCACCACCATACTTACGGGTCTCAAATATCTTGGAGTTCATCGGTTGTGCCCTTAACAATGGGCCAAATTGTGAAGGTTTTAAATGTCCAAGTCTAGCCCAATCTATCAGTCTTGATATTATTTCTGTCATTGTATTTCGGCCCATGGCCATAGCATGTTATGTTCTTTGTTTGTTGTCTTAGGGATGTTCGGTAATAATTCTCCTCTCATCTCATTTACTTTCCAAATATAACTCAAACACAAATAATTTTAAATTAATCATTACAATTTTTTCAAACTAATAATTATAACATTTCCAAACTTTTCAAAAAAAAAAATCGACTTTTTCAATCACAAAACAAAAATTATATTCTAACAATATTTTAACTTTATAACATTTTTTATTTAACTTTCTCTCTTCTTTCCCAAAATCGAAAAAAAATACTTAAGAAAATGATAGTACCATGAGTTTGCCCCCTCATTTTGACCGCTCATGTATTATTATTTTTTTAATTTTTTGTTTAATGGTTAAGGAAATGATTTTTAGTGTATTGATGTATTTTTTTATTTTTTAAAAATATTTAAAGATGTTAAAAAAATGTGAAAAAGAAAAGAAAAAAAAATTAAAATATCAAACTTGTACTGGTGTGCAAGCCCAGCGGTCAAATTTAGGTGGTACACTAGCAGCACCCAAATACTTAACTCAAACTATCTCATTATTATTCATAAACCATCTTACTACTATTCAAAAAATTTTAATCTCATCTCATTCCCAAGCATCCCCTTTAGTCCAATTCATGGCCTTAGGAAGAAAATGGTAATGAATATGACAGTAGGAAATGGTAGTGCATATGACAATATATGTGTACTATCGAAAGGCTAGAAACTACCGAGAATGTTATAGAAAATTTTCATTTTTCCTTCAACCTATCTTTCCTTTCTTGTGAAGGCACTCCTCGTCAAAGAGAGCATATTTCCTGTGATTTCCATATATTCAGTTAGGTGTGTTACAAATCTCATATCAGAGAAGCATTGGTCTCTTTGCAAAATAATACAAAGCATGATAGAAGGAACTAGACTAAATCGGCTACATGATGGGCTCACTACTAGGGGTGTAAAAAAAAACTAGTAAACTGGACCGAACCAATGGGTTTGGTCTGATACCGAGTTTGGTTCGGTCCGGTAGCGGTTTTATTTTTCTTAAAACCAGTCAAAATCAGTCCGGTTCCAATTTTTATTTTTCTAAAATCTGATAGGACCGAACCAAACCAGTTCATATATATATATTATAATTTTTTATATTGTATATAGTTTTCATATATAATATATAATTATATATAAAATAGTTGTGTATTATATGATAAATTACTAATTTATATAGTATTAAATTTTAAAATCTTATATCATTATAGTCTATTGTCTTAATAGTTATACTAATACTATATCACTATATATTATAATATATTATAATATATTACTATATTATATATTATAATATATCACTATAGTCTATAATATAATATATCACTATAGTTTATAATACAATTATAATATATATTATAATATACTACAATATATTATCACTATAGAATTATATACTATAATCTACTATTATATATATTATATAATATATTATATAGTATATTAAAACCGGACTCAAACCGGTAAAACCGGAAGTACCGGTTTAGGGGGGTAACCGGTGCCTAATCGGTTTTTGAAAATGCAAAACCGATGCATACCAGTTTGATCTCAAATTTTATCCAAAACCGAATCAAGCCGGACCGATTACACCCCTACTCACTACCCTACAAAAATCTACAGAATCCCAATACCAAGACCTCAAAAAGTTTACTGATACCCAATATCTACATCTTGAGACAAATATGATAACTTTCAAGAGGCAAAATGAATCAATAGTACAACGGCTAGCTATCACAACATGAGAGCTGCAGAAAGGAAACTCTCACGTCAACCCTAGAGAATTTCCTCTGGCGTCAAAATGAGAGAAGAGACCGGAAATTCGCAACAATAACAGTTTCATCAACATCAATAGCAACAACAAATAAGGGAGGTACAAACTAGAACAATGTGCCCAGACTTCCTTATATTTCATGGTGAGGATCCTGCAGGGCAGATTCACAGGATAAACAGTTCTTTACATTTCACAATACACTAACACAACACCAGATAAGACCTAGAGGTAACTGGACAAATCTCTGATTGGGACTCTTTTATTAATTCTTTATTGGTAAGATTTGGGTCTAATGCATATGATGACCCAGAGGAATCTCTTACTAGGCTAAGACAGGGGATTTGTGGAGGACTACAAATCCAAGTTAGAGACTCTGTCTAATAGGCTAAGGAGTCTTTTAAACACTTACTAAACTGAGTTGCGTTTTGAGTGGACTAAGAGATGATATAAGGCTGCCAGTCAGAATGTTTAACTCACCTAATTTAACAGCATCTTACAGTCTAGCAAAGATACAAGAGAAAAATATTAACCTATCCAAAAGGGTTTCAGGAGTAATGTTACCTATTCCCCAGACCCAAGTATACTCAAAAACCGAATCCCACCCTAGAAGAAAAACCAAAACATTTCACAAAACCCTCCTTGCCCATTCAAAAAATTAACCAAGTTCAAATCAAAGAAATGAGAGATAAGTGTCTTTGCTACTATTGTGACGCTAAATGGAGTCTCAAGCATTAGTGTCAAAGCCCTAAACTCTACCTCCTTGAGGAAGTGATGTGGGAACATGACAGAATCATGGAAACTGAGGAAGGGACAGTGGAAGGAGAAGGAGAAACTACAGTAGTAGAGTCTAACCCCATTTGGAAAATCCTGAAATCTCTTTCCATGCATTAACAAGCTTACATAACCCAAAAACTATGAGAATTAAAGGGAAGGTAGGCAACCAGTGGGTGACCATACTCATAGAGTCGGGGTCAACTCACAACTTCTTGAACCCAACAGTGATCAACAAAGCCAACATTCCTCTTGATTACATAGATAAAGTAAAGGTCAGAGTGACAAGTGGAGAACTCATCCCTAGTGAAGGGAGGTGTAGAGGAGTCACAGTAAAATATACAAGGCACATTTTTTACAATTGATGTGTATGTCTTATTATTGGCTGGATGTGATATGGTGTTGGGAATACAATAGTTACGTGAGTTATGGTCCATTGTATGGGATTTTGAAAAACTTACTATGAAATTGGCTATAGAGGAAAGGATGTTGAACTACAACGGTTGGCTGCTTCTTTAGACTTTTTGCTCAATTGGCATGTTCTCCCGTAGTGATAAAGGGGAGGGTGGGGTCGTGGGTTCTAATCCCCACAAAAATATCCTCTCTTAGTAAAAACGAGAGAGAGAGAGAGAGAGAGAGAGAGAGAGAGAGAGAGAGAGAGAGAGAGAGAGAGAGAGAGAGAGAGAGAGAGAGAGAGAGAGAGAGAGAGAGAGAGAGAGAGAGAGAGTCCAAATCTACATGGACACTTGATGAAAGGTGAGCTATCAAGAATTGAAAAGTCATTCATTCTCAACATTGATCCTAATATTGTCCAAAGAAAATGAAGACTCTATGATATGCTATGATGCTTGCAAGAAGGGATTTATTTACATTTTTATATAATAGAGAGGCGGGATGAATTCCTAGAGTCTATTTGAGATTTGTGCTTTAGATTTTGTGTTTTTCCCATGCGCCCCTCATCATTGTAAATTTTCTAGGAACTCACATACATAAGTGCATGAGTGGGTGGCATGTGGCTCTTTGGGTTCCGAAACCCTCTTTTTTTGCTCTCTCTCTCCCTTCTTCCACTTTCACGTCTAGATTCAAAGTACCCTGGATGTAAATATTAGGCCATAAAATGAAATTAATATACTAATGTATATTAATATTACTAATATATTTATAAAAAAGAATATGTTAAGAATTTATTAGGCCATAAATGTAATTAATATATACTTTATATTTAAAACATATGGTCAAACAAATGATCATGTTTAAGATTTAATTTTACGTTATAAATTATAATATAACATTATTTTATATATAATATAAAAAAATATTATATATAATATTAACAATTATTTATATATGTACTGGTCTGGTGTTGAAAAACCTAAAATTGGAACCAGACCGATTTTGACCGGATTTTAAAATAGAGGAACCGGTGGTTCTCCGATTCTCTTTTTTATTATAGCCCTACTTTTAGCCAATGCCTTTTTATTTTATGCCACTTCCTTCTTTTTGAGATGTTTCCTTCGTTCCCTCCCTTTACTTCATCTCCTTGCCAGCTTTATGTCATTTCAAATATGAGGTCTGCATCGAATCAAGGGAGAAGACCTCCTCCCGTAGGCAAAATACTGGCAACAAAGAGGTAGTTGAGCAAGTAATGTGCCATTGGTCCATGATTAAGGCAAGCAAGACATAGAGAGCCTGAAAATACAACACAACACCGAGAGATAAATGATGGTTCGACCGATACCAAGTAAGCAAATTATATGTTGACCATACTAGGACAAGCAATGCGTAAGGATAAGCTCGATGTGGACGTGGGAGCTCTCTGAAATAATATGGAGGAGCTTAGAGGGCAACAAGTGTTGTACACATAGTCCCATACTCCATCAGAGATGTCACATCTGGAGTGAGCCTTGGGAAGAAGAATTATGGACCTACAAACATATTGTCTAATCTCAGAGGGTATGATCTAGTGCCACGTGGGAGACCTTTATTAGGGGAAGGACAGCGGGATTGGACATAAGGCAAACAGCAAAAATGTGCACTTTTTGTCCCATCAGTCATTCGGTTTATTTAAGTCCAGAGAACAAATGGATAGTCGAGATCAAATGTCTCTCATTCAAGCACACCAAAAGCCAGGATACCATCAGAGCTGCTACTAATAGTCCCTATTAGGGCTGCAACCCGACCGACCCAGCTTATATATGGGCTCGACCCGACTCGAACCGCCTCAAATGGGCCGACCCGACCCGACCCGAGATTGGAAGCAGGTAATGGGAACTCAAATTGTGTACAAACAGATAAAAAAAAAAACCTTACAAATCCCACTATCCCTATACAATCCGATCAAAACCCAACATCATCCAATACAAACAGAGCCCATTTTCTCGAGAATCTATGGATAAATGCACAATCAAGCAAAAATTTCAAATCCCACTATCCCTACGCAATCCGATCAAAACCTTACTCCGTATGATCTAGAACATATCAATCATAATGTGAATTTAAAACAAAAAAAAAGGGAGAGGAAGAGTAGCAGTGAACCAGATCAATTGGTTTTAGGATCTAGCATGGGGAAGAGGCCAGAGTTGGCGCCTCGTAATGGTGAAAACCCTAAGAAGAGTGAGTTAAGAAGATTGAAGAAGACGAAGAGGACAAGGGCGACAACAGCGCCAGACTTGAACTTGAAGAGGGAGAGGTCGTGGCTCGACTCCTTGAGACTGGTCTCGACGCGATCCATCTTTTTGGTCTTAGATTTCTTGGCGATCTTGGCAGAAGATTCGGTTTTCATCGTCTCCAGCTTCTTGGTAGCCTTGTAGGAGTTGATGCGATAGATGAGGAGCCAGGAGATAGCCTCGCAGACTATGGCAGTGCAGAACGAAATGGCCACGACGGTGAGGATATTGGAGTACTTGAAAGAGGAGATGATCTGAGATGAGGCCATGGGAATAGGTGGTTGTTTGGCAAAAAGGAAAGGGCGAGAAAGTGATTTCTTGAGATTTCTACGGGGTTCAAATAGTTCAATGACTTAACTGAGTCTGAGATTTCTCATAATATCGGTTTCAGCGTGTTCGACCCACAAGTTACTTCAACCCGCTTTTTTGGTCGGGTCGAGTCGAGCCTCACGGACGGGTCGGATTCTAATGTTTTTTGCACAACCCTAGTCCCTATATATATATAAATATAAGAGTAATTCTACATACAACTGCGAAGTGCGTAACCGCCGCGTAATCCCTTTGAAAAAGAGTGGGGTCCAATATTAAAGAATTAATTTTTTTCATGTGGGTCCCATGTTTTATTCATTTTTTTCAAAGCGATTACGCGGCGGTTACGCAATTCACGGTTGTAAGTATCTTTTCTCTAAATATAAATATCTCACTTTTGAGATTTGTAAAATGGTTACTCTTTCTTTTAGTTGAAGTCGCCAAGAAAGCAAGTGATTTCAGAACTTGCAATAGAAGGATGGATCGGCACCAGCGCAACTATAGTGTTAAAAATACTGTAGTGTAAAGTCTCTATTAGTGGTTTATACTATCTGCTAAAACTTTCTTAGAACATTCACATTTATCTAGTAAATATAACTTCTTCAAATTATAATAATGTTTTTGAAAATTCCTAGAGAAATTAATATTTAAGAGGAGGAAATAAAAAGATGACATGTTTTAAAGAAATGTAAAATTAAAAAAAAAAAATGATTTTGTTTTTTTCATTACGACGATTGTCAAGCTAATATGGTATTTAACAAATCTACTATTGCGTCATGTTAACAAAATACTTGTTAAATAATGCCCATGGAACCTGTGTGCGACAACCAGAGAAAATCACCATGATCTTGATATCATCTCCAAAAACTTTGAATTCCATTTCGAAAGATCAGAGGTGAAAAGAATTATGCCTAAAAGACTACATCGCAAAAGAAGAAACCGACAAGCAAATTACAGACTTTAGAAGTTATGGAACCCAAGATTCAAGATACAGATTCTAGTTACAATTTTGCATCACCCAATATAAAAAGAAACAAACTCATGTAGAATCCCAAGAAAGAATGAAACGCATTATGAAATCTAATGCCAAGAAAAGTAATTATCAGAAGTGACAGCCGCAACAAAGGTAGAAGAAGCAGAGCATGAAGACAAGAACAATTCCTTCTACCACAGAGAGTATCCTGAATACGACGCCGTCTATGATAGCCATCTGGAAATCAAGACGCTTCAATCTGAAAGCTGAGAACAACCTCCATGGAAATAGCTCCTTCCTCACCAGGCTCACCTTCTTCAATGACCACAACCTTCCCATTGCAAACTAACACCGCTCTCTCTATCTCTATCTCTATCTCTATCTCTGGTGCGTGAGCTGTGAGAGTGTATAAATATTGGGAAAATGTGATTGGGATGCCTTGGATGCTTCAAAAAGAAGGCTAGTTGGTTCTTGCTGGCCGTTGATGATCATCGGAATTGATGAGGGATGTTTTTGTTGTTGGTTGGTGATGTCAGTGGCGTGGGAATATTCTAAAAAGTAGTGGTATTATCGTCTTTACTGGAACCTGGTTTTTCGGGTTTTTCTACCGAGTTTATTATTGGGATGTCGGATCCTTTTTCCTGGTAATCTACGCCGCCTTTATTAAATTAATTTATTTTTCATTCGACTTGATTACTCGTAAGAGATGAACCGTTTTTAAGGGAATTTTAAATATTTTCACATTTTATACAAGATTATACTGGATTATGGTATTAAAAATAAGAGTTCTTTCTGTTCAATAGATCTACACTACACATCTGTTGAAGAAAAAAATTAAAAGATAAAAAATTAAAATAATCGTATAATATAAGGTTGCTAAGTAGAACTTTTAGAAAATTAAATAAATTTTAGATAGATTGGTATTCACCTCAATTTTATTTATAATTACTTAACCTCCAATGCATTAGAACTCGTTTAGATAGTGAGATAAGATGAGATTATTTTAGATGAGTTGAATAAAATATTATTTTTTAATATTATTATTGTTTTGAGATTTGAAAAAGTTGAATTGTTTATTATATTTTGTGTGAGAATTTGATAAAATTATAATGATAGGATGTGATAGATTGAGAGTATTTTTATATCTAAACGAAATTTATGTTTGGCAGTCAAGAGTATCTCTAGTATTCTCAAACACTCTCACTACTATTCTTTACTTTTTTATTTTTTTTTACCTATTTTTTTATTATTCATTACTTTTCACCTACTTTTTACTACTATTTATTATTTTATTATTATTTTTTCACTACTATTTACAAATATTTTCAACATTTTTCGAATATTCTCACTATTCAAACCATTTTTTATAACTAGAAAAAAAGTCGAAAAATATGAGAAGAAAGTGCAGGGAATAACGGTTCATTAAAAAGGTTGTATGACAATGACAACATCCACCATAAACGGTCAAGTGGTCGTCAGTACCGTTGGTATTTACATCTCTCATAATCCTCTTTACATGGTAGAAGTAGTCCAACGTTTAATGCTTATGAGATTCTAAAAGAAAAGGCAAAAGCGAATATCTACGGAACATCAGTCCAGTTCATTATAGTGGGGAAGCTTTTAGGTTTCCAACAGCTGGAAAAAACAGTGTTTCTTCTTGTTCCGCCAGCTCAGTTTGTGAGTACAAAGTGATGGATATCAAATCCAAGAAAGCAATTTACCTGTTGTGTGTTGATTTCCCTTGTACAATGGACACCATGCTGAATTATTTATTTACACAGCTTGTAAATTGAACAAGTCAAGCCAGAATAATTAAAAATACACTAAAACAAAAATAAAGAGATTTTAAATAACAACAAAATTAGAAAATAAAAAATCCAAAAATAGAATAATAAAGTTAAAAAAATTAGAAAAAAAAAAACAGAAATTCATAAACCAAGTATTTTATAAACATCGAAATACTTAAACTTATAAACTAAAACTCGAAGCAGTTAAAAGATAAAAATAAAATAAAAACATAAATTGAGTTTAATATTAAAAAAACCAGTCAATAGAAGAATAATGTCTCGTTTGATTATATAAATAAAATGAGATGAGATAAAAGTTGAAGATTTAATAAAATATTATTAAAATATAATTTTAAAAAATTATAATAAGTAGATGAGATAATTGAACCAATCAGCCTTAAGAAAATATAATAAAATTTGAAGAAAAATTTATAAATAAAAAAATCGAAAGAGAAAACTGCAGCTACGAGGGTGGGCCCTTGGCTTGCCGAAATCAAGCCACCCACGGGGTTGCGGTCCAGATGGTCCTTGGTAATCACCCCCCTTGGGGCCCTTTTTGGTGTGTTTTCTATTTTTACGTTATTTTTTAAAATTTTAGAATATATTCAATTTTATTTAGAATAACCCTTCATTTGAAGAATTTTAGGTATTTTTAAATTATAATTTTGCAAACTAGTAAGGATATAACATCCCACCACTCGAGAAATAGAGAAACAAGAGGGATTGAATGCTATTTGGATACTATGCATGTATCTTATCTGACTCGGGTGCATCATAGTTGTTAATGTTATGTTTCATACACGTTTGAGTCAAGTTTTAGAAACTCAGATCTTTAAAGTTGGGCAACGAAGAAGAAAGCAGCTGAGAGAGGGTGGCTTTGAGGTCGAGAAGTCTTCGATGCCAAAGTCAGTAGAATATTTTGAAATATTTTAAATAATGAGAGAGTCTAGAGAGCCTTTTCGTACTTGAAAATTGTTATTTATACCAGGAGTCTGAGGAGACAGATCGTGCCTACCCCCTTTGAGTCCATATCATTTCTACTGTTCCTTTTATCAGAGTCCTTTAATGTGGCGTGCCACTACGACGTCGTCATTAATGTGGCGTGTTACTCGGGTAGTGATACCATTAATACAACGTAGTTTCCTGATTTGCCTTACTTTGTTGGTATATTCGGTGGTCCGTTGATGTCACTTTGTCAGAGAATCGAGCGTCCCCCTTGCTTCCCGCTCGTTCATGTGGACAGGTACTCAAGGGCTGGACGTTGTTTGAGGGATCTCCAGAATGGCGAGTCTCATCCCCCCTGCAATATGCTCCCACATGGGTGTTGCGTCTAGGGGAGTTTCGGGCCGAAGGGCCTATTTGTTCTGGGCTGGGCCTTCTTTTCTTATTCTCTTAGTTGCTTCTCACAGGCCGACTATAAGGGGAAAAACCCCTTACAGTTATCCCGTCAATTCTCATCGAACTCGTATGGTGAGAATTCTTTTTTAATCTTCAACTCATCTTGATGTCGAGGTCGGGGTCGCCCTAATGATGCGGGTTTGGCTCTGACGTTTGAGCTGGTTCCTTGTCGCTTGGTAACCCTAGTAACGTTTTCCTTTCTACCTTTGTTGGTGTGAAGCCCACAACCTCCGCTTGGGATGGAACAGAGACTTAGAGTGTAGGGACATGTAACACAAGGTTACATACTCTTGTATATGATAGTTAATATGCAATGCATCCTACAAGTGCAACTAGTAGAAATATTTGCAATGGATTAAGGGTGAAAATAAAACTTATGCCAAAATAACTAAAAACATCCCAATGCATTAATGGCCATCATAAATTTAAATCAAATCGTAGCATAAACTTAGTACATCTAATCATAAAAGTTTCCAAGGTTAAATCAACCGCTTCATGTGTTCTGGAGCATGAAGGACTAGTACTATAAATATAAGGATAAGGTCTAATCTTTTCTCGAGGTCTGGCTCCTCCTCAATCAGTTGGATCCAGCTTTCCATCCAGTCCGTCATCCTCGAATCCTGACACAATTTCTATCATTCCGAGTGGAATGATAGTCCATAAGGAGTGAGATTTACTTGGAATCTCAGTAAGTTAAACAACCAACGTGCACAAAGATAAATTATGGATGAATAATGATAAATATGAAATGCGAAAAATCAGTGTGTTTCTTCTCCCATCCAGATTTTTTAACATTTTTCATAAAAATTGAGACACAATTTCTTTTAGAGAACATTTTTCACTTTGCTGGCAAAATAATAGTAACGTTTCATCATCTTTAGCAATTCATACTAAAATTGAACATCATAACGTGTGTTATTGTCACAATTCTCCATATGCACTGTGAGTACCTACCGGTGACCGTAGTACAACTCACGTTGAAACTACATTGTTTGCAAACTCATTCTCAATGTATTGGTAATATAACATAACATTATAGCATGTATACCCATCAGCCTTAGGTGTCATAACATTTGACTTCGGCTTGGCGTTCTTTAAAAAAACTCATTCGAAGCCGTTGATTGTTCTTCGTCAACCCAAGGGTTACCACTCCGTTCTTAAACACTCCAGAGTTGACAGAGGAGTTTAATTATGATAATTCCCCATCCTAAACTTTAGGGTCTTGATAAAAATTATTTTCATGCAATATTTTGAAAAAAAAAAATATATATTTCATGACATGTGCATATGTCGTAAGCTTTATGAAAAAAAAATGACATTTATATGCAATATGCAAAAAATGGTAAAAATTTTACATGTCATATAAGTATGCACTCAATGTATCATATAACATGATATTTTATGCTCAAAATGACAATTAAAACATGAATGTGACGTTTATCAATAAATCATAAATAATTTATCAAGGTGTAAGCTAGAGTCAACTTACAAACTTCCTGAGTTTGAAAAGTTGTAGTGACTGAAAACAAATTCATACTAAGTTAGGATTTATACCACTATGGATGAGGTTCATAAATAAAGGCTTCAAAAATGAGTATTTATAAAAATACCCCTAAATTTTAAACCAAAAATTGGGGTTTTTGGTTTGGTTTTTTAAACCAATTTCATCCAAGACTTGGTCTGGGTTTAAGGGAATCATATGAGGTATTTAAGCACCATAGTGTCCTTGAGAAAAAGGCACAAAAAGATTGGTTTTAAGGGCAAAACAATCCAATGCACACAAAGGGCACACATGTGTGCCGATTGGTGTAGTTTGTGGTTTGATATGTCATTTCTTCTAATGACATGTGTGGAGGTTTATCTAGGGTCCTAATATGATTTAAGAATGATGTAAATGGATAATGAAACAAGAAAAATTTCAGATAAAAAAGGTTAAAAAGATTAAGAAAGAAAATTAAACTCTAAAACATGGTTTAAAAATCACTAATCATAGATAAGTTGATTAATGGTCTTAACCCAATTTCAAAACTTAATTTGGTATGGCATGAGCTTGAGGAAACCCATGGTATGGTGTATTGGGCTTTCAAATTGAAGAGTGAAATAAATGTAAATCAAGGCTTTGGGCCTTGTTGGCTTAAAAGGGCCATGAGTGTGGGTTAATGGTCCATGGGCTTTTGGGTTTGAGTGAATGGGCCATTGTTTCCAGATTTTGAAGGATTAAAAGAGGCCTCAAGTCCCAAAGATGGGGCTTAAAAAGGTTTGTCTTGACCTAATTGGACCATGGGTCAAACCTATACCAAGTGTGACATCCTGAATTTTCGTAAGGAATTGTATTTACATTTTGTATGAATGATGATGATGTGTCTTTGAATTTTGATTAAGTATGGAAGAACCCATTAGGTTAATTTCTTTTTTTAAATAGGATATGGATCTTTTAGTATAAGTCTTGTTAGCCCCCAAAAGGAATTAAAGGGACTTGGCCCAAGGAAATAAGCCCATGAAGAGTATTTGCTTTAGGAGGCCCAAGTTAGGCCATGGAACAAGGAAGAGGTGCCACTTGGCTTCTAGAAGGAGTTTTTGGTCATTTGGAAAAAGGCTAAGTTGACACTTATCAGACATGCATTGGATCTTTAGGTGAAAAAGTGGAAGAAGCAAAAAGAGAAGTTAGGGTTTCGGTTTTGGAGAGTGTAAGTGTCACTTTTGCAAGGTATAAGTTCCCATGGACACAAGTCAAGCTAAGACAAAAAGTAGTTTTGTGAGTTTCAAGATGCGTCATATTAGAGAAGACAAAAAACATATTCTAGAAGACTTTTTGAGGAAGAAGGAGAGCATGACTGACGACTACAAAGGGGAGAGGAAGAAAAGCAAAATCAAAAAGCACCTAGAGAATGACACAAAGTCACCTCAAGTGACATAGGGATTTCAGCAAGTCCAAGAGCACACACACCCTCACGCCACTTGTAACAGCCTGCTAGAAATTCAACGGTGGAATTTCTATTAGCTTCAGGAACGTGAAAATCCCATAAGTTTTTATGAATTGATCAATCGCATAGGTTTTAATCTGTCAACTTTGTCAGTGTTATCACTCACTGTAATGCCAGAAGTGCGATTCTAATTATTTGAGGTAGTTATAAGTGTCAAAATGCATTATGGTTTGTGCCATTAGACTCAGTTGATTATTTAGGATTTTATGGCTCAATTGTCCATTTTCATATTTTCGAATGAAATGATTGTTTGAAAATATGAAATTATTTTTAGGGACACTTTGGGGTTAAATTTCGGTAAACGGTTTTCATTGTAGGTAAATATGAAGATTTAGGATTTTGCAGTACTAAGTTTATTATTCACTTTTTAGGAGTGAATAGTAACCTCAGTAAGCGTACCAAGTGTAGTGTTTTCAAAATCACAGTGTGTAATGTTCAAACTAGATTAGAGAAGTTTTATTTGGACACTTGACGAGATCTTAGCCACACATAGTGAATAGTACTAGACACTTGGCACCATGAAGAACGTTTGATGGATTTGAAGGAATCAAGGTATGAGATCATGCCAAGTAAGCAAAAACCCTATTTCATCTGACCAATCAAATTGTGCCAAACCAAAGAGAATTTCCACCCTAGTGAAATCCTATATGGTTGGAATCCAATTGAGAACCCAAAAGCATGGTTGAAATCAAAATCCTAAATGGTTTTATCCAAACTATAAAGTTGACCTCCAAAACCTAAATGAATAAGTTTCTAGAATTGTGTTTAATCACTTGATTAAATTACTTCTATATGCTATTAATCCTTCAAATTTGTGTTAGACCATTATTATCTAACCTTGTTAACTTTAAAAAATTGATTGGGCCAAGAGATATTGGATTTGGGCTTGATAGCAACCCAAACCCTCTTAAAACCCCAAAATTTAGGCCCATTCGGTTAAGGCCCATTAAAGCCCATAAATTTGGTCACATTAGCATTGCTTCTTGGCTAAGTTTTGCACCCCCACTTAGCTGAACAGATATTTCCAAAAGAGAGACTAGAAGGTTTTAAAGTAAAATGCTAAAGGGCCACCTCATTCTTTCAATTTTACACTCAATCTAGAGAAAATATCTTGGGCTGATTTTTGTATATTTTATTAGGTAGAAAAGACCAATACTCAAGCTCCATTTTAGCCTTAGCATATTATATAAATTGTGTAAGAAGCCTTCCAGCCCACTTCCCAGGAAAATAATCTCTCATTTACACTTTTCTTTGATAAAATACAAAAGACACTCTTGGGTAGCTTTTCTGAACTATTTTTGATGCCTGATTTGAAGCTTTTGAAAGTGTTTTCCCACAAAGTTTCCTTCATGAGAGTTGTTTAGTTGTTAGTCTAGTTTATGTGGATATATTATTCATTCCAGTTTGAGATCATTTGATTATTAAAAAGTTGTTTAAACCCTAGAAAGGTCATTCTGGGCGATAAACTGGAGAGTGTGTTATATTTTGGAGCTTTTAACTAAGCTAATGGATAGATCTTGGTCCAAAATTTTTTTATGGAGTACTTTTAACATGTGTATATGATTATTGGTTGAGGATTTGTTGTATGATTAAAGGTTTTGATGAAATATTTTCTTAGATCTAGAAACTTAAAAACTAGAAGAGGAAAAATAGTTTCTGTTTTAAGAAAATTTAAATCTTTTATGGTCTAATCTTATTCCAATGACTTTGATATTTTTATTTTAGGATCCTAAACCTCTTATATACATGATAGAATGTTGGTTTGAAGATATTTTATGTTATTTTCAAAGATATGAAATTTTATACAAGGAGATATTCGGTTAGGCCAAAGTGATGATGTTCTTGGCTAAATTTATATTTTGGTTGATTTTTAACCATGTGATCTTGAGTTTGAAACTTAGATTTGTTTTAGGAAACTTTTTAAACCATGTGATGTTTTGGTTTGAAGATCACATCTTTTTAAGTCTTGGATCAAGAGGTTGATCAAAACAAGTTAGAAACAAAAATCATTTTAATTGTTCACTAATCCTGACGAAACGATTGGCGAAATCATTTTGATTGTCAGAATTCAAGTCTAAGTTCATGTTTAGTAGAGAAGTCAGTTCAAGTTCATGTAAAGTTAAGTTTTAGTTCAAGTTCAAGTTCATGTCGAGTTAAGTTTTAGAATTCAAGTCCAAGTTCATGTTAAGTAAAGAAGTCAGTTCAAGTTCATGTAAAGTTAAGTTTTAGTTCAAGTTCATGTCAAGTTAAGTTTCAGAATTCAAGTCCACGATCATGTTAAGCCAAGTCTTAGATTAAATTCATGTTAAGTCAAGTCTCAGATCAAGTTCATGTCAAGTCAAGTCTCAGTTTAAGTCCAGTTTAGTTTAAGCAAGTCAAGTTCAGTTCACGCTTCAGTTTAAGTTATGTCAGTTATGTTATGTTGTATGTCAAGTTATGCTATGATTACTTATGACTTTGATTATACATTCATACTTTTACTGCCATGCATGCATCATTAATTTGTGTGGAGTTCTTTTGTTAACTTGTGGTAGTCCCAACTACCATTTCCCCCTGAATGGTAGATCTTGTTACAGGATCTGAAGGAGAGCCGGGAATCGACCAATTGGAAATGGTCGACTAAGCGATTGTGAGATATCAATGATAGTATAGTAGTTAACTTAAATTACTACTTGTAGTTTTGGAGTTGAATCTTCAGTACTCTTTTGATCACAACCATTTTGGACTAGCGTTGTGATCTCAGTTGTTTAGTATGTCATTATGTATGAAGTATGTTTTAAGTATTTGAGATATTTTCAGTTTGGTGCATGGTATTGCTAAAGAAAAAAAAAATTATCTGCTGCGAATATTGCATAATGCTAGATGCATGTTATGAACATTGTATCATATATATCATGAACGGGGGTAGGTAACCTTGTGTTGCATGTCCCGACGCTTCAAATGTCCGTCCAATCCCAAGCAGAATTTGGGGGCGTCACACCACTTGTCAACCATGCACACTAGAAGAGTGCTTTGGAAGATTTGGGTTTTGAGACAATTTCCTTTTAACCTTTTGGTGCATTGAACCTAGACATAAGTGGAAGGGTGAAATGGAGAATGGAGGCAAAGAGAGCTTCGGTTCTGGGGAGAGAGGGCCACATGACAAACACCAACCTAACACCCTTTGGTCTTCCCCATGCAAGTCCCATCTTGAGGGAAAAATGGAGGATGCAACTTGTCTTGCATGCATTGGTTGGTGAAAAGTTTGGAGGAACACTATATAAGGAGGTAACCGAAAATAGGGGAGCCCTTTTTGCAAAAAGTTTTCCTTGTTTCCTATTGCATTTCAGTTACCACCTTTTCTCTCCATAGTCTTCACTTTCCCACATTTTCTCTCTAGCCAAACACCACCATTGTGATGCCCCCAACCTCCAGTTGGGATGGAATAGTGACTTAGAGCGTCGGGACATGTAACACAAGGTTACATACCCCCGCACATGACAGTTATTATGTAATGCATTCTATAAATGCAACTAGTAGAATGCAATATTTGCAGTGGATTAAGGGTGAAAGTATAACTTTATGCCAAATTAACTAAAAATATCCCAAATGCATTAGTGACCATCATAGGTGAAAAACCACATAGTAGCATAAGCTAAACATAAAAGTCTCTAAAGTTAAATCAAACGCTTCATGCATTCTAGAGTATGAAGAACAAGGCTATAAACATAAGGATCAAGTCCAATCTCCTCTCGAGGTTAGGCTCCTCCTCAACCAGTCGGATCTAGTGCTCCATTTAATCCGTCCTCCTCAAATCCTGATACAACTTCTATCATTCCGAGTGGAATGATAGTGAGTCCACAAGGGGTGAGATTTACATGAAATCTCAGTAAGTTAACAACCAACTTGCATAAAGATAAATTATGCATGAAAAATGATAAATATGAAATGCATGAAATGCAGAAAAATTGTACGTGTCTCCCATCCAGATTCCTTAACATTTTTAGAAAAAAAGGGGACCCATATTTTCTTTCAGAGAACATTTTACTTGAATCGTCAAAAGACATAATTTCATCATAACATTTAATCATTATTAGCAATTCATAATTAATTATAACACCATAACGTGTGGTATCATCACAGTTCCCATATGCATTGTGAGTACTGCCGGTGACTGTAGTACAACTCCCGTTGAAACTACGTTGTCTGCAGACTCATTCTCAATGTATTGGTAATATAACATAACATCATAATGTGTACACCCATCAGCCTTAGGTGTCATAAAAATTTGACTTCACTCTGGCATTCTTTAAAAAGAACCCATTCGAAGCCCGTTGACTGTTTTTCGTCAAATTAGGGGTTACCACTCCATTCTTAAACACTCCGGAGTGAACAAATGAGTTTCACTAGGATAATTCCCCATCCTAACCTTTGGGTTCATGACAAAAATATTTTTCATGCTAAGCTGAAAAAGTATTTCTTGACGTGTGCATATGTAGCAAGTTTTCATATGAAAATGACATTTATAGATGCAATATGCAAAAATGGTAAAAAATATCATATGTCATATAAGTATGCACTCAATGTATCACATAACATGATATTTTATGCTCAAAATGACAATTATGACATGAATGAAGCATTTATCAATAATTCATAAATAACTTATCAATGTGTAAGTTAGAGACCGACTTACAAACTTCCTGAGTTTTTTGAAAAAGGTAGTAGCGGCTGAAAACAAATTCATACTAAGTTTGGATTAATACTACTATGGGTGAGGTTCACAAACAAGGGCTTAAAAATAGATATTTACAAAAATATCATTAAACTTTTCAAAATTGTCATTAAGGACCTAAATTTTCACTACTTGCAAACAAATTTCAAATTCAACCAAACTTCATGGACCTTATATTTTAGATATTCTAAAATCATCTAAACTCTTAGAATTGTAAAATTCAAAGTGGAACTAGTTCAAATACTTCCTGTGGCATGCACTCTAGTTGATGCCTTCAAGTGTTTTCAACTATTGATTAAAGGAATGTTTGAATGATTGAATGTTTGAATTATGCTTCTAAGCATAATTTGATATGATTTATCATTATCCTAGCATGATTATGGAAGGTTAAAATTGTGATTAGAAGCATGTCATGATAGGTTTTAAATCTATCTTGTTTTGATCATCAAGCATGAATCGGTTTTAAGCATATTGGTGATTAAGGATTTCTTAGCTTTGATTAAGTGTTGAGATGATCTTGATTACTCAAGGATTAGAATTCATAATGTCCCTAAAGATGTTAGTGATCATTAATGATTAAAGAAAATCTCATATGCATGCATTCATAGGGATCAATAGTTGAAAATACACATAGGCATCAACTAGGATGCATGCCACGGGTTGGAACTAATTGGACAAGTTCCACTTTGAATTTTGAAAATATAAGGGCATAGATGGTTTTAGAATGCCAAAACTATGAAGTTCATGAAAGTTGGTTAAATTTAGAGTTCGTTTGCAATTAGAAAAAATTTAGGGTCTAAATGACAAATTTTGAAAGTCTAGAGGTATTTTTGTAAGTACCCAAAAATTTGAAGCATTTGATTTTGAACCTATCCATAAGATTATTAACCATAACTTAGTATACACACGATTTACACAGCTACGGTGCTAATTTTGAATTTATCCGGAAGTTTGTAAGTTGGCCTCTAACTTATACCTTGATAAATTTCTTATGAATTATTGATAAATGCTTAATTTATTCTTCAATTATCATTTTGAGCATAAATTATTATGTTATATGAAATATTGAGTGCATACTTACATAACATATGATATTTTCACCATTTTTGCATATTACATTTATAAATGTTATTTTTGCATGAAATTTATTACATATGCACATGTCATGAAAAATATATTTTTTTTTAAAACATAGCATGAAAATAATTTTTGTCACGACCCCAAAGGCCGAGATGGGGAATTATCATGGTGGAATTCCTTTGTCCACTATGGAGTATTTAATAACGGAGTGGTAACCCCTGAGTTGACAAAGAACAGTCAACAAGCTTCGAATGAGTTCTTTTTAAAGAACGCCGGAGCGAAGTTAACATGTTATGACACCTAACCTTGGTGGGTGTACACGTTATAATTTTTATGATGTTATGTTATTTACCAATGCATTGAGAATGAGTCTATAGACAATATAGTTTCAACGTAAGTTATACTACGGTTACCGGTAGGTACTTACAGTGCATATGGGGATCTGTGATACTACCACACGTTATGTTATTAATTAAGATAATGATGTAAGTTTATGATGAAGAAAATTTATGATGGAATTTTTATGAAGAAGTTATGTATTTTTAAAAAAAGAATGTTGAGGAATCTGGATGGGAGACATGCATACTGATTTTCCGCATCACATGCATTGCATATTTATCATTTTTCATGATTGATTTATTTTTGCGTCAGTTAGTTGTTTAACTTACTGAGATTTCGACTAAATCTCACCCTTTTATGGAATCACTATCATTCCCGGAATGATAGAAGTTGTGTAAGGAATCGACCAGGACGAGATTGATAGAGCACTGGGTTCGCATGATTGAGGAGGAGCCAGATCTGGAGAGGAAGCTGGACTTAATTTTGATGTTCATAACCCAAATCCTTTATGCTATAGATCGCATTAAGAGAATGATATGACTTTGTATATAAGTCTATGCTACTTTAGTAGTTCGAACATGATGATTATCTAATGAAGTTTGGATGTTTTAGTTATTTTGGCATATTTCACCTTAACCTTTTATTTCCGCTGCAATTATTGCATACTTCTAGTTGTATACTAGGATGCATTGCATATTAACAGTCATGAACGGGGGTATGTAACCTTGTGTTGCATGTCTCGACGCTCTAAGTCTCCGTTCCATCCCAAGCAGGGATTGGGGGCGTCACACTTAAGCAACTTTCTTTAATCATAAACAATCACTAAAGTTTTTAATGATATGATAAAGGCTAATTCTTGGATAATCAAGTTCATGCCAACACTTAATCATGGCGAAGAACTTTAGTCTTCAATAATCTTCCATTAATCAAGTTTGATATCTTAGTGCAAATCATCAAGGTATGCTTTCAAAATTTATTCAAATCATGCAAATTTTGTTCTTATCCCAATTAGAAGGTTCCTATATGCTTAATCATCAAGCCTAGGTGGGACAAATCAAGTTAATCACAAACTTACTAAAACCTATGCATGCTTTGATGATCAAAACAAGATAGAGTTAAAACTTATCATGACATGCTTTTAATAAAAAATCAAACCTTACATAATCATTCTAAGACATTAATAAACCATATCAAAACATAATGAACACATGCCATAGCTAAATTTCCACTTAAAGCCATTTAAACATTTTAAACATCCTTAATGAACCTGGTTTTGCATTAAGCAAGGTAACCTTTCCTAAACTCAACCAAAATTCACTCCAACACTTAAAATCTCAACTTGACATGTAAACTAAGATCAAGGGCAACAAAACTTACAAATTTCGTATCCCACTCAAGCTCCTAGCTCAATAATTCACAAGAACTTCCAAGAACACTCAAACTCACTCACTTTCGGTCTCTCAAGACTAAGGGGAAGATTCCTCTCTATGCTCAAGGGGGAGCTGGAGATGAGGTGTGGAGGAAATGAAAGGGTGAAGGGACCTTTTATAGGCAGCCAAAGGGGAGGGGACATTGGCCTTGGTTCAAGGGGATTGGTGGAGGTGGGCAGTGGTGAAGAGTTGAAATCTCCATATTTATCTTCATTAGCTTTTGTCACCTTGTGCAGGGGGAATAATGGCTCGAAACCACCATGATTTCTTTCCTACTGTGGCTACATTGCTCCTGAAGGTGGTGGTCAAGTCATGGGGTAGAGGAGAGATGAACAAAAATCATCAAAACCACCCAAGGGGCTGACAGGTTCAAGTGTTTTCCTTGGGCAAATTTGATCATCACTTCGACTCCTCTCCTTGACTCTTCTTCAAGGCTGAATTGTGCAGAGGTAAGGTCATTTAATGGAGCCTTTTTCAGGTGGTAGAAGGTGGATGGTTGGCTGCAAAGTGAATCATGGAGGTGCAGCTCAAGAAGGTGATGCAAAGGGAGGTGGTTGCCGAGTGAAGGGTTCTTGGAGGCCTTCGGTTTTGTGTCTTCTTTGTGTGGGAAAACTGAGTCAAATGGTTATTATGGCCATGGGGCCTTCTCGAGGATTTGTCGGTGCTAGAGGTGGCATGGGGTGGTGGCTCAGCCATGGTAGGAGGTTGGTTGAAACTCAACCCAACCGGTTCTCATTCAACTAGTCCCTTGATGCCATTCGGTTTTGGTTAAGGACTTGGTTTTTTAAACCAATTTCGTCCAAAGCTTAGTCTGAGTTTAAAGGAGTCTCATGAGATATTTAAGGACCATATTACACTTGAGAAAAAGGCACAAAAAAATATTGGACCTAAGGGCAAAATAGTCCATGCACTCATAGGGTACACATGTGTGCCAATTGGTGTAGCTTTGGGGTTTGATATGTCATTCCCTCTAATGACATATGTGGAGGTTTGTCTAGGGTTTTAGTATGATCTAAGAGTGATAATTGAGTAATATAATAAGAGAATTTTAGTCAAAAGTTTAAGAAAGATTAAGAATGAAATTAAGCTTCAAAGCATGGTTTAAAGATCATTGATCTTGGGTAAGTTGATTAATGGTCTTAACCAATTTTAAAACTTAATTTGGGTACTTAGGGTATGCCATGTGCTTAAGGAAACCCATGGTCTGGTGCATTGGGCTTGAGAGGGAGGGGCCCATCCTCGAAGGGCTCGGGCCCAAAGAGGCCAGATCCGGGAGCTCCATGCCCGAGGAGGCCAAGCCCAAGGGCTCATGGCCAAGGATAAGACCCCTCCGTGAGCTAAGAGTCCGAGCAGGACAACTACATGCTGAGCTCGGAACGGCGAACCCCTCTGGGAAGATCCTTTGGGGCCGGGTTCGGAGGAGCTGATGAGAACATCTCGGGGCTCAGCAGCCCACTAGGACCTACTATAGGACGCTGGGCAAAGCGTCCAGTAGTGCGCGGACTGTTGAATATGCCATGGGCATAGACTCTCCAGACACACATGACGACGCACTCAAAAGGTGTGAGTCAGGAAGCTTGGCACGTGACTACGCATCCCATGCACTAAGGATTGCCTTACTCACGACCTGACATGCCACAATCCCAATCAGCCGCTAGAGCCGCGGACTGACACATAGTGGCAGCAAGAAATAAGTGGTAGCAAGCCGACACCTGATGCACCATGACCCCCCAACAGAGGATAAGCCTAGCAAGACTGACACACCACGATCTCCTTCAACTGCCAGAGCTGTGAGCAGACGCTTTGTGGCAATGAGAAATGAGTGGTGTCAGGTCTGACACCTGACACACCCCGACCCCCCTCGACAGCAGGACTTGTATTAGGTATAAATAACGGGCTTCCTTCCCATGGGAGCTCTGGCTTAATTTCTGATTGTTCTTACTATCCTTCTAAGTTCCAAATAAAGGATCAGTCGCTGACTTAGGCATTAGAGTGACCCCGAATGTTACCGGAGCCCTTCTTCCTATTTTGCTGGTGACGTGAGCTTGGATACCATGGAAGTGCTTGGGCTGTGGAACACGACATTAACATTGCTTTTAATAAGAAGTGTAAAAATGGAAGACAAGGCTTTTGGGCCTTGATGGGCTTAAAAGGGCAATGGGTGTGGGTCAAGGACTCATGGGCTTGAGTGAGGGGGGCTTTTTTTTTTTTTTTTTTTTTTTTTTTTTTTTTTTTCCAGATTTTGAGGATTAAAAAGAGTTCTTAAGTCCACCAAGGTGGGGCTTGAAAGGGCTTGTCTTGACCTAACTGGGCCATGGGTCAATTCTACACCAAGTTTGGCCCAATGGCCTTAAACCTTCCTTATACTTGAGCCAAGGCTATCTACTAAGCCTTGAATTCCTAAGAGGCTTGGTATAAGGCTTTTAAGCAAAGCAAAGCTCGGAAGGAACCTCCAAGTCTCATTGCAGAGGGCCCGGCGACAGGGCCCGAGCTGCTGGGGAATGATGTACTTCCCCATGTCGAAGGAACTGGAATCTCCGTCGCCCTGAGGTGGTTGGGGTCGGCTTTCCGGTTCTTTGGCGTGATTGCTAGAAGAAGAAGAACCCCCGGCCTCACCACTTTATGGAGGGGAATAGTGGTGTACCCTCGGTCGTTGAGCTCGAAGCGCGCTACTGGGGAGGGGGCCGAATCTGGGGGGGAGGAATGCTACCCAAGAAATTCCTCTCGACGATATAAGAATGGTCAGGCTTAGATAGGTAGTCACGGATATTCTCATCGGACAGAACCAGGTCTGTCTGCGACTCGTTAGGATGGGCCCGCACCCAAGCTGTCACCTGCTCCAATCGAGCCTCTTCCCTCGGGTTGAGGGTAATTTCCAGGCTCTTCGTAGAAAGGGGAAATCCCCAGTATACCTGAATAGGGAACTCCTTATGGGCGGCCTCCCCCTTAGGAAATTCCCAGTCTGAAACGGATACAAAGAAGAACTTTCGACACCACTCCTTTTTACTTGAATGACGTCGCTCAAGCGAGGCAATCTTGCGGCCGGGGGACTGGGCCTGGAAACTGACGATGCTTCCCAGATGATAGACGAGGCGATAAGTGAACAAGAATTCCCAACCGTTAGGTCGGGGTATTCTTCGGGAGTCTAGCTGAGTATCATTCGGAAGATGATACAACTAGATATTAAGAGACGCCACGCATTGGGGTGGAGTTGCGATGGGGCTAGCCCAAGGTAATGCAGAACCTCTCAAACCGGAGAGGCGGAGACCATTGGCGAACATCAGTTGGAAGAGAGCAACCCTCATCGCCCTGCTGTCGAGATTCACCGCGTGCTTGCCCCGAGAAATCTCCATAACAATGGTAGGAGGAATCTTGTACTTTGAACGAAACGCTCTAAGGTCATCACCAGGACAGAAGAAACCCAGCGTTTCCCCTCAAAATATGGAGGCACAGAGTCAACTTTAGGAGCCATCGCAGCAGTAGGAGACGACGGAGGAACAACGATCGAAAGACGAGAAGGAAGGGAAACACGACTGCTAGAGAGGAAGAGAGTGAGAACAACAGAAATGCGGGAGAAGAAAGCAAAAGGGGATGGTGGGGGAAGATGAGAGAGTGAATGCCTTATATAGTGGAGACAGGATGAAGAGTGCACGAGAAACGAAGCAGCTCTGACAAAAGCATCATCATGAAGTGCCACGCGACGCACAGTTTCTGGAGTGATGGTAGGGCTGGAAGGCGTTGCATCAGGAAAGTGAAGGGCACGGGCCAAAAAGATCCCGGGATGCGAAGGGAGGGACGCCCACGCGTTTTATCAATCCTCAGGAGAAGAAGAAAGGCACCCATCACCGATGATTGGCCTCAGGAACATGAAGCGCCAGAAACCAAACGAATGACGACGTAATTGAAGGAATAATGAATTCCCACCACGCACACGTGATAGGAATTCGCGGGGTAATGAGAGGGAGGGGCCAATCCCAGAAGGGCCTAGGCCCAAAGAGGCCGGATCCCAGAGCTCCAAGCTCGAGGAGGCCAAGCCCAAGGGCTTCGGGCCAAGGACAAGACCCCTCCGTGAGCTAAGAGTCCGAGTTGGATGACTACGTGCTGAGCCTAGAATGGCGAACCCCTCTGGGAAGATCCTTTGGGGCCGAGTTTAGAGGAGCAGATGAGAACGTCTCAGGCTCAGTAGCCCACTAGGACCTACTATTGGACGTCGGGCGAGGTGTCCAGCAGCGCGCGGATTGCTGAATATGCCTTGGGCACAGACTCTCCAGACACACAGGACAACGCACTCAAAAGGTGTGAGTCAGGAAGCTTGGCATGCGACGATGCATCCCATGCACTAAGGACTACCTTACCCACGACCTGACACGCTAAGTGGTAGCAAGCCTGACACCTGATGCACCACGACCCCCCAGTAGAGGATAAGCCTAGCACAACTAACACACCACGATTTCCTTCAGCCGCCAGAGCCACGAGCAGACGCTTCGTGGCAGTGAGAAATGAGTGGTGTCAGGTCTGACACCTGACACACCACGACCCCCCTTGGTAGCAGGACTCGTATCAGGTATAAATAACGGTCTTCCTTCCCATGGGAGCTCTGGCTTAATTTCTGATTGTTCTTACTATCCTTCTAAGTTCCCAATAGACAATCCTTCGCTGACTTAGGCATCAGAGTGACCTCGGATGTTACCGGGGCCTTTTTTCGTATTTTGTAGGTGACGCGAGCTTGGATACCATGGAAGTGCTCGGGCTGTGAAACACGACATCAACAGGGCTTTTAATAAGAAGTGTAAAAATGGAAGACAAGGCTTTTGGGCCTTGATGGGCTTAAAAGGGCAATGGGTGTGAGTCAAGGGCTCATGGGCTTTTAGGCTTGAGTGAGGGGGGCCTTATTTTGTTTTGTTTTTTTTTTTTTTTCCAGATTTTGAGTATTGAAAAGAGTCCTTAAGTCCACCAAGGTGGGGATTGAAAGGGTTTGTCTTGACCTAACTGGGCCATGGGTCAATTCTACACCAAGTTTGGCCCAATGGCCTTAAGCCTTCCTTATACTTGGGCCAAGGCTATGTACTAAGCCTTGAATTCCTAAGAGGCTTGGTCTAAGGCTTCTAAGCCTTGGGCCATAAATGTTCTAAGGTCCTAAAGGCCTTACTAGAATCACTAATGAGCTTGCTTCTCTAATATTTTGCTTAGTGATACTAAGTGCCAAGGTCTAAACTAATCTCACTGTCAACATTGAAATAAGTAAATAAAATTGTCAAACAAAATAATATGATAAAATAATAAAATAAATATAAAAAAACATTAAAGCCCAAAGTCATAAGCTTAATCTAGAGCATTTAAAGGTTAATCCTAATGGTTAATTAGGCGGGATGTTACAACCATTTTCGTGTATCACAAGAAACTAGTCACCATTTTTCGAGTAGGAGCTCTGCACTTGAAGGTAAGAATTATTTCACTTATTTTCTTGAAGTACACACACGACCAAGGGAAAAACTCATCTAGTTATTTTTGGTTTTAGGGTTTTCCTCACACCACCTATTTTCACTCAAGAAACTAGGGTTTTCTCTTCATGGAAGATGGAACTTGAAATGTTATTGATGTTTTGAACACATAAACACGTGATCTAGGGTAGTGTAAGGTTTGGTTTTAACTCAAAAGAAAAAATAGGGTTTTTAATCTTCAAAGGTTTTAGCCCTAGGGTTTTTTGTATGAGAAAAAGATTTTGAAAATATCACTGCACTCACGTTTTCGGAATCTAGGGTTTGTGGAGAGTTGATTTCTAATATGTTACATTATATTTTCAGATTTTGCTAATATTATCGTTGGACTTTTTGTAAGTAAACTTCCAACCTATCTTTGATATTATTTGTATATATATATTGCGAACTCTTGTCTGACTAGTTACTTGAACAATGTGATTATTTGTTGGACTATTGCTATTATTTCATGTATGTGTATTTTGCCTATGTGATGTTATGAATATTTGTATGAAATTGTGGTTTGAAGCATGATATTCCATGATGATATATTCGGCCCTTATGTATTAGTGCATGAAATTGTTGCTTAAATCTAATATTTCTGTGATGCTATTTTCGGCTATGGTTAGAAGTGATGAGATGCAATATCTTGTGGTGTATGATTAAGCTAAGTTTCAAATATGACACATGATGGTTTCGGTTTTGCCTTATATATTGGTTTTGCATGTTTGTTTGGACGAAAGACCTAATGCAACCATGATGTTATGAGTTGGAATGATAAAAATACATAGTTTGGAAGGCCTAGATGGATCGGCCAAGATCATCTTTTGGGTTATAAAAATCTGTTTTGATGTTTGGATGAAGGAATTGAATATGTTTGCATGAAGTTATCCTTGTTTACATGTTTTAATATTCTCAAGCTATGATATGAGATGCATGTTATGGAATGAACTATGTTATTCGGCTTTACATGTTTCATGAATAAGATTTATGTTTTGTCATGAGTCCATGTCACATGTCTCATGCATTTGGGTCCATGTTTTAAAAGAAAAAGTCAAAAATATTTTATCACGATCCCAAATGCTTGGACGGGAAAATGCCCTAGTGGAACTCCCTATCCACTCTGGAGTGTATAAAAGTTGAGTGGAAACCTCTGGGTCGACTAGCCTCGAATGGTTCCAACGAAAGGATACCGGAGCGGGGTTGCACCTAAAGCTAGTGGGTGCACATTACAGTGAAGGCGAAATATGCAAACTGTTGTAAAGTATATGTTTATGATATAACGTAGTCATCTCGATCAAGTGGATCGTTGGTTGATGCAGTAACTAGCGAGAAACACACGGTGCTTAGGGGAGCCGTGAGGTATCCCCATATGTGAATGATATGATATGATATGAACAAGACATTTGAGCACCATGATATGAAATGACATGAATTGCTATGATAAGATATGACATGATGTATTATGCCATGATATGCTATGATATGAATGAAATGATAAGGAATGATGAGACTTGTTCTCAATATGATATGTTATGACATGATATGAATTGGCATGATATGTTATGATATGAATAAGAACCCGAGCTCAAATGATATGAACATGTGTTAAGAGCTTAAAAGATGAAAAATTCATTTTTATGTGAAAAGTCTATGATGCATAAGTCAAAATTTTAAGTCATGCGTACATGTCCATGCATTTTTTTGTGTTTGCTTTTATATGCTTATGATATATGTGGTATGTTGTATGTTTACTTGCTGAGATTTCTCAAATTCTCATTGTGGTAGTTTCCACTACCATTCCCCAGTCGAAATGGTAGAAGTTGTAACAGGTACTAAAGACCCTATCAAACCATGAATTTGGATGGCACCCGGATAGAGGACAAATACACCATTGAGGGTCGATGCCTCTATGCCGCAGCTGCCTTGGAAATGTCAGCCTTGCTTTTTCAAGAATTGTTAGCTAGTCTGAGCGAGCCCGGATTTAGTGCCTTACTCATTGACCCAATAAAGACTTCACAACTTTCTCAGTAATTGGATCAAGTAATGTGTATCCTCAAGGAGGCTAGCGAGGCATATGTTGAAGGAAAGGAACTTGCTAAGGAAGTAGGACTTTTGTCACGTGTGATGCAGAAGTTTAATGGAGTCTGTTTGGTTTTATCCCTTGATGGATCCCTAGTAGTGGGGAAGTTGCAAAGTGAGAAGTTAGGGGACTTTCTATGGCCCCTTTACTTTTGATGGATCCCGTGATTTGGAAATGACTTAAAATAGTCTATCTTATTTTGGGAGTTCTTTTGGAAAACACAACTCATTTTGAAGTGCTTATGCTATATGAAAACTTTGGGATATTTGCACTTATTGGTACTATGTGTCTTTTTATTTTACCACCATGCATAAGTAAGATAGAAAATAATTTTTCTGCTGCGATTTTTATTGCATACTGCTAGATGCTAGGTACATTGTATCTTAATTGTCATGTATGAGGGGTATATAGTCTTGTGTTACATGTCCCGATGCATTCAGTCACTGTCAAATCCCAAGCGAGGGCTGGGGGCATCGCATCAAGCTTGGCCCAAAGGCCTTATGCCTTTCTCATACTTGGGCCAAGACTATCCTACTAAGTCTTGAATTCCTCTGAGGCTTGGTTTAGGGCTTCTAGGGCTTGTCCCATAAATGTCCTAAGGTTCTAAAGGCTTTAATAGGACTACTAATGGGCTTGCTTGTCTAATCCTTCATGCTTAATAATTAATGACATTAAGTGTCATGGTCTAAATAAATCTAAATATCAATATTGAAGTAAATAAATAAAATAAGTAAACAAAAATAGTATAATAATCGTAAGAATAAAATAATAATAAAAATTTAAAACCCAAAATCGTAAGCTTAATCTAAGGGTGTTTAAAGATTAATCCTAATGGTTAATTAGGCGGGGTGTTACAGTTGGCACTTCTTCCGATAACAATGCTTGTATTCGATGACGTCCTTTCAGTTGTGTTGGTATTGAGGGTGTTAGGAGGCTCTTCGCCTTCACTAGATTCATGGTGCGTATTTCCTGGGATTCGAAGTGTCTCGTACCCTTACCTTCTGCCACGGGGCGTGGGAGATTAACTGATACCTTGTTCCTTTATAAGCGTGATTGGGCCATTCTCTTGTCTTCTTTGTCCATATTGTAATCTTCTCGCCCTTCTTTTCTTCTAACTTCCCATCCTTCTCCCTTAGACTCCTTACTTATTTCTCTGTTACTTTCTTCATTTTTACCAATGGCCCCTGAGAAGACTGCCCAACCGACAATTCTCGGTGGGGTAGACGCACTAGAAGTTAGCGATGCCAGACCGTCCTTCTTAGGTAGCACCTAGCATTCAAGTGTCCAAATTGCGATGCTGGCATCTCTGGCCCTAACCTACCAGGTCCTTGAAACAGTGGTCTTCGAGGGTGCCGTCCACGCCGAGGGTCACTCTTCCGGAGTTGCTCTCTTTCCCACCATGGTTACATGTGGCTTGAGGCTGCCTTTCCCTCGCCCCTTTCATGATTTGCTGGATCATCTCAGTCTGGCTCCGTCCCAGCTTCACCCGAATGCTTGGAGGCTTTTGATTTGCTGTAGCGATGATCTAGTGGCGAGCTTTGCTGGAGTCGGACCTGGAGCAGGCTGACCACATCGGCTGTGAGTTCCTCCTTACCCATAATGTTTTATGGCTTAAGGGGAATATTTGCAATTTTAGGGCGATGCATGCCCTTGTTACTTTGGAATCGTGATACTGCAAGGTGAAGGACTGGTCTCCCAAGCCTTTTTGTGTCTGGCCGCGATTGGGTATTCCCTATTGGTCAGGTGAATTGCCTTGAGTTCCCAATTCAAACTGATTGGGGAGGGTTCCTGAGGATAAGGTGGTGCATCCAATGGCTACCCTTGCTGAGTCGGGGCGTATCACCAAAGTAAAGGAGTAGGTGAAGAAAAACTTCAATAGCGTCTTCTCGGAAGCCCTTCTTTTAGAGGAAAGCATAAAGGTCTCTCTGCCTCCCCTCGGCCATGATCTTCTTGACGATAGGGTGACTTTTGCCCCGAGCCGGGTTACCCCTACTCGAAAGCATCCCTTGAATCCTCCTCCAGCAAGCAAGGGAAAAAAACCTCGCTTGGAGGTGGTTGAGGTCGATAGTAGACCCCTTTCCAGAGTCTTGTTCTTGAAGGGCGGCCATTGGCTATGCTTGAGGCCCATCGTCCCGTTGTTTTGGCAGTGATGGTGGAAATGTCCCGTCATACCGTTGACATGGAGGTGCTGGTAGAATCTTCTTCTTTGGAACCTTTAGAATTGTTGGCGAGAGACTCCTCGGTCGAGGTCCTTATTGTGCCGCTCGCACCACCTGGTGCCCGTGGCTTACCCCGGGAGCTGGTGACCTTGCCTCCCTACTTCGGGAAACTTTTGCGGTCAGGGTGCCTCGGTGGGCTGACGTGGGGCAGCGTCCCCTGGGTGTAGATACGACAATCTCCTCCACTTCTATTGCATGTTCTGCTGTCAGCGGTCGTGCTTTCGAGGACAAGGTTGAGGTTCACTCAGGGGGCCCTGGCTTTGAGGTTGCGGCAACGCCTTCCACATCATCTTCTCCCTCTGCCGTGGGACTAGACGATCTAGCTCTTGTGGTGGGTGGAGAGGAGCCCGAGCCGTTCGAAGGCTTGGACCTCGTTATTAAGAGGGCGGTCGTCACCGCCTCCAGCAACAGTGCCGCAGAGGTGGAGCACCAAGCAAAAGGTGGGTTCCTTCTGGATGTTGTAGTCAGAGAGGGTTCGGTGGGTCCGTGCAAAGATCTGCTCATCCAGACGAGAATGATTCCTGAAGAGGCGGTCCTGACTCACGTAGAAGGCGTCGAGGTCAGACTCCAATCCTCGCGATTGGGGTGGTTGCTGATGGAGCCCGTCGAACCGAGGTGACCACACAAGTGCCCGGTAGGGAGAGTTCGGTGGAGGTCATCCCCCCATTGGCCCCGTTGGAAACAGGGGGGTGTCACGCGAAAGCCATCAGCTAGGTCACCTGGTGCTTACCTAGCTTCTTCCATGAGGTTTGCAACTTCTTTTCCTGTATTCTTCCTTTTTTTTTGCTGTTTTCTAGATTCCTTTTATTGACCGTTCCATGTTGGCTCCTCTTGCTGTCAGACTTCCTCTCATCTGGCAGCCTTCATCGTGGACGGCCAAGAGGCCGTTGAGAAGGAAAATCAGGCCCTTTGCGTGATGACCTGAATTGCTCTACGGTATGCTCGTGGCGAGAGGGATAAGAGGGAACAATTGGAACAAGAGCTGAGGAAGATCCAGCTAGCCCTAGAGGAGGGTAGTAAGAAAACTGATAACTTTAGTCACCGTTGGAAGGAGCTAAAGGAGAAGGCAAAGAAAGACGCCAAGCAGATGGCAGGCTTGGAGCGACTTGTCATAGATCTTCGTAGCGACTTGTCCCAAGTGTAGAACGTCGCCTCCTGCCTCGACAGCTAGTCGAAGTCGGTCGTGGGTGTTTGCAATGCTGTGTGGGTGCATGGGTGAGCTGAGGGCCTTTGGTCATTGTGGGACCACATTCTGGAGAGTCTACAGCCATTTCCGCGGGCCTTTGAGAAGTATTTGTAGGACCTTGGCCTTTCCAAAGGTTGCCGTTGACAATGAAATCTTCGAGTTTGGCTACAAGCTAGGGATGGACGTGATCCCTGACGCCTTTACAGGTCCCGCCATCCCAGTCATGTCCAAGCTTGCTATTCCCAAACACAGTGACCCCAAGCCTGACGTCCCTAAAGTCGACACTCTTGACTCCGAGGTCTCTGAGCATGATGCTAATGCTCCTACACCTTAGCTCCTTTGCACCGTTGCCATGAGGTTTGTGTGTAACTCTTGATCATTAATTGCATTAGGTGGGGTGATTGCCATCATCCAGAGCCTTACGGTCCACCCTGCCAGTGTCTAACCTATTCTCGACGACCCCACTGGCCGACGGCTCTCTGCTTATACTATTATCCTTACCTGCTCCTGCTCATTGACATTGCAGGAAAAATGTAAGATTTGGATTAAGTTGGCGCTAAACCCACTCTTCATTCGCAACGAAGGTCGGGGTAAGTCTTCGAGCCGCCGGGAGGGCTGGACCCGCACTCCTCTGCGGGAGGGGTAGAGCAGCCTCTAGCATGACTCACCCCTTTAAATCCTATTGGGAGGTAAGTTTTTGGGCAGACCCACTCTTGCCTGTTGACGCTTATGAGGAAGATAAGTCTTCATTTTCAGGCAGTTGAGGACTGTCCCGCACTCTGCCGCAGAATGGATAAAGCAATCTTAGGCATTACACTCATCCATTTTGTACCCCGTAGGGGTGGTAAGTTCGGACAGCGACATAGCTTGTCCGCTCTTCGTCTGGATAGGGGTCGGGGTAAGTTGTTCCGGCTGTCGGGGGTGCAGGACCCGTTCTCCATTGTGGGAAGGGTAGAATGGTCCCACGGGAGGTACGCTATTCGAGCAGTTTGAGACTAGACCCGCTCTCGTTTGTTGATATCGTAGGGAAGGTTGTTATTCAAGTTAAAAAGTTAATTCAAAACTCAATTCCACCGCATTATCCATCCCCACATTCATGCATACCCATCATTGTCACTTCATCATTAGCTCCCCGGATAATTTAATACAAACAAGTAAATAAATAATGGATCTCTAAAAACTTCATAGGCTTGCTTTTCAAATCACTCTCCACTAATGTAGAACAAAAACTATCACCAGGGATCAATAGGTCTTTATTAAGCTTGTAATGTAAGGCTAGGGTGAGGGCTATAAAGTAAAGGTAGGATTCAAACAAAGTAAGAAAACTTAAGTTTGAACATCAACATAATAAATAGAGCATTCTCACTTCTAACACAAACATCTCTTCTTAATCATTGTAAATCTCTCAACATACTTCTCTTTATTGCACTTTCAAGTATCTCTCTCTTTACCCATCTATTCGGCAGATCGGATTTATCTTCTTCTTCTTCTTCTTGTTTTTTAGAAATATTCCATACCTTTTCTATTGCCTTTGTGGATGACTCTCGTCCGCTTTTTCTTGTTGTCCACATAGTAGACGAGTTGACTTCACACCTCCAAACTTATGATTTTAATAATATTGCTATAATTACTTTACTTGTAGACCTTTTACCTCTCTTGCCTTTCATTCTCTTGTGAGTCTGTGACTATGTGTAAACTTAGTTCTCTTGAAAGGTAAGGATATAAGTGTTTAAGCTCAAATTGGGTAGGGAATATGAGGTTTACAAGAAAGAAAAATATAATGCCAAAATATATTTCAATAAAGCTCAAATGGGCGAGTAGAGATAAAGCGAATAAACATGTAAGCCTGAAAGACTCAATCAGTCCAAAGAATGTCTTAATCATTTCCCCAGTAATATTCTATCTAGGATTTCGCCTCAAGTGTAATCAAACAAGTTTTAGAGTAAGTTGAGATCATACAAATTCATAAAATTCACATAAAATTTCTCTAGGTACTCAAAATAATTAATGATCATAAGAGGGATTTATTGAACATAGGAAATATTAAATTAAGTAAGATCAAGTAAAGAATTAACAACTAGACTTAAGCAATGATAATTTTTTCTAAAAACTATAATAAATTTCAATCATATTCTTATCAGACTTTTTTTATTCATCAAACCATACTGTTTTTATAATCATTATTATTATTTTAATTATTATTATTATTTTTAAATAAATAAAATAATATCCTTTCCTCCAAACTTAAACATCACATTGTCCCCAATGGAAAAAAGGAAGAAAAATTAAAGTAAAGAATGAGGGAAGGTAAGAGATGCTCCCATGATTTTTTTTTTTTTTTTTTTTTTTTTTTTTTTTTTTTTTCTGGTCTTCTAATTGAATATTTTCCTTGAAGGTGCAGCTGTGTACTCCTTGGAGATCTCCTTTCCTCTTCGTTCCTGCAAGATGAAATAAAAATAATAATATTAAACAAAAATAAAACTTAATAAAATAAAATAAAAAAAAAACTTGGGTTGCCTCCCAAACGCTCTTTATTTAAAGTCTATAGCAAGACATTGTCCTCTCATCATTTATTACTGGTGAGATCGATGGAACACTTTTTCGAGTTAAAGGCTCCATCCATATAGAATTTTAATCTCTGTCCATTTACTTTAAATGTGCATTTTGTTTCATGATGAACTTCAACCGCCCCAGCCACGGGTCACCACAAACGGTTCAGACCACCGAGAGCGCAACTTTCCCAAGAAGAGTCGAAGTCTTGAGTTAAATAATAGAACTTTCTGCCTGACTTCGAATTCCCTTCTTAGAATATGCTTATCGTGCCATCTTTTCGTTTTACCTTTGTAAATCTGAGCATTCTCATAAGCATCATTGCGGAACTCATCCATCTCGTTGATCTGCAGTATTATCTTCTCGCCAGCCGCTTGTAAATCGAAGTTAAGTGTTCTTGTTGTCCAATAGGCTCTATGTTCTAGCTCCACGGGTAGATGGCAGGCTTTTCCATAAACGAGCCGATAATGTGACATCTCAATCGGTGTCTTGAATGTAGTCCGATAGGCCCATAGCGCATCATCTAACCTTCTCGCCCAGTCTGCCCGAGAGACACTCACGGTCTTCTCCAGTATGCGCTTCAACTCCCGATTAGAAACCTCGACTTGGCCGCTCTTTTGAGGATGGTATGGTGTCGCCACGTGATGGGTAAGGCCATATTTAGTCAGAAGTGCTTCAAATTGGTGATTGCCAAAATGTGTCCCGCCATCACTGATTATGGCCCTCGGCGTGCCAAATCGGGAAAAAATGTTCTTCCGCAGAAAATTCACTACGACCCTCGCATCATTGGTTGGTAAGGTGACCGCTTCCACCCATTTGGAGATATAATCTATAGAAGCCAAAATAAATTTGTTAGAATATGACGATAAATCTATACCCCAAACATCAAATAATTCAATCACTAAAATATTGTTTAAAGGCATCTCATGTTTCCTAGAAATGTTGCCAACCTTTTGACAATGATCACATAAATTAACAAAATTAGAGTCTTCAAAATGAGTCAGCCAAAAAAAGACGCATTGTAAAACTTTCGTTGCTGTTTTTGCTCCACCAAAGTGGCAACCTTCTTCTAATGAGTGGCAATGTCTGAGTATGCTCTCCATCTCTTCCTCGGGCACACATCTCCTAATTATCTGGCTCGTGCAGTGCCGGTATAGAAAAGGTTCCTCCCAAAAATAATATTTCAAGTTAGAGAAAAACTTCTTCTTTTGTTGATATGTCATCTCGGCCGGTAGAATTCTGGACACTAAAGAATTTACCATGTCGGCATACCATGGACAACTTGTATAGCCATTAATTGCTCGTCCGGGAAGGTCTCATTAATTGGGAAATTCTCCTCGCCAGCCGCCTATTTAAGCTCAAGGCGAGATAAGTGGTCAGCCACTACATTCTCGGTACCTTTCTTATCTCTTATTTCCAAATCAAACTCTTCTAGTAGCAGAATCCATCTTAACAGTCTTGGTTTGGCATCCCTCTTCGACAGCAAGTATTTAAGAGCTGAGTGATTGGTGTAGAAGACCACCTTCGAACCTATCAAATAAGATTGAAATTTGTCAAATGTAAACACAATTGCTAACAGTTCTTTTTCAGTAGTAGCATAATTAAGTTGAAAAATTTTAACCTAGCATAAAAGCTCATGTTAAGGTTTGACTTGTATAATAAACAACATGAAAAATTTTAACTTTTCTTTGCCCCAAAATAGCTCCTATAGCATAATCGCTAGCATCACACATTAATTCAAAAATTAAATTCCAATCTGGTGACATAATGGTAGGTGCTGAAATTAATTTATTTTTCAATGTTTCAAAAGCATGCAAGCATTCATCAGAAAATTCAAACCGAGTATCTTTAATCAACAAAGTGTAGAGATGTTTAGTAATTTGGAAAAAATCCTTTATAAATTGATGATAGAACCCGGCATGACCCAAGAAGCTCCTCACACCTTTCACATTGGTCGGTGGTGGGATTTTGTCAATAACTTCTATCTTTGCTCGGTTGACCTCAATTCCCTTGAAGGAAATGCGATGGCCGAGCACTATTCCCTCCTTGATCATGAAGTGTCATTTTTCCCAATTTAAAACAAGATTTGTCTCCTTGCATCTTTGCAAAACTAAAGATAAATTAGATAAGCAGTTATCAAAAGAGTGACCAAAAACTGAGAAGTCATCCATGAAGACTTCTAAAATTTTTCCACCATGTCCGAGAAGATGGACATCATGCATCCTTGAAAAGTGACTGGTGCATTGCAAAGACCAAAAGGCATGCGCCTATATGCAAAAGTGTTGTAAGGACAAGTGAAAGTGGTATTCTCTTGATCCTCGGGTGCAATAGCTATTTAATTGTAACCGAAATATCCATCTAGAAAACAGTAGTAGGTGTGACTGGGAAGTCTTTTTAGCATTTGATCAATAAATGGTAAGGGGAAAATGGTCTTTCCGAGTTGCATCATTCGATAGTCTATGCATACTCGCCATCCCGTGACCGTCCTCGTCAGTATGAGTTCATTGTTGTCATTCTTGATCATGGTTATCCCTCCTTTCTTTGGAATGACTTGCACTGGACTTACCCATGCACTATCTAAGATTGGATAAATGATCCCGACATCTAAAAGCTTCAATACTTCTTTATGTACTACTTCTTGCATTGATGGGTTCAGTCTCCTCTGAGGTTAGATGATCGGTTTAAAAATATCCTCCATTAAAATCTTGTGCATGCAAATTGAAGGACTAATTCATTTGATGTTCGAGATGGTCCAACCCAAGGCCATTTTGTGTTCCCGCAAGACTCTCAGCAACTTCTCTTCCTCTACATCACTCAAAGAACTGTTAATAATGACTGGAAAAGTAGAGTCCTGGCCTAAGAAGGCATACCTTAAATTTGATGGAAGCAGTTTGAGTTCAAGCTTGGGTAGTTCCTTACTTGGCGACGTTGGCTGAGATGAGTTTAGCTCTTCCACTCTCGATTTTATTGAAGGAGAAAGAGAAGGTCCAGCTTCCAAATATCTCTCACACTCCTCAACCTTTTCATCTTCAGATTCAATAGACGTAGAGTGAGTAAGACATACCTGGAGTGGTAGTTTTGAAAATTCAACTCCATACATCTTGTCGGCCTTGACCATGTCTCGGTCGCTTATTTGAAAACAATAATGTACCTCAGACGGGAATTCTATAGATTTAAACACGTCAAACGTGACCTGCTCCTCGCCAACCCTCAAAACGAGTTTCCCTTTCTGGACATCAATTAAAGTTCTCCCCGTCACTAGGAAAGGTTGGCCCAGTATCAAATTAATCTCCTCGTCCTCCTCCATATCAAGCACAATGAAGTTAGCCAGGAAGATGAACTTATCAACTTTCACCAGTGCGTCCTTAATGAGTCCTCTTGGATTTTTAATAGATCTGTTTGCCAATTGTAGAGAGATGGTGGTCAGCTTTGCTTCTCCAAGACCTAGTTCTTTAGGCGGCAGCTTCTTTTGTACAATTGCACTGCTCTCCTTGGTCGCCAACTGTAGAGAGAACTGATTATCAATCTTATTTCTTCTTAATCTCTGCGAAAAAGGAATTAGTGGATCATAAATTGAAGGAGAATAAGTTTCAAAAATAAACTACCTGGATTTCTTGGGTTTTGCAGCTCCTTTATTATCCTTAGTCTTCTCAGCTTGCTGGTCGATCGCATCCCGATCTGCTTCTTTCACCTCGTACTCAGTTTCCTTCTTCTCGGACTCCACATTTTCAGTAGCTTTTGCGCCTCGCTCGGTATTTACCGACTGGTCATATGTCCACCTACTTCTCAATGTTATGACTTTGACATGTTCCTTTGGATTGGTCACAGTGTTGCTTAGTAAAGTCCCTGCTGTCCTCTCGGTATGCATGTTTGAGAGATAACTGATTTGTGCCTCAAGATTGCAGATTGATTATAATTTTTAGGAAAAATTCTCATTGCTTAGTTAAATAAATAAAAAACTTGTGATTAAATAAATAAATAATAAAATAAAATATTTTTTTTATTCATCAAACCATTGTAGATGAGGATTCTCTGGGTGGTAAAGTTGGCGATCAACATGGTCACTACTAGTGCATCATCGTGGTGGTATAGGACCCTTTATTCGTTAGCCTCTCCAAAGGAGACGATTGAGGTCTGTTTGCCCCTTTGGTGCTTGGCGGGCTGGTACTCTGCCGAGTATACCTCGTGGTACTGAGCCTGCCTAGCATGTGCCATTCTGCTGGAGGAGATAGCGCCCCCCGCCTGGGAATCCTCATGCTATGGTCCTGATTTGTCCGAGTGGGGGCCCACCCCATGGTGGCGAGTGTGGGCAGTCTTCCTACGGCCCCCGTGCTGGTGGTCGTTGCTGAGGGCTTTCTTCCCTTCTGCTTCGGTTGACCCGGTCTTTGCTCCTCTCCATTGACCTTCACCTCCTTTACTGCTCCAGCCTTCGGGCGGGCGAGTAACGTTGCCTTGTTCGTTCCCACGTGTTCCCTCCTTCCTTGTTGGGAGAAGCAGTCTTCGATATTGTACGAGGTGGACTTGTGGTACGTGTAGTAGCGGCGGACAATGTCTTAGTCATAGTCTTCGTGGAAGTCAGCCTCATGGATGGTAAACATCGGTTGGTCGAAGTGAGGTCCCAGTCCCCTCGTTAAGGCTTCCTTCCTTCTCTTGTCGTGGGAGCTCTTTTATGGCTTCTCGTGGACCTTAGCCTTGGTTTGGGCCTTTGCCTTCCTCTCCGCTCGCTTAACTCCTTCTTCTTCGGCTCTGTTAAGGCCCGAAGAGTGTCTTCGGCGTTAATGAAATTGTCAGCCTGGTCCATAAACTCCTGCAGCGTTATAGGAGTCCTTCTCGCCAGCTCAGCCATGAAATAGGATCTTGGTCAGACTCCTCCCAGAAGCGTCGCCTGGGTTATCTTTTTGTCCAGGTCATCGGTGGTCACGCGCTCCCTGTTTAATCGGGACAGGTATGCCTTCAGACTTTCCTCCTTTCCTTGCTTAATAGTGAGGAGGTACGTTGCTGGGCATCGCCTTCTTCGACTTGACATGAACTGCTAAGCCAGCTCGGCAAAACTATCTATGGAACTGGGTGCCAGATACCCGAACCATACTCGTGCTGGCCACTTTAAGGTCAGTAGGAACGCCCTACATGTCACCTCTCCTGAGAAGCCATGCAACACCATGTGAGCCCTGAAGGTTTTTAGGTACTCAAAGGGGTCCCTCCCCCTATTGTACATCTCCATGGTAGGGATCCTAAACTTTGGTTGCAATGGCACAACCATCACTTCTTTCGTGTAGGGTAGACCAGTGCTTGTGAGCAGTTGGTCCATCGACGATAGTGTGCTCACTTTGTTTACAATCTCTTCGTATTTCCCTTTAAGATTGCAGAGCTTGTCTTGCATGTTCTTCCTCTTCTCCTCCACGTTTGCTCTAGCTCCCGCATTTCGGGACTCCATGTGCTCGCTATTACTGGGCTCCGGCTCTTCGTTTTGTCCTTGTTGAGGTTTCCTAAACTCCTCATTCTCCTTGCAAAGTTTTTGCACTTCGCCGATCAACTTTGTCACCTAGTCCTCCATAGCTTTCAGTCTTGCCTCCATGGCAACTTCCTCTGTGTGCCTCCTGAGTTGTCTGGAAAGGGTTATCGCCAGCATATGAAGTACATGCAAGACCTACAAGGATCCCACAGACTGCGCCACTGTTAACATTGTGTTTCGTACGCCTTTGAGCAAGGTTTCAGCAACTCAGGTCTTCAAAACTGGGCTTGTGAAAACAAAGAAGAAAGCAGCTAGGAGAGGGCAGTCTTGGGGCCAGGGAGTCTCCGATGCCAAAGTCAGTAGAGTATTTTGAAAGTTTGACCTGAGGTAGTTTAACAATATAAAACAAACTAAAATGAAGCATGATTAAAAGTCCAACCATACATGCTTTGATGATCAACACATGATAGAAATTAAAACCTATTATGGTATGTTTCTAGCCTTAAACTAAACCTACGGAAATTATTCTAAGACATATTCGAATCATATCAAGGCAGGCCATAACTAATATCTTCACCAAAAATAATTTAAACACTAAAGCTATCCATCAATATTTCGGCTTCTAGCTAAACATGGTATCTCATTCTCTATTCACCCAAGATTAATACTAACACTCAAAGATACAACTTAATATATAAACTAAGATCTAGAGAGAAAAACTTACAATAATTTTGTGGCCCTCCTAAGCTTCCCACTCAAAACTCACAAACTCAAGAACTCACTTAGAACTTCAAGAACACTCAAAGAACAAGGGAAGAGAGGCTCTCAAGAACACTCAAAGAAGGCTTGAGGAACAAGTGAAGGGGAGATGAGTTTTATATAGGGCTCCAAGAGGTGGTGAGGCGTGGCCAAGAAGGCTTGTCATTGGTTGGTTGGGCAGTGGCTGATGATGTTGCCAAGAATCCTCTTGCCGTGTGTGGTTGGTTGATTTTTTCATCATCATTGCATCTATGTAGGGCTGAAATGGCTAAGGGAAGAGGGAGAGTTGTCGTGGGGGAGTGGAGAAAGGGAGGAGAAGTAAATGCATGGCTTGAAGGCAAGACATCATGCTACCGGGTAAGGTGTATACCCAAGGCCAACTATTTTGTCTTATTCATTTGGACACATCTCTATGGCTGTTATGCCTCGCTTAAAGGCACTCTTAAGTGACCTACATAGGCAGTAGACGGTGGGGGATTGGTTGCCAAGTGATGATGAAATGGTAGCCCAATGAATGTGGTGTTTTAATGGTGGTTGCCGAGATACTCAAAGGTGCATTCAGATTGGTTCAAATTATGGGGAAGTTGAATGTTGACGGGAGTAGTAGGGGAAACCCGAGATCTTGTGGAGGGGGTGGAGTAATTAGGGTTCATTTGGGAAAAGTCAAGGTTGCCTTCTCGAAACACCTGGGTATGGGCACTAATAATGCGGCTGAATTAAAGGCCCTACTGAGAGGTATCATGGTTTGCAAGGAGTTTGGCCTAAATCATGTGGAGATAGAGTGTGATTCTGCGTTAATTGTTCATTGGTTGACTTCGGGTGCCTGTAATGTGTGGTATCTTTGGGACTATTGGGAGTTGTTGCTTGAATGTCTGGTAGGCATAGGTTTTTCTGTTTCACATATTTTCCGTGAGGGTAACCAAGTTGCTGATTTCTTTGCTTGTCAAGGGGATGACGAGGACGTATGGATCAGGTTTTGACCTTCTAGCTTGTGCTGTGAGGGGCATGATCCGACTGGATAAGATTGGTTTTCCTTCTATAAGGTAGGAATTTTCTTTGTGTGTGGTAGGAAGTTAGATGGTTTCTTGTTGGGCTTGGTATAGGATGATTTTTTTATTTTAATTTGTTTTGATGCATGGGGTCTTTTTGTAAATCCCAAGTGTCCATCTGTTACCACGGTATTCCTCCGCCACAAGTGAGGGTTTATTAATAAATTTGGGACGGGGCTGCTATGTGGGTGACTACCTACTCTGCTTAAAAAAAATTAAATAAATAAATTCTGGGGTTTCAGCTAGAGTTCTTGAAATCAAGCTTGGTAGAAAAATTTCATGAATAAATGAGGGGCCAATGACAGAAATGTCATTGATAAAAATGGTATAAAAATTTCATGAATAAAGTACACGTGGGTGCCGATTAGTATGGTTTTAGGGCATTACCCTAAATGACATGTGTAAGGGTTCATCTAAAGTTCTAATATGATCTAAGAATAATGTAAATGGATATTTAAAACAGGAAATTTTAGAACAAAAGGATGAGAAATGATAAGAATACAAAATAAAGCTTAAAACATGGTTTCAAGATACTAATCGTGTGGTGATCGATCAATGCTCTTAACCAAAATTCTAAACTTAATTTAATTCTTTCTAAAGCTCTTAGGGTCGTGGACTACTCTAATGAGCTAGTCTTCTAAATTTTAGTATTGATCTAAGAGTTAATCTGTAAGGATAAATAGGTGGGGGTGTTACAGCCCCACATCTCGCAGCCGCAATGAGAGCCTCTAATAACATTCCAGCATACTATGATGGACACGCTTAACTTTGTGGCTTGCACATCCATCCATAAATCGCATTGGTATCATCCATCTAAATGACCATCTAATTAATTGTTTTGAATTTATCTTATACTTGATCTTATGAAAGTTTACGTGTCTTATGCAACGTGAGATGCATAATACATACATAAGTATAATATGCGGAATGAAACATGATGAATGACTTGCTTGCAAATATCATGACATATGTGGTACGTAAATACTGGCTTCCAAAGAACTAACTTTAATAATAATATATATAACTAGCTAATGTATGCTAATTTTAATTTATGATCAAATTACTTCCCTCATAATGTTAATTCCAATTTCTAGCTTCGTAGTCCGTTACCATGAAAAATTAAGACCATTCCAAGTCCATGATATACATTCGGCCATGAGTTGCACCTAAACGTGAAGACAATGGCAACCAACAATTTCTTTCATTGGGAACGTAAAACCTACTTGTCTTCTAGTTCTACTAGTGTAGGTTTCTGTTTTTTTTTTTTTTAATTTTTTTGAAAACGTACTAGCGTAGGTTTCTGGTGGATGTTAAAACAAACAATAAAAATTAAAAGCTATTAAGAGACAGATGGAGAATGAGGTGAGAGAGGAAAAGAGAGAGAAGGAGCAATCAAGAATTACGGAAAGATAGAGCTCTAAGATAAAGTGAGAGAAAAAGAAAATCTAGAAAGAGAGAGAAAAGGGCGTGAGCTTACCCGCGATGTCTTCCAGCGATTTCCGACGAGGTGGATTTAGATAAGGATTTAATGATTTTTTGCAAATAATATACGTAAGGGAAGATATTTATAGTACGATTTGAGAGAGGGTCTCGATGAGTTCGAATTCGAGTTGGACTTGGTCATGATCGTTCAAGAAGAGAGTTTGAATTTAAAAATATGATTAGTAGTTCTTTCAATATAGGATTGACAGTGACTAAGACTGCGTAAGAGACTTTAATCAGTGTTGATTTTAAATTTAAATAAATTTCAAATGGTCATTTTTTAAATTCTAAAAGGAGTTTAACTCGTTCAATAAATAATAAATGTGATTTAACCTAGTTGTTGAGCCTAATTAGAACTCCTAATCAATTTAAAGAATTTATCGCTCGTGGACTTATCCAATATGGCCCATTAAAGATAATTTAAGTCCAATAAAAATTATCAATATTTCGAACTTAGAATTATTAGATCAGGTCGTTACATCTACCCATCCAGGAAGTGGTAGTATGCACACGGGTGGCATTAAGTTGCTCATTGAGACTAGAATGAAGAGTTCTGGAAGCATATTTGATAGTGCTTAAACCCCTCGGGTTTGACATTATTTTAAGGATGGATTTAGGCTACTTTTGGATGTTGAACTGAGTTGCATTAAGTTGAGTTAAGATGATAAAATATTATTAGAATATTATTTTTTAATATTATTATTATTTTTAGATTTGAAAAAGTTGAATTGTTTATTATATTTTGTGTTGAAATTTAAAAAAATTATAATAATGAGTTGAGATGAGTTGAGAGGAATTGAGGATCCAAACGTACCCAGCACTACGCCAATATTAACTACTAAAGTCGGGTAGTTAGTCTTCAATTGCCAGAGCGAGAAGAGAGTATTTGCAGGCAATAGGTTAAGGACTATCCTTAAGGTTTTCGACATTGCTAGCCAAAAAGAACTTGGTTAGTGGAGCAGAAACCTCCCTTATACAAGAGGTGCTCAAACCCAGGGAGTGTAAGTTGGTGATAAGGATACTTATCGTTGAAGAATTCCTAGAAACACTTGCTGATGATCTCCATGGATTACACCCTGCCTAGGAGATTGAGTCTACGATTGACTTGGAACTAGAGATAGCTCCAGTGCACTAGGCGTCGCATAAAAAGGCACCAATGGAGTTAGAAGTGTTAAAGACACAATTGCAAGAACTACTTGCTAAGTTATAAGACCTAGTTTGTCACCTTGGGGAGCACCGGTACTATTTGTTAAGAAGACGGAACTTTTAGAATGTGCATTGACTACCGGAAATTAAATAAGGTGACCAAAGAACAAGTATCCCATGCCCATAATCGACAGGTTATTCGACCAATTGCTCAGGTCTGGGTATCATCAGCTGAGGATTAAGGAGAGTGACATACCCAAGACTAACTTGTGGACAAGGTATGGGCACTACAAATTCACGGTGATGCTATTTGGTTTGGTGAATGCCCCTGCAGTGTTCATGGATATCATGAGTTGTGTGTGTGGAGCCCTTGACCCCCATATACAGAAACTCGTGAATCGAGACACCCGGATGATGACAACACGGTCACGCATCCCAACGATAAGTGCCAAGTGTGTGTACAGGCAACAGTGCAACAATGTACAATAAAGAAAGCAATGGATAATTTAAGTAAGTCGACTAAGTACCAAAATTGTTTAATACAAATTTACTTAAGTAAAATGTTTAAAGAGTTATACAGTTATCCTGAAAAAATATAATATAAAGTCCAAATACATAAATGAGTGATCCCATATCACTCCTCTGGCGGAGCCGAATCCTCAGGCTCGGCCTTAGCATCATCTGCATCAAAATCTGCGTTACTATAAAACGGTACCGCAGGTAAGTATAATCCAAACAACCCACGAGGTAACAATGCATTAATGCAACCAACAATTATGCATGCATATGAGAAAATATACATTATGCCCAAAACATTATTTTTCCAGAAAATGAATATTTTCCAACGCACGCCAAAATCCCATTTTGGCCCAAAACATATCCATAAAACATTTTTCTGCCATTTTCCCAGAAAATGGCTCAAAACAATAATCCATCATTTTCCCAGAAAATGATTCACATTAAATCCTTTGATTCAACACACGCTATTTTCCCAGAAAATAGTCCATTATCCATTTTTAACCGTATGCACCATGATCTCCCCTAGGGACCATCCACACACCCTGGCTCCCTTTGTCACACCACGGGTAACGAGCGTGCGAGTGACTTCGTAACGAGCGATGCCTAGTTCCGCGCCCAGCGCGTACATGGCCAAGCATCCTCTAGCCTCCGCCAGCAGAGCGGCCACAGAGTCGGCACGAGAGCGTTACCATCCCGTCCGATCCCGTTGTCGCCCAGCGACAACCCAGGGGACGTCACTCAGTATATTCCGCTCCCGAGTGACCAGAGAAGCTCCACCGAGATAATGCCCCATCTCGGCTTGGGGTCATGATATACACGCACCCAAAAACCATTTCTCACATGAAAACCCAGTTTTCAAATATACACATGAACATGTATGCAATTACATACATGAACATGCGTGCAAATATGCAATTTACGTGACACGACATAAATATCCAACAACCAACGAATCCCCACATAACCCAATCACACAAAAACTCCATCCGCCAATCCAACCGACCCCCTTACTCTTCGGACTCAGTCCGGCACAACCAAAAAAATCACAGTAAATATGTGTTAGAGCAAAAATACATTTAAATCTCAAAAGTTCTTTGGAAAAATACTTACAGCGCTATAATATACTTTTCGAAGGATCACGGAGATGCTAAAAGTGGCAGCACAACAACATAATAGTGCAAAATGCACTATGGCCATGGGTCTCAAAATGCTAGATTTTGAACGGGGACAAACGAAGACTTGAGATTACTAGGGAATGACTTAGGGATGTCGGTGAAACTAATGGTGGTGGTGGTTGGCCGTAGGTGGCGGCGTAGAGGGCAGTTGAAATCCAAAAAAGCCCAAAACGGAAATGGAGTTGGATAGATTTTTCCTGTGGCGGATCGGAGTTGAGGATGGGTGGGTTAGGTAGCTGGGGGGTAGCTGGTGATGCGGTAAAGAGGTGGTGGCCAATGGCGGCGCAACGGCGGCGCGCGAAGACAAGGAGTGTCACTGCTTGAAGTTGCGCATGGGGGCTCACGGCGGCGCGAGATGGGCTGAAAACTGAGAGGTGAGGTCGCCGGCCGGTTGGGAGAAGGTTGGGAGGGGTGGTGACGGAAATGGGTGGCGCACGGCGGCGCTGTGGAGGACGATGCACGGAAGGGGGGAAGAGAGGGAAGGTGTCGCGCGGGAAGAGAGAGAGAGGAGAAAAGAAATGAGGAGAAAAATAAAAGAAGAAGAAAAGAAAAAGGAAAAAGAAAAAAATGAGGGAAAGAAATGAGGTTCAATCCTCATATCTTGGGTAACACAAATGATCCAACAAAAAAGATTTCAAAACAGCAAGTCAAATAAATTAATTTAAACGTAGTGATTAAATGAAAATAAAATAATTAAACCCAATAATATATTAATTTAAAATAAAGAGCAATTTAAATGCATAACAATAATTAATATTAAAAAAAAATATCAAAATAATTTACACAAATTAAAAATCATAGAAATAAACCAACTAAAAAATCCGATAAACTTAAAACAAGAGAATCAATATTTAAATTAATATAAATAACCCTTCAATTAAAAATACGCTAAAATACGGGGGTGTTACAGTGTGTTTATGCCCTTCTTAGACGTCTACCTGGTGGTGTTCATCGATGATATTTTGGTCTACTCCACAGACTTGAAGGACAATATGAACCACCTAGGACTAGTGCTGGGGAAGCTAATTAAGCACCCACTATTTGCATAATATTGTAAGTATGAGTTTTGGCTAGAAGAAATTAAGTTCCTCAGTTCCTCGATCATGTAATATCCAATGATAGGGTGGCGATGGACCCTAGTAAAGATGAAGCGGTAGTGGAGTGGCAGTGCCCCACTATTGTTAACGAGGTTAGTAGTGTTTTGGGCATGGAGGCATGGCGGGCTATTATTGAAGATGCATGTAATGCTTCTCTAAATTCTCAAGACCACTCAAAGCCTTGACCAGGGAAAATTCCAAATTCATTTGGATCGATAAATGTGAGCAAAGCTTCCTTGAAATCTCAACTAGTTAAACAACCAACTTACATAGGGGTAAGATATGCATGATTAATGATAAACATGAGATGCGTGCCAGATATGCAGAAAACCCGTATTTATTTCCCATCCAAATTTTTGAACATCTTTTAGAAAAACCTTTAATGCACATTTTCTTATAGAGAACATTTTTTTTTCATCTTTTAAAAAACATAACATTTCTTATTCATTAGAGCCATCATTAACACAACATAACACATGATATCAACACAACTCCTCATTTTGCACTGTGAGTAACTGCCGGTGACCGTAGTACAACTCATGTTGAAACTATGTTGTCTGCAAACTTATATCTCAATGCATTGATATCATAACATCATAACATATCATCATAATATATGCACCCATTAGCATTAAGTGCCATATACGACTTCGCTCTGGTATTCTTTAAAAAAAATCCATTCGGAGACGGCTCTTTGTTAACCTAGGAGTTACCACACCATTTTTAGTCACTCCATAGTGGACATAGGAATTCCACTAGAATAATTATTCATCCTAGCATTTGGGGTCGCGACAAAAATTTATTTTCATGACATGTGCTTATGTCGTAAAGTGTAATATGCTTGATGCAAAAATGACATTTTCATGTGACATGCTATGATAATGCAAACTTCACATGTCATGTAAATAAGTAATCAATTGCTAAATGATGTATTATATGAGTGAAAATGACATTCATAATATGAATGTAGCGTTTATACAAAAATCATAAATAAATTCTCCAAGAGTAAGTTTGAAACTAACTTACAAACATTTCGGGTATTTAAGAATTTGGTGCGGTTGTAATAAGAGTTATTCTAAGTTAGAAATTGTAAAGCTAAGGAATATGTTAATAATTAAAAGGGTTCAAAATAATATTTACAAAATTGCCCCTATACTTTTCAAAATTTCCACTAAGGCCCTACAAATTTAACTATTTGCATTTTGGCCCCAAATTTCACCCAATTTCACGAACCTCATATTTTTCATGTTCTAAATCCATATATGGCCTTAGAAATGTAAGAATAAAACAACTGCTATGCCAATTCCAAGCTTAAAACTTCTATCGATGCATGTGTGACCGAATTTTATTAAGTAGCAACAATAAATATGCTTCCAATAGACATGCTAAAAACTTAGATCTAGGCCACATGAGTTCCCATTAATAGCTATGCATTGATAATCATCAAAACATCACAAAGCATTCAAACCGAGTATATGCATGATAAGTCTAGCTTTGCTTTGACATGTGATCTCTTAAATCCTAAATAAATCATGCATTTTAAGTCTTAACATGATGGTAAAAGGTTTCTAAGGATTTATAACATCACTTTGGAAATTTAAACATGATATTTCACAAATATCTTCATGCCATTGGAAATCGAGTATGCTTAGATGATCAACACAAGATATTAACTTGTAAACCTATCATGACATGCTGTTTTCCTCAAATTTAAACCTACAATCAAATATTCAAGATGTTAGATAAGCTTATGATAACATATCAAGACATGTCATGGCTAAAATTTCATACCAAAACAATTTACACATGCAACACTCCAAATCTGGCCCGTATGTGCAAACCCAAGTTCAACCTTACATACTCAATCAAATCTTCCTCTTCATACTATAATTCAAAGCCTAAGATGTAAAAAAATCACCCAACAAAAGATAGGGTAGTGGCACTCACCAAATCGTGGCCTTTGACGCTCCAAAAAAAAAACTCACTCCAAGAACTCACTCTCACACCACTCGGTTTCACCCTTCTCTCACATTAGGAGTATTTTGCTCTCAAGAACACTAAAGAGAAGTTTGAGGAAGGTGTGTGAGGAAGTGAGGGATAAAGGGGGGTATTTATGGGACTCAATGGGAGGAGTGGTGATTGAGGGAGTGCACGGTTTGCTAAAGTGAAGGGAGTGTGATTGGTGAGTGTGGGCTGTGGAGTGTGCTTGATTGAAATTTCAAGTTTTGTCATCTCTTGCACAACTAAATAGTTGAACAACCCACTTGAGTATCTTTTGGAAAATGGATAGATGAATGCCATTGGTGCAAGGGTTGAATGACCTCAAATGAACAAATGTTACATGGTTTCTTCAAGAGAAACCAAAGCAAGGCTGGTAGTTTTGGCTTCTAAAAGCCGTCAAATGTTTTCGTCAAGGCTGGCAGTTTTCAATATCTGACTTGATCAAATAGTGAACTTTATTTGAGTAGCTTTTCTAGGTGTGTATGGAGGTATGAATGACTGCAATTTGGTTAAGCTTGAGCAGAAAATGAAAAAGACGTTTGAATGGTCATGATGTAGCCGAGAAGAGCTTCATGTTTCATCACCAAAGTGCCCATCGGTTTTGATCATTATGTGGGCAGAATCAAAGGTTTCACACGGGAGATTCTATGACATGTTTCCAAAGCTAGATATGGTACTAATGGTGTGTGAGGATGTCTGGTTTTGGTGCAGATGAGTTTCAGAAGAAACATTGGTGTTTCAGCTTGCATGCTTCATTTTCCTAGGCAAATTAGTTGAACCTTTGGCTTGATCTTTGGAACTATTTTTGGCCTCCTCCTAGGTCTGGTTTAAGCTGACATGATGAGGGTGGAGTGGTACAGAAAACCTCCTTGAAAACTTGTTGAAGAGCCATGGTTTCAATGGCTTGTTTTGGGGTTGCACGTTTGCACTTGTGTGTGTTGATTGGTGCGTTTAATTGGCATTTACCATACCCTTTCTTCAAGTGACGTGGGTGGGGTTTGATATACTATTCTAGGGTCATCTAAGAATGATGCAAAATAAGTGTAAACAACAAAAATTGTAGATAAAAAACCATGAAGAAAAGAAAACTCAAGTTAGAGACCTAAACTCAAGTTAGAGATCCAACCATGGTTGCAAAGAAAACCCTAGGAGCATGTGGGATGGGTTTTAGGAGAGAGGGATCTAATGGTATGGTGTATGTGGGTCCTATTAGAAATAGTGATAGGAATACTAGGCTTTTTCCCAAGTGTTGAAGTCTCATGGGCCATATGTTTTTGTTGTTTAAACCTTTATGTGGGCCTTGAAATGGGTCTTTCCTTAGGCCTTTTGTTCAGATCTCATTGGGCCTTTCCTTGGCCTCAATATTTCACTAAGTTGGGTCCTAGCTTTGGGTCTTTTCTAAATTGGGCCAAAAGTTTAGAGTTTTTGGGCCCATAGTTTTCTTGTATCCACTAAGTTGGGCCTATAATATTGTGTCTACTAAGTTCGCCTAAAATCATGGGTCTATCCTCACCCTCTTGGCCCATTTTGTGGCACCCCCAGTCCTCCTCGCTTGGGATTTGGAGAAAACTGAAGCGCCAGGATAGTCAACACAAGGTTTCATACCCCTCGTATATGACAAATAAGATGCAATGCACCTAATGATAACTAGTAGTATGCAATAAATTGCAATGGAAAATCAACTTAAGTCAAGTAATGGAACAATAATCATGGTACTGTAGAACATAAAATCCCAAAATATTTCATATTCTATAAGAGTCATCAAAAGTAGTAAAGAGTTTCCAAAAGAACTCCCAAAACACAGGACCAATACATCAAAATCATCAAAAGAGTCATTTCCCAAAAGTGACATGGGTCATTACCAAGGTTCCGTCCTCAAGTAAACTTAAGAACACTCCCCTTGTCTTCCAGTGATCCCAATCCAGCAAACCCTGCTCAGTAGCAACTTAGCTTCTACAATGGAGTTTTTAGCTTGCTCCAGATATCTTGACACAAAATTTATATCGTGCTTAAATCTCGAAATCTCCTTAGGATCCAAGGATGAAACTCCAACATCAGCCTCATTGAGGTTTGCCAAAACTTTCTTGAGTTGCTGAGCCGACACCATAAACAATTCTAGGGTGGATTGATGACGAGCCTCTACTGTGAACTCATCCTCCACTATTTCACATATTCCATCCATGTCTAAGGGTCTTGCGTACCTAGCACAACTTCTACCATTTCAAGTAGGAGAATGATAGTGAAAATTATAACAGTGAGATTTCGAGAAATCTTAGTAAGTAATCAAATAACATGTAACAAATATTGTAAGCATATGAAAGCAAACTTTAACAATGAATGCATGGACATGAGACTTTACTTATGCATTTGACTTTTCAAAAAGACATCATGTAAATCATGACTTTCATAACCTTTTCTTTGAAAAACATTCTTTCTTCATTTCATACTTATTCATTAACATACTTGCGAGCTTGATCATATAACATAGCTTTGAGCTCAAGGCCTTTCTTGACTTATAACATATAATTGGATACCTCACGGCTCCCCTATGCACTGTGTGTTCCCTGCTAGTTACCACAACAACCATTGACCACTTTGACCAAGGTGACTACGTCTTACTTATAAACTTTCATATACGGTAGCTCGCTTTTAGCATTCATTGAAGGTGCACCCACTAGCTTTAGGTGCGATCTTGCTTCGGTGCCCTTTTCTTTTAGGAACCATTCAAGACCCGTCGACAGTACTTCGCCGACCCAGATGTTATCCTCTATTTTAAACACTCCTGAGAGGACAGAGGAGTTCCACTAGGACATTCCCCATCCCAGCCTTTGGGGTTGTGATAAAAACTTTTTAACAAAAGACTCTTTTCCATTTTCAAAAGATTTTCACAATCCCAATGCATGTGGCATGACAATGAAACTTAGAATTTTCATGAGACACATGCAAATGTCGAATGCTTCATCATAACCATATGACATTCATACATACAATTCTAATACATTTCGTATTACGGCTTGAAAATATTAGAACATGCGAACATGTTCTTTTATAACAATTCTAAGACATTCAATATCAATAAAAAAACATACATTCAACATTTTCCATGTAGTGACCGAAACATATAAGTCCTCGCACATACAAGAATCAGTCTTAGCTCATTAAACTCCAATCACAAAAAGATCATACCTCATCCATGTAATAGCCGAAACCTCTTATTTTGAAAACATGCATTCCAATCAATTTTCATGAACTTATAATCCTTTAATGTGTTAAGCAAAACCTTTAATAATGAATACTCTTGGGTGGCAGAAACACTCTAGTGATCATAGACAAATAGTTTCCTGAACTTAGCCCCATACTAGATTCGGTCAAGTAACAAACATTCACATACAAGAAACATTGTGCAATCCGAACCCTAACATGGCTTCTTATTCCATTTTCATAGCATGATTATATTCCATTAACCATTCTATTCATACATGAGATAGTCATGCCAAGAAAAGATCACAACACATGGAAGATCATCAATATCACAAATAATCACATAAAACAGAACAACCAACAAGTTCACATGACATATACATAAAATATCCAAGTACAAGTTAGAAGTTTACTTACAAAAATATCCATAGTAGATAGCGAGCATGCTGAAAATATATAATACTAGTTAGGTTCATCATTCAAGAAAAAGCCTAACCCGTGTGTTTATGTGTTGTGCTCTAGACATCCTTTTTCCAAGAGAAAGACTCCATACATTCGGAACTTCCTTCCTTGAATCCGAAACTTACCTCCAACAAAACCCAATCCCATAGAGATACTAGAGCCGTGACACTCTTTCATCCAAAATAACATTTATGAGCTTAGAGCAAGGAGGGTTGAATCCATCTTTCTTGAAGAAAAACCTTAATCTAACTATGTGCATAAAAACGTAGGTTCATATGGAAAAACCTTTCAAAACATGAGCTAACTCCTTTTAACTCAAATGTGTGTGTGTGAGCATGAGTTCTAGATGAACTTGCTAGAAATTGAAACTCCACCCCTTGAAACTGTGTGTGTGCGTGTGTTGGAAAGGTGAGGTTGGCTTCATAACTTCTATGATTCTCCTCTTGGAAGCATCTTCTTACTTTGCTTATCCTCAAAAGAATGTTTAGGTAAGAAGAGAATATTGTGGAGAGTGTTTGGATGGTGAGAAAATGATAGAAAGTTGGAGACAAAAGGTGATGGCCGAACAACTCAAGAAACATTCACAAAATGACTAAAAGACTTAGGGTTTTCGGCTTCTCACCCTTTATAGACACAAAAAACTTGTTGCATGAGCCAAGCTCATTGCATCGATGCTAAGTGGTGTGTCACCCTATGACCTCCACCTCTAGCTCATCATTTGATTGTGTTGGAAAAACAATAGGACCTTTTGGACAAGTGGTGTCTCCTTCCTCAAAATCGAAGCCTCTTTCCTCTTTTGCCCGTTCATATCATGTCTTGGTTCAATGAACCTTATGGCTAAATGGTCTTTTATCAAGCTAAAATCTTCCCCAATCTCTAACATGTGTGCATGAGTGCCAAGTGACATGTGAGGAGTGTTTGTGTGCATGGGCTGCCGAACTCTCTCTTTTCCCTAGAAAATCTTCTTTCACCTCACTTTTGGACAAGCATGTAATTGGTCCAAAATTGCACAAACTTCCTTGCCCTAGCCATCCACCTCAAAGTGTCTTACACAAGATTCTTCTAGAAATCCTCCTAGGCGTGTACCTCCTCTTCCCAAGCTTGATCTTGCCATTTCCCAAGACAAAGCTTTTCACCTACCTTTTTGCATGTGTGACACATGGCAAAAAGAAAAATTCCCTTTTCCCATGGTTGTTGTGCAAGGCCTCTTGGCCTTCCCTAGGCTCCACTTTTCCATAACTTCATCATTCTCCTTCTAGAATCTCTCTCCCATTGTGACAAGTGTCACAAAGCTTCTTCCTACAAGCAAATCTCCTTGCATGCGTGACACATGGCAAGAAGATGGATGATCTCCTATGGTAGGTGTGTAAGGCCAATCCTAGATCCTTCTTACCTCTCTTCCCTCAATTCCATCCAGATTCATCAAGTCCTAAACATAGCTCTTATTGGATAACAAGTGGCATGTAAGAACTTGAGTTGGGCGTGAGCCCTAATTCCATTGGGCTTCAAACCCTAATTTCCTATGAAGGCCAGGAATCTCATGGGTTGTTGTTTAAATATATATATATATATACCCAAAAGCCTAGAAAGTCTTGGTCGTCACACATTTTAAAACCAACTCTTGGCCTTCTTCAAATCCATCTAGTATTTTAACCAAGTTACTAAGTCCTCCAAGGTGGCAAGTGTCCAATATGCCACTTATCATTCTATTATTGGCCTTTTGGCACCTACTCTCATAATATCAAGTTTCCTAAAAATACTAACTAAACCAACGGTGTAGGTCACTTTGCCAATTCATCAGTCAAAGTTACCTTTTTCCTTAAGGATCACAACTTCTATTAGGCTAGGGTCAAGGTTACTATGGTTAAGTCCTAAGGTACTTTTAAGTGGGGGTGTTACACATGCAACATAAGGTAACATACCGCCATTTCTGATAGTTAAAAATGCAGTGCATCTAGCATATATCTAACAATATACAATATTCGTAGCGGATAATTTTTTTCTTTAAGCAATACTCAGTGTACCAGAAGTACTATGTCCCAAACATAAACTACTTCATAAAGTCACATAATAAATTGATGTCCAAAAGGGTTACAACACCTGTCTAACAAGTTTGTAACAAAATAAGTATTAGAGATAGTGCTCCATAATTACAGACTTGAAAATAAAACTACTGCACAAAATTGCTGAGCCACTCACGCAACTCAGCTATGATATCTAAGATCACATCCAAAAATCGAATAACCGAATTTATCAATTTCTCATTATTGCTATCGTGCTGTGGACTATTCAACCTCGTCCAATCTGTTGTGCGTAGATTCTCGGGATCCTGACACATCATCTACCATTCAAGGGGAATTAGTAGTTGGGACTACCAATGAGATTTGCTTACAAATCTTTGCAAGTAAGCTACTCAGATGCAAACAATGTAGATATGCATGCATGATAGTAAAATAGCATGGATGCATCATGACGGGGACATGAATATGCATGACATGACTTAGCAAATAGCATGACAGGTGCTTGACTTGAAAAAATAACATGACTACGCATGGACATACCATGACTTGACTGAACTGAACATGACATGAACATGAGACCTTATTCAACATATACATGGTTGATTAAACGTGAAACTATGGATGCTACACGGGTCCCCTTGAACCATGTGCTCCTGCCGGTACCACATCACATCAAAGGCATGGCATGGCATGTAAGAAAATGAATATGTGACAGATGATCTGGCATATCATGGCATGAAACAGATAAGCATGAATTGTCATAAATGACATGGAATGGCATATTATAACAACTTATAATAATCACAAGTGACAAGAATATGACAGTAATAGTCTTACTACCATACATACAGAAATACATCGAGAGTATGTTAGAAGCTAACTTATAGTGATTAGCATAATGTAATGCACAGCGTAAAAAAGTGTGAGCTAAATTGAGATATTTCTAAGGTTATAATATCTCACTAAATATTTAGAAACATAAAAATTTCTGACTTTTGGCAAAATTGCAAAGTTAACCCTCTACTTAAGGGAAATTACATTTTTTCCCATAAAATAATGATTTTTTACACTAACTCCAAATCTACGAAAAATTACATTCCTCATGTAAGGTTTATCCTAAAACCAAATATCCAATCGGAGGAACTTAAATAATACACAACTAGGAGAACCATGCTTAGGCTGATTCATATATAGGCCAAAAACTTATTTTTGTTGCATTTTGACCAAACATCCACTAACATGCTTAAACCGAATTTGCGACACTCAGAAATCATATCCTAGGTTCTAGATTCATGCTAAGACACCATACTCATTCTATAAAAATCATAATCTCACTATATCAATAAAAATCATAAACTCACTATATAAAAAAAAAATGCCAAAACACAAAGTTTAGGTCAAAAGGACCAACTCTTGATGTTCTGCGTCTAATGCTTTTCAAATCAACTCCAAGGACTCCAAACATAAAAAAAAAATACTCTCCTAACATGTTCATCATTCAAATCTAAGTGATAACATGGATGATCAAACAATCAAAATACAAAAATACAGCCTACACAATCAGTTTGCATGACAAAAATACAACCTACACAATCAGTTTGCATGAAAACCTGAAAACCGTGTATAGCATGCTTTGTATTTAAAGAAAAAACACTAGATCCTTGATTTTCATGCAACAAATCTTCAACAAGTACAGCCATATACCTCATATTTAAGTTCTAAATTGATCCAAGAATTAAATCTATCACATGGAAAAAACCTCATCAAAACCTAATACCAAATGTGAGAGCCTCTAATTTGAGTCCTAAATAAACTCTTGCATGTCTAAAATCATTCAGTCAATGATCTAAACCAATATTTTATAAAAATAAACTCCTAACACATAGATAAAAGCCTCAAGAACAACATATATGGAGATCAAAGCCAAGTTTCCATAACCAAAAACTGTAAGTTCACCAACACAGAAACTATTTTGAGTCATCCAGTTTCTAACACTTCAAAATCATGCAAAACTCTTTTAAAAAAATTATTAACATGCAATAAATCCAAACCCAACTTGCATATTAAGTTTTTAAACACTTCACCGTAGCAATATTTACCCAAAATTTCACCAAAACTTCACGAACCTTCCAAGTTTCACACAAACATCAAAACTAGCACCACCGTGACCTTTGCATCATCAAACCAAACTTTCACCATTCAAAACTTCATGATAAGTTTCCGACATATAACAACACAAACTAGAATAAAAAGGAACAAGATGGATGAAGATTGTGACATAGAAATCTACCTACAAAGGGCTAGAAATGCAAGGGAACAACTGCCATAAAATCGCCTCAAGAGTTCTCTCGGTTTCTCTCTAGAAAAGGGATGGAAAAAATGCTAAGTGTGCAATGAAAATGCATGGGGCGTGAGATATAGAGAGAGGGGCTAACATAAGGGTGGTTGAGTGACCATTGGATGGGAGGTTGGTAGCAAACAAAGGGGCTGCACAACTACAAACAACAACAATAGTTTGGTCGAGTGTTGGCTAATGATGGTGTAGCCTTTTTGATTCCCATCAAGCGACTTTTTGGATCTAGGAAATGAGTGACAAGTTAGCCATATCCTTGGACTTGGGAGGGGGAAGAAACTTCCTCAAAACGCCTTCGCTTGGTTCTGGTTTTCAGTAGGCCAAAAATGGGCCTAACCAATAGGCTTCAATTTGGGATATGAATGGAGTTTCATTTAGGATTCCGGTTGGATCAAGTCCAAATCAAAATTCTATTAAGCCAATGAAATTAACAAGATATAAAAGAGTGGTTAAGGTTGTACAAGTGTATAATTGAGTGATTAATAGCATATGGAAGTGATTAATCTAAGTGATTAAACACTTAATAAAAAACCAGGTGGTTTAGGATTTGGAAACCAAGTTTAGGGTTTCGGCCAACACATGGGATATAGGGGTTTCAGTTGAATTCCAATGGTTTGGAGTTTCATTAGGGTTGAACTTCCCTTTTGGTTGACTAAATAGTATTTTAGTTGGTCGGAATAGCCTTTGGCTTAGTGGGCATGATCGCATGGCTTGATTTACCCTTCATTCCATCATACTTCATTCTTCATGTGACAAGTGTCCCAGTGATTCTAAGTGGATTTGGACATTCTACATAGTGATTTGACAATCGATTGAAACGATTGCCATGTGGCTCTATCCTAAGTGTTACTATTCACCTAAAAAGTTCCAAAATTTATTATTGTACCAAAAACTCCTAAATAGTCATATGAGTCTATTGGTGCAATTCATTTTGCAAAATTCTACTACTAGGTAACTTCATTAAATAAAAAGGTACTCCTGATTACTATTCATCCAGGAAATAGGAAAATGTAACATTGCACCTTAAAACCCTAAATATTCACACGAGGCTAATGGTGCAATTCGTTTCACCAACTTGTACTCCAAAGTGACTTAAATATATGGAGAGGCAATTCTATCACCATAATGAGTTGGGTTTCGACTATGTTAACAGATTAAAACTTAATCGGTCACTTGATTCAATGAAATATTTTCAGTCGTTACATCCTCCCCTCCTAAAAAAAGATTTTGTCCTCGAAATCTAAGCGCATACATAATATAACTACTACCACACAAAAGGGGAAGATACTACTCACCAAATTTATTGCTTGTCGTTGGACATAGAGTTGCTAGGTGATGTGGGTGGATGTATTTCAAATTCCATTGATACGGTATGCTGCAGTAGATAGTACAACATATCCTCATCAGAGTCATACATCACGTTGTCGAAATGCCCAGGTCAATGTGTTGCTCAACCTCCTCATCATCGCTGTCGAGAATGTTCCCTTGCATGAGCAGTCGTCCCCTATGTGTCGATAACAATGATGACCCTAATGTCTTAGGCTCAGGATCGACGACATGCTCCTCGGCTATGTGGCCAGACTCTACCTTGTCGAATGGCTTCCTAGCATGGTAGCTATCTTTATCGGTCCTTGTCGAGAGGTGGCGAGGGGGAAATATCTCCTCATGGGGAAGGGACTTCCACTCGTATCCCTTCATGTTTCTACCAATATCCATGATGTGGGTGCGATGGTAGTGCTCCCACTTCTCCATGGCCTACCAATAGGTAGCGGTCTGCCTATCTTGCTCCATGAGTCACCGACTACGGCTGTCTTCTCTCATCTCCCTCACTCGCTGTTTAGGAAGTGTCAACTTTCTGGCGATCTTCTGTTCACGTGCAAAAGAAGAGTCAATGAAGCACAACCATATTCGGGGCCATAACAAATATGAGGTGAACATACTTTATTTGATACCCAACAAATGAAGTACAAGGACTGATTGATGCAATGCAACCTCATACAAAATAGTGAATACAAAAATTGGTTGAGTTGTGCTTATAGGCAAAACAAAACTATACTAAGATCTAAGCAGATGAGGTTACTTGGCTTTCATATTAACTTCTTTCTCCCAAGTTGCTTCCCAAACATTATGCTTCTACAATAGTACTTCGACTAGTGGAATCTTGAGCTTACTCAATTCATTCTCTTTCCAATTAATTATTTGCACTCATTTTTCCTCATAGGCTAGGCTGGGTTGTAATGGTATACTCTCGGGGTCCACGATTGTTGGTGTCTGACCCTTAAAGCTCTTCTTCAGTGAGGACACATGGAACACATTGTGGATTCCTTGGAACTCATTTGGTAAATCTAAACGGTATGCAACTACTTCCACTTTCTCTAAGATCTCGTAGGGTCCCATGTATCTCAGACTTAACCTTAACGCCGAATCGGGTCACACTTCTCATAGGAGAAACTTTCACACAAACCCAATCTTTGATTTCAAAATCTAGATTCCTTCTTCTGTTGTTGGGGTAGCTCTTTTGTGACTTTGTGTCGTCTTCATCCTTTCTTAGATCATTAGGACTTGGTCCTTTATCTCCTGCAAGACTTCCAGTCCAATCCTATCAGGGTCTATGAGGGTCTCTATTACCCAAATAGACCTTGGCACTCCGTGCAGTCAACGATCACTGACACATAAATCCTTGTCAATATCTCCAAGGAATCCATATTCTTGATGGGTATGAATTGAGCGCTTTTAGTCAATCGATCAACTATTACCCAGATAATATTATTCCCAGTTGTAGTTCTTGGAAAACCCATGATAAAATTTAGTGAGATATCTTACCACTTCCATTTTGGGATTGGCAGTGACTACAACATACTTGCCAGCTTCTTATGTTCTACTTTTACAACCTTACAAAAGTAACACTTGTTCAAATTCTGTCACATCCTTTTTCATTCCTTCCCACCAGAAATGATGTTTTAGATCCTGGTACATCATTGTACTACCAGGATGGGCTATATAGGGAGTGTTACGAGCCTCCCATAAAATCCTATCTCTTTTGGTCAGCTGGGATCACTCTCTAGTCTTTGTAATACAAAGTCCCATCTTCTTTAATGCTGAAGTCTTTTGGCTCTTCAGACTTCTCTCAAATTTTCTGATGATTTCCATTAGCTTGCTGTCCTTCCTAACAATTTTTTAGTTCTTCCAAATCCAACGAGACAAACTCCTAGACTAAGGTCAGAACGATTTCCTAACTATGATATCTGATCGACAAACATCACATGCTGCTTAGAAGATATTACATCTATTATGATGAAGCAGACAAATCCTTGGTTCTACTCTTGTGGCTTAGTGCATCTACTACCACATTGGCCTTCTTGAGGTGGTACTTTCTGTTGCACTAATAATCACTGATCATTCCAACCATCTTCTCTACATCATATTCAGGTTCTTTTTCTGAAAAAGGTAATTAAGGCTTTTGTGAATCGTAGCTACTTCTCACGTTTTGCCATACAAGTAATGTCTTCAAATCTCGAGAGCAAAAACTATGACAGCTAACTCCAGCTCATGAGTAGGATAATTCAACTCATGGTCCTTCAATTGATGTGAAGCATAGGCGACTAGTCGTCCTTCTTGTATCAGGACACATCCGAGTCCAGTATTGGATGCATCGCTATACACCATGAAGGCTTATAGGGCTCCGACATTTTAAGTATCGGTGCTATAGCAAGCCTCTTCTTTAGCTCAAGAAAACTTGCCTCACACTTATCACTCCAAACAAACTTAGGATCTTTCTTGGTTAGGGCAGTAAGTGGTCCACACAAAATAGAAAATCCTTCCATGAACCTTCAGTAATAACTAGCCAGTCCCAAGAAACTGGAAATCCCGTGCATGCTGGTTGGCCTCTGCTAGTTCATCACTGCCTCGATCTTACTGGGTCAACTGCTACTCCTCCAATGGAAATCATGTTAGCCAAAAACTTCACTTCATGAAGCCAGAACTCGCACTTACTGAATTTGGCATATAGCTCTTGATCTCTGAGTATGTTCAGCACCATACTTAGATGACTTCTATGCTCCTTTTCGCTCTTCGAATAAAATAGGATGTCATCGATGAACACAACAATAAAACTATCTAGATAAGGTCTGAATATTCTATTCATCATGCCCATGAATGCGACTGGAGCATTAGTTAACCCGAAAGGCGTCACCAAAAACTCGTAGTGGGCATACCTTGTCCTAAAAGCAATCTTCAGCACATCCTGCTTCTTAACCTTCAGCTGATGATATTTGCAACGTAGATCGATCTCCAAAAATACCGATGCTTCTTGCAGTTGATCTAGTAGGTCATCGATTCGAGGTAACAGATACTTGTTCTTTATCGTCACCTTGTCCAACTCCCCATAGTCAATGCACATCATCATCGAACCATCCTTCTTCTTTGTGAATAGCACAGGTGCACCCATGGCAAAGAACTGGGACTATTAAATCCCTTCTCTAACAGTTCCTCCAACTGCGCCTTGAGCTCTTTCAACTCTGTGAGAGCCATAAGCATAAATCCCTTCTTATACGTTGGAGTCGTCGCAAGTTCCAACTCTATTCTAAACTTTGTTTCTCTATCTTGCAGTAATCTGGGTAACTCGTCAGTGAAAACATCAGGAAAGTCTTCCACCACAGGTATCCTATGGACTTCTTCACTTCCAACTAACTTCTTTACAAACATCGCTAGAAATGAGACACCATCCTCAATGCACCACTTGGCTTGTATAGTCAACATTACTGGAGGGGTGGCCTGAATCGACGTTCCTGCATAACTAACTATGTCTTCATTCGGGGGTTCAAACACAACTTCTCTCTTCTAGCAGTGTATCTTAGCAAAGTGCTTGAGCAGCCAATCCATCCCCAAAATCAGATCAAACTCCATTAGATCGAACACCATCAATTCAGCCTTCAAAGCCTACCTTTAATCCCTATAGGACAATCCTTAACAATACGGGTACAGGCTAGAGTATTCCTGTTAGGAATCATCACTACAACCTTATGAGGTAACAACTCGGTTTGCAAACTCCAAATACGTGCAAACACTATAAACTTGAAAGACTATGATGCGCTCGAATAGAATAGTGGCAAGCCATGAACCGTAACAGATTAACGTTTCCTAACATTGAAGTAAGGTAGTACTACTATTAATAACAATTCTACCAATCTTAGCTACTTTAATGGCACAAATGTCTAAGAAAATACCAGTGATGACACCAGCTTTGTAACACTCGGACCCAGCTGTGATACCCTGCTCCTTCTTCTTACGTACGGTTCTTCCTTCTTACGTACGGTTCTTCCTTCTTACATACGCTTCTCTCTTTCTGACGTAAGATTCATTCCTTCTTACGTAAGCAAGTGTTGAGGACGAAAATTATGTAAACCGTCCGCCCCATCTCTCTAGCGACTGCAAGACTCGTCATGCGTGCCGAACCCCGATGGCGCGTCTTCGAAGGATATCGTACGACTTCTAGGGCACGCCCAGTGTTTTAAATGTACTGAAAATATTTATAAAGAGTATTTCCAGTGTTGTTGAACTAAGCTTGATTTTAAATACGACAATTATAATATTCTTGAAGAGCTCCAAAAATATTATAATTGCCAAAAATCATTTTAATATCATTATTAAAATGATTTCAATCATTTAACATATTATGGGATTTAAATTATGTTGAAAGCTTTTATTAATTAAATGATTTTATTCTCTTTAATACGTTAAGTGAGACTTCATCATTTTATTAATGATGAAGAATATTATTTTATAAACTAAAGTTAGTTTAAAATAATATTCTACCTTAATTCCTCTAAGCACTTTCAATTAAGTTAATGTTTTACGTATTTTCAAATCAGTGTTTTAATCCCTCGTCGATAGATCGTTGTGTAGATCCCTAGACGAATGGACTGGGTTAAATACCCAGACCACCCTCACTTTTCCCTCAGCTCCCTCTCTCTCCTCCCTCTGCCAAGCGTACGCAGTATGCGGCTTCCCTCTCCTCGCCGAAGCCTCCATGCCCCAGCCTGGCGTCGCCAGCCCTCACTGCCGGCACCACCAGCTCCACCTCACGCCGGCGAGCTCAACCAGCCCCGCCTCTCTCTCTCACGCTCTCCCTTTCTCCCCGCTGGAAGTACACAATCCGAATGGGCTTGGTGCGCGTAGCGCCATCCTCCGGCGCCACCACTGCTTCAACAACTTCCTCTTCCACCAGCCAACCTCCTCCAGCAAGCTCGGCCTCCACCATGCAGTCCTCCCTGTCCCCTCATGACAAGTAGCCAAAATTGGTCTTTGACCCATTTCCCCACCGTGTGCCGCCGTACGTGGCCACCATGGACTTATCCTTTCCTCCCCCTTCCTCTTCCACGTGATCCATGACCAGAAGCCCTTCTCCACTGCACGGGCTTCCTCTCTTCACACGCACGGCTTTTACACTTTCCCCCGCCGTGCACCGCCACCCACGGCATAGGACCACCACCTCCAGCCTCCTCAGGCCGCCACCAAGCCAAGCCAACCTCCCACGGCCCCGATTTGCCACCCACGCAAGCACACTCTCTCTCACTCTCCTACGGCTTCTCCTCCACCGTGCGGCCAGATCCGCCGCCGTGAGCCACCGTGGCACCACCCCAGTGCCACTAGGAGCTCCACCAGCAACCCCTCAGCCCAACCCTAGGTCCAAACCACCACTTTGAGTGGTGGGTAGTCACTGCACGTGGTGGACAGCCACTGCGCGTGGCTGGCCGCCACTGTACATGGCTAGATCCGCCGTGTTACGCTCCTTGCCATCATCACAAGGCCTTCACAAGCCCTTCCAAGACCACACCTTGCTATCCAAACACCTAAACGGTTCTCGTACGTGGGTTAGCCGCCACGTACGACCATTCCGACGTCATCGACCGTGACGGTCAACGGGCAACGCATGGGTTATCCCATCGATGGTATAACTCTATATCCCTTTTAATTATGTTAGATATTGATTAGTTGACTTGGTTGTGGACTGTACTGTTGGTTTTGTGGAGTTGTGGTATTGTGATGTGGTGCTGTGTAACGAAGTGTTGGGCACTCTGTGTAATGAAGTGTTGGGCTTGTTTGTGTTGTATGGAGGTGTATTGTGCCGTGTAGTGTGCTATGAAGTGTTGGGCGTATTTGGGAAGTGTGCTGTGTAGTGTTGAGGACTGTGTTGTAATAGTGGCGTGGTGTATGTGGAATGGGAAGAGTACACACTGTGTGTACTCTGTGTGTGGCGTAGTGTGAAATAAGGAGAGTATATGTAAAATATACCCTCCTGGCATATTGTGGAACGGGATGACTACAAGTGGAGTGTACTCTGTGGTGTAATACGTGTGTGAAGGGAGTGTACGTGGAATGTACTTCATGTGGCGGAGTGATGCACCATATGGCAGATATGCCATAATGGTGATGCGGCGTGATGTGTATGAAGGGAGTACATGTGGAATGTACGCCGTATGATGGAGTGATGTACTATATGGTGGGTATGCCATAATGGTAATGTGGCGTAGCGTGTATGGAAGGAGTACATGCGGAGTGTACACCATGTGATGGAGTGACGCACCATACGGCGGGTATGCCGTAGTGGTGATGTGGCGTAACATGCATGGAGTATACGTGGAGTGTATTCCATGTGATGGAGTGACGCACCATACGGCGGGTATGCCGTAGTGGTGATGTGGCATAATGTGCATGGAGTATACGCAGAGTGTATTCTATGTAGTGGAGTGACGCATCATATGGCGAGTATACCATAATGATGATGTGGCGTAGTGTCTATGAATGGAGTATATGTGGAGTGTACTCCATGTGATGGGATGATGCACCATATGGCGCGTATGCCATAATGGTGATGTGGCATAGCGTATGTGAAGGGAGTACACGAGAAGTGTACTCCATGTAGAGGAGCAATGTACCATATGGCTGTATGCCATAATGGTGATGTGTATGTGGAATGGGACGAGTACACGATGAGTGTACTTTGTGTGGAATGGGACGAGTACACGATGAGTGTACTCTGTGTGGTGAAGTGATGTACTATATGGTGGGTACGCCATAGTGATGATGTGGCGTAGCATGTGAGAAGAGAGTGCGCATGGGATGTACTCCATGAGGTGCAGCGATATGCCGTGTGGCCTGTCGCAATGATAAGGATAGTTGTGTGATTGATGGGCGTGGAACGTGATGAGTAGTGTCGGGAACTGTGGAACAATGTCTCGGAGTAATTAAGGTGAGGCCTGTAGTCTAAGGTGACAAGTGTCACCGTGTTGGACTTACGGCTGGGAATAAGGATGAAGAAGCGAAATAAGTATAAGAGTACGCAGCGGAAGCATGACTGGGCAACGTCACCTCGTGTCGTGGTTACTGACAGTCGTGCTTGCCATGTGGTGAAGCGATAGGGTACGAATGGCATAAGGGGAACGTGACAAGATGTCACGATGTGTCGGGAGTACGTGAGGAATCATACTCATGATGAGTTAGGAGTTGACGTAGCAGAATGTTGGGTAACGCGACAAGGTCACAGTGTAGCTCTGGAGCAATCTCGGGCTATATGACGTGACATGAGACGTAGTTATGAATAGAGTCTTGTCATGTTAAGTGTTGGGATGAATTGTCAAAGAGGGACGGATAGCATGAAGAGCCATGCTAGCCGGGTTAAGAGAAGGTTGGTATCGGAGTATGGTCCTTGTCCCTCGAAGCTGTTGATCAACGTGTGATCTGGTTAGACACATGTGCCGGACAGATTCACCATATGTAATGGGTAATCTGTCATTAGCACAGTTACACGGTGCTTAAGCCTCAGAGTTGGCTTAGAGCCGTGTGGCTTGTCTGGATGGGAATGAGGATTAGTATGGGCTAAGATGCATGAAGAAAGTGGCAAGTATACTGTCTAAAGACGGGATGCGTGACTTAGTTGATATGAGTCATGCGTCGAAATGAGATTAATGAGAAGAATGAGACAGAGGCCTTAGTGTCTTAATCCTAAGGTGAATCATAAGTTCACTTTAGTGGATGAGCACTCGAGGCAAGACATGAGTTGGAAGATGGGGTGACCATAATGGGTCCCCGAAGGTTTTAACTTAGTAAGGAATATGTAAGAACACGAGATAGAAGGAGAGTGTCCCAACTGAAGTGTAGCTTGTACTTTCTAAGTTTAAGTTGCTTATGTATTAGATAGAGAATGACGTTAAGGTATGTGTATGCAAGTAGGTTGCCGTCTGACAAGCACATGAATGGACTGCATGACATGCAAATAGCATGGATTCCAGGTAAGTGTTACGTTCATACTCTTCTAGAGTTTTTCCAAGATATAAGAAACGTTTTTCCTTTAAGATGCTTACGAAAAGAAACGAAAGACGCTTTAAGGAAGAAAATGCTAAGTGTTTAAATGTATAAGTATGTACGGCCCCTCCTTGGCAGCCCCTTTTTACACAACCAAAGTATTAATTGTACGCATGTGAATGGATGACTATACGCTGTATCTATTGTATGTATTTTCTAAGAAAATCCATAAACTGATGAAAATGCATGAAAGGCATGACAACGGATGCTTTTGTGGATCCTACGAACCGACACTTTCGTGTGCGCCATGAGGTGACGCTCGAGGATGCCATGATTGACGACGTTCAAGGTGACGCTTATGGATGCCATGAAAGCTGACGTTTAAGCCCATGTATGTTCTAAAATGAAGTTTTCCACGAACGAACTGTTAAAGAAATGATAGGACTGAAACGAACTGAAAAAGGAAAAGATGATTTTCGGGCTTACACCCTAAACGATATTTTTCCATGAAAAGAAATGTTTTCTCATGAAAGGATTGTTAAAGAAAAGATTGAACTGAATGAAAGTTCCAGCTCTTTCGAGCTGACATGAATGAACGAATGAAAAGCAAAGAAAGACATGAAAGCATGAAATGTATGAAGATACGTAACGGCCACATGAATGAATGAAAATGGTACCAATGAATGGGCTGATTGCAATGCTGGGTAAGTAGTACTGGAAGTGCACCCAGTGCTGCCCCTATGAAAGGGATTCCCAACCCGTGGCCATTGGCGGAATCTGGGTCCAAAGGAAGACCGCTAACCACAACACACGGGGTGTAACAGTGTGTACTGGCCTATGAAAGTGATAAGAACGAATAGATGTATGCATGCATGTACGAACGCACGAATGCACGAATGCACGAATTCTTTAAGAAATGAAGGCACTAACGGGGGAAATGTTTGACGACAAGAAAACCTTTTAAAAGTAAACCCCGTACAGTGGCTCTTGAATGAATGAAGGCACTGACGGGAGACACATTTCAAGAAAAGAAAGACCATTAAAGCAAAATCCCGTCTAGTGACGTTTTCAAATGAACGCATGTATGACACGTATGCATGCACGTAATAGTATGTACGAATGATGAATGCATGAATGAAAACCTATATTGTTATATTTTAACTGTATGAAATAATGCTTACGAGTCTTCGATTCATTTTAAATTTTATGCATGTCCCTCCCCCACAGGAACTGCATGATCAGGACGGACATGGCCTATGGGGAAGAGCACGAAAGTCTAGGCATGAATTTTAAACGTACGAGAGACCTTTTTATTTCAAGATTTATGTTTTCCGCTGTAAACCTCTTTTATTGTCAAAGCATATTTTAATTTATAAACGTGGAGTCTTGCACCCTGGGTATGCAAGTGAAAAGTTTTAAATCAGACGGTAATTCCCGTCGTCTTTTCTAAAAATATTTATAAAAAGTCCCACCATAAGGACGGGCGTTATGTGTATGAAAAACCCAATTGAATGTTCGAGTATTTATTTGGAATAGACTACGAGTTTAAAATCATTGTTTTGACGGATTATAATTTTATTGGACTTGATAATTAGGTTAAATTGTTTTTTAAACCCCCACCACGCACGACTCTAGCACTCCCATGCACGTATGCCTCTCTTCTCCTCATCTTTAGGGTTTTGTTTTTTTGTTTTGTTCCAATTACCTATATATTCACATGTTAACTTCACCGTTCACGCATGTCTGCATTCTATATATAGAACTCATACGTGGTAGACGTAAATGATATTTAACCTACATTAGAGTGCCACTACACGACTAGATTAACCTTCTTGGACCCTTCCCCCATTGGCCAGTGACCATCATAAAACCCCTGTCAAGCTCACCCCGTTGCCTTCTAACCTCTGTGCTACCCAAGCTTCTCTCAACTTCCCACTGCCACGAGCGAGCCCTGCATTTAAAACCGCCACTGCCCAACTAGCATCTCCAAGCCTCCATGCCTTCCTATCCAGGAACGCCTAGCAACCAGTAGCAAATTGGTTGTTTCATGCACGCTGCCATGCACCACCCTTCATGTGCATTCACCAACCCAGCCATGCGTACCACCATGTGATAGCAACTGCCCGAGCCCCACGAGAAACTGCACAACCACCACCAAAGGGCAGTCCCACTGCCAAGCTCTTCCACACCGCAACCCACACGATTGGCCCTTGCACGACGGAAGACACTATCCCCGAACGGAAACCGCCAAGCTTGCATCTCCCAAGCCCACCTAGTCGTGCACCACCATTCCACCTAGTGGCATAATAGCCCCGAGCATCAGGACGAGACTTCCTGCACACGGCATAAGCCACCGACGCCACCACCCCTCCCCCATCTTGCGGAAAGCCGCCAGCTGTTGTCCTCTATTTTTACCACAACGAAACAAAAACACCATTTACAGCCATCCCCAGCTCCTTCTCGGTGCCATCAACCATGGCAAGTGTACACAGAAACTCCCGACGAAGACTTCCCGTCACCCCAGTCAGCCTTAGTTCCCGGTAAGCTCATGCCATTTCTTTTGTTTTTCTCTTTTATCTCAGTCTCTCCCTCATTCTCTCAACATGTGCTTCTCTCGTTCATCACTCTCTCTCCCTCTCTATCATTTTCAGCTGCCTGGGCGCCGCCCTCACCGTCGTTGACCACAGCCAGCTCCCTGTGCCGTCACAAGTTCCCTTCTCGGTGAGCCCCTGCCATGCAAAGCTAATTTCACGCATGTTATATTTGTTTTCAAACAACAAAATGCCTAACTATACCTTACCAAATAGTTGGTCTATTAATTAAATGAAATTACATTAGTACCCTTTACTACAAGTTGTATTAATGTGCTTTTAAACTTTTATTATGTATTAGTACTCTCTAATTTATGTATGTTTATAGAAATCTTTTAAGTAAATTAAATTGGTATCAAGCAAGGTTTTTCTTTCAAAAATTAAACAATAATGTTGTATTTTTTTTTTTATTATGATCTAGCTTATTATATTGTTGTTGTATAATTTAAAATATTTTGGTATAATTATATTATCTAGTATCAGATTTTATAATTACACTTCAATAGTAAATAGGTCAGACTTTTAAATATTTTAGTTGAAATTATTAAATGAACATTGATGATTTTAGAAAGTGATGATATATTATGAGAATTTTAAGTTTTGAGGAATTAATATAGGTTATTTTAGAAGTTTAGGCTTAAATATCGAAATACGTGATTGATTGAAAATTAATGATAATTACGTGATTATTTTATAGGTGGCGATTAATCATTGTTTGGCATTTTTGAGGAAAATTCTGAAAAAACTAAGAAATCTAGGTAAGCGGGGTTCCTATGCTAGACTTTGCATAAAACTAAAATGGGTTGAGGTTGATTTTTGAAAAGTATGCATGTTTTGTTATGAAAAGAAATTTGAACTACCTCAGTTATTTATTCTGCATTACTCATGAGATTTTGTTTAAGAATAAAGTATTTTTCTGGCGGGACTGATGTAGACATGAGCTATTTTGGTATTTTGCTTCTAAACTGTGCAAAAGAGAGCGAATATGAAATTTTGTGCATAAATTATGTTTTTGTAATCTGATTCTGTTTTGTTTTGAAAATGTTCATTACTCTGATATGATATGATATGAAAAGCTCTAGCCTAACAAGATATGATATGATCTGATTCTATTTTGTTGTGAAAACCTCTAGCATAACATTTTGTTTCTATTTTTGTTCCGTTCTGACCTTCTCACGGGTGTAAAATTGTGGCCTCTGTTCGGGTTGGTACCAACTTTTCTGGAAGCAAATTGGTTTTCTGCGTGGTCTAACCTGTGTGCACACTCGGGGCTCCGAGAATAATAAGGGGAAGATTCACATTTTGTTTCTTCTCGGTTGGCCGCTAGGGTTTGTACAACCCTACCACGGGGGTTAAACATAATCTCTAATTTGATATGATAAGATAAGATTTGATGTTTCAATTTATGCTATGCCAAATGGATTTTGATTATGAATATTTTTGAACTTTCTCTCTGATATTTTTGATAACATGTTCTGCCTCTGCACTCTGAAAACAAATATTCTAATTCTGCATTCTGAAAGAAAGTATTTTATTCTGCATTCTGAACTCTTTGAATGCTCATGTTTACATACTAGTATATGTTCTCTGCTTACTGAGTTGTTGATAACTCACCCCTTATCTCCAAACATTTTTCAGATAATTTGATGGTTCAGCTGGAGAACAAGAGTAGGAAGTTTTAGTAAGGTGTGATGATCGTAGAGGAATAAGTGCTCGAGGGTACAAGTACTTATTCGAGTCATAGTTAGTAAATTGATTATTTTCGAATATTTTGATGTGTTGGGTTAATGATTTTTTTGAGTCTTTGGGGAGTTTTTAATTTATGTTATTGAGAATTTCTTTGTTGTCCCTTTGAAGGAATATGGATATTTTGGTTGAGCAAATAAATTAGTATTTTATGGAGTCTTCTGAATTTTATAGTTGTGATATTGGAGATGATTTTAGGTAAAATGAGCTAACTCTCTGGACCTCCGGGAACAGGGGGTTACAAGCTTCCTCTATCTATGGATCGTCAACATCAACATATCTTGGAGTTACAACGTACACGTGTGTTGGTACGTGGGGCCTTGGCTTCGGCTTGTTATCAACATTGTAATTGGCTCCATTACTCTGGGCTGTGTTGGGACACCCCTTGATCATATGCCAGGGCTATCCACACCTAAAGCAGACTCTGCATCTAAATTGATGTTCTCCAGCGTTCAACTTGCCGCACTTGCACACTAAGGTTTGGAGGGTAGTATCTGCCGTCCAATCACTACGCCCTTGCCCTTAACTCTATTAGTAAAAGGCCTATTATTTTTTGCCTATTCTTGGGCATGGCTCTCTTCGGTTTAGAGTTAATCTGAGTGTCCAAGGCTCAGTGTTCAGCCTCTGAAATGGTGGCAAAATTTACCAACTCTTGGTAATTATCAATTTTGAAACATGCCACTTGGCTACGGATTGTTGGCTGTAGTCCTCCCTAGAACTTTTGCGCTTGCATCCTCTCAGTTGAAATCAGGTGAGGTTGCGAATCTCTTAATTTCATGAATTTGGCAGCATGTAGCTCCACAGTCATGTTGCCTCTTACTAGAGACGCAAACTGCTGCATCTTCTGTTGCTTCACTAAATCTGGAAAGAATTTGTTGTCAAAGATTTTTGGATCCTTCCCTAGGTTAAAGTAGCCAGGGTTCTCAATTCCCTCATCAGAATCTGCCTTCGAGTACCCCACCATATACTGACTTCTCCTTGTAACAGATATTCGGTGTGTAGTACCCTTTTATCTTCGGAGCACCTGGATGTCCAATCTAAGTTGATCATCCACTTATCTACCCTCATGGGTCCTTCGTTACTAAAAGAGTTCAGGTAATAGCACACCAAAACTTTCTCGTAAGACAACCCCTAACATCAGGTCTAGCCATGTGCACTTGTTGTTGTTTCTGTTGTCTGAGCACGTCTATTAGCAGACAAAGGGCTTCAGCTATCCCTTGTCCATTGCCCATTGGTGGATTTTGCTAAGCCTAGTTATTGTCTCCACCAGGGTTCCTAGGCATTCTCTGACACACCATGTGTCACTTCCTGAAACACATGCTTACATGTATCAGATTCATGTACTTACTATTATACTAAAAAATTCAAGCCTAATAAAATACTAAAATCTCAATCCTATATTCTAGTACAATTCCTATGGACATGTGAGTTTAACCTAAAGACATATTGCTCTGGTACCACCCTATGACACCAGCAACCCCTGAGTGAGATTTGAAGGAGCTTATAGCATCGAGACATGCAACACAAGGTTACATACCCCTCATTTATGACAGTTAAAGATGAAGTGCACCTAGCATGTATCTAACAGTATGCAATACTCGCAATGGATCATTTTTTCTTTGAGCAATACTCAACGTACTAGAAGTACTATATCCGAAACATAAACATACTTCATAAATTGACATAATAAACTATTATCCAAAAGGGTTACAACCCTTGTCCAACATGTCTGTAACAAAATAAGTACCAGAGACAGTGCTCCATAATTACAGACTTGAAAATAAAACTACTACATTAAATTGCTGGCTGCTCACACAACTCGGCTATGGTATCAAATATTACATCAAGAAAGGATAACTAAAGTTCTCAGTTCCTCGTCATTGTCGTTGTGTTGTGGGCTATTCAACCTCATCCAGTCTACCGTGCATGGATTCTCGGTTCCTGATACATCGCCTACATTTCCTGGGGGAATGGTAGTCCTTGTAGTTGGGACTACCAAGTGAGATGTCTTTACAAATCTAAGCAAGTAAGCTACTAAGCTACCAACAATGTACATATGCATGACATGCATGACTAGTAGAATGGTATAGATGCCTCATGATGTGGACATGAATATACATGACATGACTTGGAAAATAGCATGACATGCGCTTGTGTAACATCATGGCCCAAACTAGGTTCTTGAGGTTAAGACTTAATTTATGTTTTGACTTGAGGGGACTTAAGCCCAATAAATTATGCAGACTAGAACCATGTGAGTGAAGTGGACCTTATCTTTTCTTAGTGTGATAGGCAACCAAGCCCAAGAGAAACCCCAAGATCTAGTGATTCGGCCATAAAGGGGTTTAGGGTTTGAGAAAAGCCATTAGGGTTTTGTGTGTAAGTGGTAGGTACCACTTAGAGCCAAGCAAGAAGGGGACCTTTAAGTTCCCAAGGCCACAATCATGAGGCATCTGGGATGGGAGTTTTCATTTGGCTAAGAATTTGCCACTTGGCAAACATGTAATAAAGCTTCTAGAAGAAGCCATATTGAGGAAGAGAATAAACCATTTTTGGCTAGAGTGAAGAAGGGTGCCACATGGCACACATGCAAGGGACTTTTTGAGTTTTCAAGAAGGATCTAATGATGGAAGAAGAAGAAATGGGATTCACCCAACGAGCAGGAGAGGCCACATGTCTTCCATGCAAAGAAGTTTAAGGCTTCTTTCTGAAAGATCTCATGATGCAAGAAGACCATTAGGATTTCAGTTTTTGGAGGCCACATGCCACCCACACTGCCATTTGGCAGCCATGCACTTCACCTTCTCTAGGTTCATTGTATCTAGACCAGAAATGGATGAAGGGAAGCTTAGGGTTCGGCCACCTCAAGGGAGGCACCATTTGTCCTCCATGCAAATAAATCCCTTAAGTTTCCAAGAAAAACAATGATGAAAGGGAAGAGGAATAGGATTTCGGCTAGGGTATGAAGAAGAGAGAATGGACAGGTTTTTGACACATGGCGCCCATGCAAGGATGTTTCTTACATTTTCAAGGACGCAATGATAAGGGAGTAAGAGACAAGTTTTGGTAATGGCAGAGCATACCACTTGGTGCCATATTCATGTGGAACTCTTTGGTGTTCCAAGAAGATAATCATCAAGAAGGCATGAAGTGGTTTCAGCTAGTGCCACTTGGCACACATGCAAGGTGTTCTTAGGTTACTTAGGGAAGCCTTTAGTTTTCCCTAGATTTCCCATCATTAGGAACATAGGGAAGGAGCATCTTGGTTAGCACATTGTTGCCACTTGGCAAACATGCTTGAGAGCTTCTAAAAGAAGCCAAAGTGATGGAAGAAGATCTAGGATTCGGCACACTTAGGGCACACGCCCATGCCACTACCCACATGCCACATGGCCAACATGCAAATCTACATTCAGGGTACATTTAATCTGAACATGAAAGTCGAAGAAGATGGAGAGAGAAAAGAGGGTTTCTAAACCCCAAGAGCCACACGCCACCCACCCATGCACTTGTGTGTGTGTGAGTTCCAAGAAGATTGAAATAATGAGGGGCGCATGGGGAAGATTCAAAATCTGATGCACAAATGCACAAGTCTCAAAGAGACTCTAGGGTTTCAGCCAAAGAAATACACGTCGACCCAAGGGGCCTCAACCCCATGTCTGCCAAGTGTCACACATGCATGAAGTGTGGGAGTTTCTAGAGGAATGTAATCATGAGGAAGAGGAAGAGATGCCTAGGGAAGGGGTGCACACAGACTTTGAGGATTCTAGAAGAATCTTAGTGGGAGATGAAGACAAGAGAGAGATAAAAAGAGGGTCGGCTAAGGCAACACACACACGCCATTGCCAAATGGCCACCATGCAGCCTAGGAGAAAGAAGGCTCTAGCATTGAGGAGACACATTAGGGCTCCGGCCATAAAAAAAGACCTATACACCCTTGACGGTTCATTGAACCTAGACCACTTGAGGGAATACCCCAAGGGCATAAGGGCTTGTGACATGTCTGAAACAAGGCAATGATGAGGAAAGGATAAAGGGGATTTCGGCTAGAAGCTTTGTGCCACTTGGCACCCATGCACATTAGACCTTTGGTTTTCCTTTGTCAGAAGAGGGAGAGTTAGTGTGGGAACTAGGGAAGTATTTAAAGCTTCCTTTAATGGGGCCGACACCCATACACACCTAAACAAGGCACCCAAAGGTCATTTTTAGTTTCACTTACTTTTCTCCTTCACTCCCTCACACGTCCACCCTAGTGGAAGCAAAAGACATAATTTTTCCTACCTTTTCTCTCCAGCCAAACACCCTCACATGCACCAAACTATTCCCACCATCCAAACACACTCCACATCCACCCGAGAAGAAGAGCAAGGAGCCCACTTTAGGAAAAAACCACACGGTGAGAAATACTAAACTTCCACTACAATCTCTTCACCTAAGCACACACGGTCACAAGAGTTGTTGGGGGAAGAGGGGCTCAAATTTGAACAAGAGAACGCCATCACATCCACAAGCCATGGGAAAGGCTCGAGTGTTTGGGGTTCCATTTTGGTGAATGTTGTCAAAAAAAGAGGAAAATCAAACCACCACTAGCAAGGCATGAGTGAAAGTAGAGACCTTTGGAAGAATGAGAGGCCTATGGCCACCACTTAGGTTCAACTAGGGTTTCCTTTTCTTTGAAGTTTTGACCATGGGAGTGATGTTCATCATGGATGGCATGTACCACTCACACACGCCATTCTCACTAGCAAAACACTAAGACCAACATATTGAGAAAGGAATAACATCAACTCTCAGCCTAGGGCAACTCTTTAAGAGGACGGTACCCCCGACCATTGAGGATGAGAGCTCAACAGAGCCCTCTTTGTTGGATAGGGTAGAGAACGCCAACCGGCTAATTACCGATGCATTGCAGCTCATTGACGAACTGAAGAGGTTAAGGAATTAGGACAAGGACCGGCTTTTGGAGAAGAGAAAGAAGCCTGACTTGTTTGAAGGAAAGAAAAAAAAAAAGAGAAAGAGGGACCACTTTTCCCGTGCGGGGAAACATGTTTTGTATTTTTAAGACTTAACCTTTTGTAATGGTTCCCTACATTTTGGAAAAAGATTTAGTACTTATATTTTGGGAGACGATGAATATATATTATCTGGTACTTTTGAAATCATGTTATGTTAAGACAATGTTTGGGTTATGTTTAGTCTTATGGTACCATGTGCTAATGCAACTACTTTAGGCATTACCTAGTTTCACACGAACTTTAAAATTTCCGTTGTGACATATATTGCATACTGCTAGTATACATAGGTGCATTGCATCTTATTTGTCATGTACGACGGGTATGTAGCCTTGTGTTGCATGTACCGACATTTCACTCACCGTCCAATCTCAAGCGGGGGCTGGGGGCGCCGCATTGTGCCATTGAATGACGAAGAGATAAAAGAACCTCAACTAAAGGATGGTGGACTTATGAACCTACGACAGAAAGTCATGAGGTTAGAAGGACCAGTGCATTTTAGGATTTGAGACGATGGGGTGATGTGCTATAAGGACCGGAAGGTAACTTCGGCAGATGCAAAAATGAAGGAAAGTATGATGCTCCCAAATTCCGCTTGGGATAAGACGAACATTTGAAGCGTCAAGACATGCAACACAAGGTTACCTGCCTCCGTTCACGACATATAAGATGCAATGTTCTGAACATGCATCTAGCATTATGCAATATTCACAATGGATAATTTTTTTCTTTAGCAATACTATGCACCAAACTGAAAATATCCTAAATACTTAAAACATACTTCATATTAAAGGACATACTAAACAAATGAGATCACAATGCTAGTCCAAAAGGAATATGATCAAAAGAGTACTGGAGATGCAACTCCATAGTAGTAGTAATTTAAGTTAACGACTATACTATCATCGACGTCGCCCCGTCGCTTGGTCGGCCGTTTCCAGTTGGTCGATTCCCGGCTCTCCTTCAGATCCTATAACAAGATCTACCAGTCAGGGGGGAATGGTAGTTGGGACTACCACTGTGATACCCCGTATTTTGTTTTAGTGTATTTTTATTAGTGAAGGATTATTTTAATTAATTTAAATATTATTTTTCTTGTTTTAAAATTTATCAGATTTTTCGTTGGATTTATTTTATAATTCCTAAGTTGTGAAATTTACTTTGATGTGTTTTCTTGATATTAATTAGTGTTTACTTTTAAATTACTCTTTGCTTTAATGAATAATTTTATTGTTGGCCTTTTATTATTTTATTTTATTTTATTAATATTGAGTTGCAGTGTTTTTTAATTGGCTTTTATTTATTTTTATTGTGCCCTTTTCTTTTGTTGGACTTTTCTTTTTTTTTGGGACTGGGCTTGTTTAAGTGTCTTTTAGTTTCTTTTAGTCCCAAATCATTTATCGTACCTTACCCATGGGCCCAAATGCATGGAATGGACCTGTAAGCCCAACTCGACGCAACCAGGAAGCAGTTTTCACTTCCATATCTCATGCACATACGTGATCTTCTAGGGTTTTAATCAACTCTAAATGCATGTTTTTTTTTCTTTCTAAAGAAGTGGCCGCAGCATCCCGTGCATAGTTGCACTCCACACTGTCGTCACCAACTACACTGACCTCCACCCCGCACCGTGCACTTCTGCAGTGCACCACCCACGGCCAGCACAGGTCAAACTCGACCACGAGCACTAAGATCACAGCAAGAGACCCTCCCACCGAGAGCCACTCTATGAAAGCCAATCACGCGTAGGTCCACTGCACGGAGTCACCCTGCCCAAACCTCACAACCACCACCGAAGCTCTTCCACCCTGCAAGCCACATGGCAAGCCCCTTGTGGAACCATAAGCCATCGTGCCCAGCCACACGAAGCCGCTGCCAATGCCTCCCACAGACTTCGTTGCAAACCACGAGATTTTCCCCTGTTTTTGCTCCCCAAAACAGAGTAGTTGCACCATGGACAACCCCCTATCCTCCACGCCATTGCCTCCCTAGAAGCTAGCCTCCACGTTCTCAACCCCCTGATCAACCCCTGCATGACCTTCACCACCACAAGCCTCCTCCGAAAACAACCTGGCCCAGCTACCGCAAGCACGTTCGCGCTGCCCTCACTCTCTCTCTCTGTTATCTCTCTCACCGTGCATATCTCTCTCTCTCTTTCTCGTCCAGTGCATAGCCACCGAGTGCACCACCTCCCATCGCACACTGCGCTGTTGCACTTTACCTTCTCGGTGAGTCCCTGCCACCGCTGCATTTTCTATTACTCTTGTGTATGTTTATCGTTTGTATGTATATAAATAAGTAAAGTTTTAACTTGGGCACTTACTAGTTTTAACCTAATATATATATATATATACATATTATATATATATTATATGGAAAGTTCCCGGTTTTAGTTTTCGGGTGAGAAGTTTTTGTTGAGTTTATAATTAAATAGGATTTTGCTTTAAGTTTCAATAAATATTATATTGTATTTTCATAATATTGTTAGTTAAAGGAAGTAAATCTATTTTCTTAAGAGATGAGTTTTTCATGACTTATTTTAGGAAAATTTTAGTATCCAATGTATTCTTTTTATTTATAAAATATTATTGGTATTTTAGATATTTTGAATATTAATTTGTATTGAGTTCTATAGTTATCATAATACTTATTCGATAAATTTTCTTCTTCAGTACGAATTCGATTAAGTGAATATTGATGGTCTTAGAAAATGATGGTATTTTAGGAATTTCGAGAATTTTAGATTTTGAGGAATTAAATAGGTTATTTTATAAGCCTAGCATTAAATATCAAAATACATGATTAATTGAAAATTTACGAGAATTACGTGATTATTTTATAGGTAACGATTAATTATTGTTCGACATTTTGAGAAAAATTCTGAAAAGTTAAGAAGTCCAGGTAAGCGAGGTTCCTATGCTAGATTTTGTATAAAATAAAATGAACTGAGGTTCTTTTTTGGAAAATGTGCATGTTTTGCTATGAAAAGAAATCTGAAAACAACCTCAGATATTTATTCTGCATTACTCATGAGATTCTGTTTAAGAAGAAAGTATTTTTTGTCATGACTGGTGTAGACATGAGCATATTTTTGACATTCTGTTTTTGAACTTTGAAAAATAGAGCGAATATGAAATTTTGTGAATAAGTTATGTTTTTGGGATCTAATTATGTTCAGTACTCTGTGTTGATAAGATGTGGCACTTGAAAAACCTTTGGCATGACTTTCTGATTCTGTTCTGACTCTGATTCTGACTCTGATATGGTGATTCTGATTCTGTTTTGCTCGGATATGTGGCCCCGTCATGGGATATAATAGTGACCTCTGGCCCTGTCACGGGATACAATAGTGACCCTGGCCCTGTCACGGCAGATAATAGTGACCTCTGGCCCGCCACGGGATATAATAGTAGCTTTCTGTTCTGAGTGCAATCGCTTTGGTAACATGGTGATTTATGTTCTGCTTGACTTTCTGCAAGATGCACAACCCTACCACGGGGGTTAAACATGGTCTTTGTTTTGATATGATGCTCTGATATGATATGATAAGATGAAGATGTTCAGTCATGTTGTGCCAAATGAGTCTTTGAATATGAAAAGTTGGTTTTTGAATATGAAATGTTTGAAAAGTCGCTCTGATTTTCTGATAAAATGTATTTTTGAGATTTGCATATTGATATTGAAATGTTTTGTTTCTGCATTCTGAACTCTGTGAAAATGTTCATCTTTATACACTAGTATATGTCCTCTACTTACTGAGTTGTTAATAACTCACCCATTATCTCCATACATTTTTCAGATGACTTTGAATAGTCCAGCTAAGGATCAGGATTATGGAGCATCGGTGAAATGATTATTTAAGCATAGTGGATTACTCATAGAAGATTTCTGAGAGGTGGCGGATTTTATTAAGAGATTTTGTAGTATTCTGATGACGTTATATTTTGGAGTCTATAAATACATTGATGAATTGTGAGTTTCAAGTTATAGGGAGTAACTCTTCGATCCCTGCGGGACCGGGGCGTTACAACCACAGTGAGATTTGTAATCAAATATTAGCAAGTTAACAGAAAATCTCCACACAGGTTAATGATGCATGCATAGCAATAAAAGCATGAATGCATAATCAAAGTCATAAGTAACCATAACATAACTTGACATACAACATAACAAAACTGACATAACTTAAACTAAAGCATGAACTGAACTTGACTTGCTTAAACTAAACTAGACTTAAACTGAGACTTGACTTGACATGAACTTGATCTGAGACTTGACTTAACATGAACTTGATCCGAGACTTTACTTAACATGATCTTGGACTTGAATTCTGAAACTTAACTTGACATGAAATTGAACTTGAACTTGAACTAAAACTTAACTTTACACGAACTTGAACTGACTTCTTTACTTAACATGAACTTGGACTTGAATTCTAAAACTGAACTTTACATGAACTTGAACTGACTTCTTTACTTAACATGAACTTGGACTTGAATTCTGACAATCAAAATGATTCCGTCATTCGTTTCGTCAGGAATAGTGAACAATCAGAATGATTCCACCCAACATATTCCGTCTGAGATACTCGAACAATCAGAATGATTTCATCATGAGTATTTTAAATGAGATACCCTAACAATCAGAATGATTACGCCAGGAGTATCTGCATAACTGAACTTGAACTGAATTTTGACAATCAAAATGATTTCGCCAGAAGTACCTCATGTGAATTACAAATGAAGATGCTCAGACAATCATAGTGATTACATGGTGAGTATCCTAGACATAACTGACTTGAACGTAACTCAAAAGATATGATTTACTTGAGATAGAAACATTTCGTAACATGGCATAACATATAACAGACAACAATATACTTAACATGACATACTTGCAATAGTGAATACTACATGACATGTCATACATGTAACAGATGGCATACTTAACTTAACATGACCTACTTGCAATGTATAGCAATACATGACATAATATCTTATGTAACAGATGAATAATTTGTGACAGAATAAATTCTATGTAACAAATAAATATGTAATGACTTGGTATGGTACATATGATAACATACATACATACACTGTAGTTCCTTTACTTATCACTCATACACATTAAACTGCTAGTAAGTTACAAGCTAACTTACCTCGATCTTCGCATTTCTAGACAAAATTCAAGTGCTATCACGAGAAACTGAAAGTAATGATTTTTAAAAGTTAGAACTTAATCACTAATAATTAGAAATATGAAAAATTATCAACTTAGAGTAAATTACCATTTTACCTTCTACATATGGGAAAATGATCATTTTACCCATAACTTAAGGATTTCGCATCCTAACTCCAAAAATACCAAAATTCATATACCTCATATAAATTTTGTCCTAAGCTCAAATATAAATTCAGAAAAATTTAAAACTAACCACAATCATTAAAACTCTATAGGGGCCGAAACTTACATAGGTTATTTCCCTTGATTTTTGTTGCAATTCTTTCAAATTTCAAAACTCATGATTAAACCAAATATTTTCTTCTAATACACTCATAACATATTCCTAAGAATAATCATGTTTTGAATCATGAACAAATCATCAAAATCACTAAAACCATACTTGAAGTTTTCAGTTTTTCTTCTAGGTTCAAAACAGATTTTTGTTTCTAACTTGTTTTGATCAACCTTTTGATCCAAGACTTAAAAAATGTGATCTTCAAACCAAAACATCACATGGTTTAAAATGGTGTCCTAAAACAGATCTAAGCTTTAAACTCAAGATCACATGGTTAAAAATCAACCAAAACATGAATTTAGCCAAGAACATCATCACTTTGTCCTAACCGAATATCTCCTTGCTTAAAATTTCATATCTTTGAAAGTAATATCAAATATCTTCGAAAGTACATTCTAACATGTATATAAGAGGCTTAGGATCTTCAAATAAAAATATCAAAACCATTGGAATAAGATTAGACCATAAAAGATTTAAACTTTCTCAAAATAGAAACTGTTTTTCCTTTTCCAGTTTATATGTTTCTAGATCTAAGAAACTCTTTCACCAAAACTTTTAATCATGCAACAAATCCTCAACTAATAATCATATACACATGTTACCAATACTCCATAAATATTTCGGACCAAGATCTATCCATTAGCTTGGTCAAAAACGCCAAAATATAACAGACTCTCCAGTTTATCGTCCAGAATGACCTTTCTAGAATTTAAACAACTTTGGACAAAACCAATGATCTCCAAATGGAACAAATAAGATATCCATGTAAACTAGACTCAACAAGGAACAACTTTTATGAAGGTACATGGCGAGAAAACACTTAAAAAAGCTTCGAATTAGGTGTACACAATAGTTCAGAAACTCAGCCTGAGAGTGTCTTTTGTGTTTTATCAAGGAAAAGTGTAAAGGAGAAATGCTTTTCATGGGAAGTGGGTTGGAGGCCTTCTTAGAAAAGTTATAGAAGATGATAAGTCTGAAATGGAGATTGAGTATTGGTCTTTTCTACCCAATTCAATATACAAAAATCAGCCCAAGATATGTTCTCAAGGTAGAGTGTAAAATTTAAAGAGTGAGGTGGCCCTTTAGCCTTTTACTTCAGAAATCCTCTAGTCCCTCTTGAAAAAATATGGTTAGCCATGTGGGGAGTGAACTTGCTTAGTCAAAAAGCAATGCTAAGATGACCAAATTCGTGGGCCTTAATGGGCCTAAATTTTGGGTTTGTAAGAGGTTTTGGGTTACTATCAAGCCCAAATCCAATATCTCTTAGCCCAATCAATTTTTCAAGGTTAACAAGGTTGGATAATGATATTCTAATACAAATTTAAAGGATTAATAGCATGTGAAAGTATTTTAATCAAACAATTAAACACAATGCCCGAAACTGATTCATTTAGGTTTTGGAGGTCAACTTTATGGTTTGGATAAAACCGTTTAGGATTTCGATTTGAACCATGCTTTTGGGTTCTCTGTTGGACTCTAACCATATAGGATTTCACTAAGGTGGAAGTCCTCTTTTTGATTGATCGGATGGAATAGGGTTTTTGCTTAGGTGACATGATCTCACACCTTGATTCCTTCAAATCCATCAAATGTTCCTCTTGGTACCAAGTGTCTAATATCATTCACTATGTGTGGCTAAGATTTTACCAAGTAATTAAATAAAACTTCTCTAATCTAGTTTGAACATTCCACACATTGATTTTGAAATATATGTTGCAACTATGTTAATAAGTGTTCTGTGTGTCAATTGGTGAAAGCAAAACATTAGAGGCTAACATGAGAATTGCAGTCATTACCAATTTGAGAATGCAAATGGGAGGACATTTCCATGGATTTTGTGGTTGAGCTACTGAAGACTTTTGCCAAAAAGAATTCCATATGGGTTATTGTAGATAGATTGATGAAAGGAGCTCACTTTTCACCAATCGCAAACACTGAATCTATGGAAAAGCTGTCCATATTGTATGTCAAGGAGATAGTTCAGTTGCCTGGAGTATCGAGGTCGATTGTGTCGAATAGAGACACTCGATTCACGTCATGATTCTGCCAGAGTTTACAAAATTTAATGGACACCAATTTGAAGTTTAGCAATACCTATCATCCACAGACAGATAGACAAACAAAACGGGCCATACAAACATTGGAGGATATGCTTAGAGCCAGTGTATAGGAAATAAAAGGTGACTGGGGAGGGCACTTACCTTTGATAGAATTCACCTTTAATAATAGTTTCCAAGCCACGATTAAGATGGTACCATATGAAACATTGTATAGAAGAAAGTGTAGGTTCCCGTCATACTAGGATGAGGTTAGGAAAAAGAAGATACTTGGCCCTGAACTACACGAAGTAAGGGAACATATCTTGTTAATCAAAGAAAGGATGCATGAGGCCTAAGATAGACAAAAGAGCTATGCCGATGGAAGAAGAAGTCTTGAGTTTGAAGTGGGCAATTGGGCATATGTCAAGGTATCACCCATGTGTGACAACTCGGACTTAGCCAAGTCCTCACTTGTTATTTTAGCCTTAAGTCCAATTAGAATTTAGCCCAAGAATTTGGTAAGGGCATTTCGGTTTGGAAAATAACTTGCCACATAGCAAGTAAGCTAGATGGCTTCTAGACAAAGCTAAAGTGATGGAAGGAAGGCCATAGGTTCAGCTCACTTAGGGCACACACCTATTTCACCCACCAACACACCACATGGCCAACATGCAAGCTCACCTCCAGGGTTCATTGTATCTGGACTTAAAAGTGGAATAGGGAGAAGAGAGAAGTAGATTTTGGCTATCCAAGAGGCACATGCCATCCACCACTTGCATTTATGCATGAGAGTACCTAGGAGATTTGCAATGATGAGGAATGGTAAGAGACACATGGGGTAAATCAAAGACTTGAAGACAAAAGCCTCTACGAGACCTTTAGGGTTTTGGCTAAAGGCATGTACACGTCTAACCATGAGAGCCAACCCTCTACTTGATATTTGTCATACATGCACAAGATGTTAAAGTTCCCAGGAGAGGAAAATGATGAGGAAGGTGAAGAGGAGCTTTGGGAAGGGACCACAGGCCACCCATGGCTTCTAGAAGAATCTTTGGGTAAAAGAGATTAGGGGATTTTAGCTAGGGAAAACACACGCACACACGCCACATGCCAAGTGGAATCCATGCACAAGCCTAGAATCTAAGAAGGATCTAGTCATGATTGGAAGCACTTTAGGGTTTCGGACATAAAGAACCTACATGCCCTTGTCCATAGTGTGGGTTCATTGAACCTAGACCACAAAAAGGAATAGCAAGAGCCATTTAGGGTTTTGGTTGGGGCCAAGAGCCATGCCACTTGTCATCCATGCTAGAGGAACCTTTAGCATTTATGAAAATGGGCAATGATGAAGAGGAAAAAGGAAGGTTTCGGCCAAGGGGGGAGCAACATGCCACATGGTGCCCATGCACTAAGACCCTTCAGTTTCCACAATCAGGAGTAATGATAGGAAAGAGAGTGTGTGGGAAATTGAGGAAGTATTTAAGAGCTCCATTTAAGGGACCGGCGCACTACACCCCACCAAAAGTCGCCCAAATGTCATTTTGTCCAATTTTCAGATTTCTCTCTTTCCTCTCTCTCACTCTCGTCCACCCTAGGATGAACTACCCGAACACCATACTTTTCATACCTTTCAAACATCTCCCAACCCTCGAGTATAGAAAGGAGTTTTGGGCATCACATTGAGCGGATTTGCACGGAGAGAGAGCTTCAAACTTTTACTTCACCCACTACTCTAGAGCACACATGCACTTGCATGCATTTTCTTTGGATGAAGAGGGGTTCGGCTTGTGTGAGTAAAAGATGTATGATGCCACTTTGTCTCAAGTTGTGGGGGATAATTGGAATATATGGTTCAACCATAAGGGATCCTGCTAAGTATGAGAGTCTAGGGTTTTTCCTCTTTAGGAGATCGAACTAGCACTAGCAAGAACAAGAGTAAAAGAACCATTAGAGGGCTACGTGACACACGACCACCACTAGGGTTTTGAAGAAGGGTCTCCCTTCTAATGAAGCTCTCGGTCATGAGAGTTGATGAACACACACGAAGTATACTCCTTACACACACCACACACACTAGCAACTATTAGGGTTACAAGGATCGAACTATTGGAAGTTTTACCAAGTAAGGAGAGCATTACCTCCATTCAGCCTAGGACATTTACTCAAGACCAAGTTCATGAATGGTCACAAAGTGAGAAAGAAATCCTAGAACCGAATGGGTGAACCCTAGAACACGACACACACACACTAGGATTGAAGTATCATTGATCTCACTAAGTCTAATGATTTAAACAATACACTTTCAGCTTACTTAATCGTTGGCATTTTCTTTACATCGGATATTTGTAAGTTAGACTCTAACTTAATCTTGAATAATGTACTTATGTAGTGTGTAAACTTTGCATTTGTTGTTCAAATTAGATTATGGAATTGTTACTTGTCACATGCCATTGTTGTATCATATAGTTGCATGCCATACTTGTATGCTGACTCAAATGACATGTTTGATGCTTTAGAAATGATGTATGCCATGTTGAATTGATGTATGATACACTCAAGTATATTGCATGTTCTAATTCTTTCAAGCTGTAAACTTGATATACTTTTGATATATGGCACGTGTAACGCCCGTCCTTGTGGTGGAACTTTTTATAAAAGATTTTAGAAAGGACGAAGGGAATTACCGTTCTATTTAAAACCTTTTTACTTGCATACCCAGGGTGCAAGACTCTATGTTTATAAAATAAAGTGTGCTTTGACAATAAAAGAGGTTTACAACGGAAAACATCAATTTTAATAATAAAAAGGTCTCTCGTACATTTAAAACTCATGCCTAGACTTCCGTGCGGCCGTGTCCGTCCTGACGCGTACTTCATTCAGTCCTGTGGGGGGAGGGGCATACATAAAAACTAAAATGAGTCGATAACTCGTAAGCATTACTTCGTACAGTTAAAATATAACAACATAGGTTTTTATTCATGGATTCATCATCCATAACTCCTTCTATCCTAGGCACTTACATGCCCTTTACTATGCTAAACCCTTTAGAATCTGCTTACGGTCACTACTTCCTCCAAACTCAAGGTCTTACCTCAAGTGCTCATCCACTAAGGTGAACCCCTTAGGGTTAAGACACTAAGACCTTGGTCTTACTCTCCTTATTGAACTCATCTCGATGCATGACTCAGACCGACTAAATCACGCATCCCAACCCTAGACAATACACCCGTCATTGTCTCTATGCATCTTAGCCCATACTAAATCCTCATTCACATCCATACAAGCCACACGGCTCTAAGCCAACTCTGAGGCTTAAGCACCGTGCAACTATGTTCAGGACGGATTACCCATTACATATGGTGAATCCATCCGGCACATGTGTCTCACCAGTTTACACATGCACCTTACCCCTTTATCTAAGATCAACATATAACATGTTGATCACCTGCTCATAGGGACAAGGGCCATACTCCGATACCAACCTTCTCTTAACCACGCTAGAATGACTCTTCATGCTACCCGTCCCTTTTTACAGTTTATCCCGTCACATCGTGACATCTTGTCACATTCCCGTTATGTCATTCATACACTAACACTTCACCCCTCGCAAGCACGACTGTCAATAGTCATGTCACTTCGTGACATTCCCCAGTCATGCTTCCGCTGTGCACTCTTACATTTGTTCTTCTACTTCACCCATACTCTCAGCCACGAGTCAACTTTACAGTGACACTTGTCACCTCAGACTACAGGCTACACCATGACTACTTCGGGACACTGTTCCATAGTTCCCGACACTACTCACCATGCCCTATGCCCATCAATCACACAATCATCCTTATTTCTATGACACGCCACACGGTGTATCGCTGCACCTCATGGAGTACACTCCACGCATACTCCCTTCTCACACGCTAAGCCACATCATCACTATGGTGTACCCGCCATATAGTGCATCACTCCACCATATAGAATACATTTCACATGTACTCCCCTCATACACACCACGCCACAACACCATTATGGCATACCCGCCATATGGTGCATCACTCCACCATATGAAGTATACTCCATGTGTACTCCTTTCATACACACTATGCCACACAGAGTACACTTAGCGTGTACTCTTCCCATTCCACACAATGCCACGTCACCATTACAGCACATACTCCACAACCACACAACACAGCACAGTCCACAACACTTCACAGCACACTTCCCAACCATGCCCAACACTTCACCACACAGAATGCCCAACACTTCACTACACAGAACATCACAATTCAACAACTCCACAAATACCAACAGCACAGTCCACAACCTAATCAACTAATCAACATCTAACATAGATAGCGAGGGATAGATAGTTATACCATCGACGGGGATAACCCATGCGTTGCTCGTTGACTGTCACCGTCGATGATGTTGGAAGGAATGTACGGGGCAGCTATACTGCGTACAGTGACTGTTTGGGCATTTGGATAGCTAGGTGTGGTCTTGGAAGGGCTCAAGGTGGTCTTGTGATGGTGGCAAGGAGCGTAACAAGGCGGATCTAGCCGTGTACAGTGGCAGTCAGCCACGCGCAATGGTTGTCCATCACTTACCAGTGGCTACCCACCACATAAAGTGGTGGTTTGGACCTAGGGTTCTGCTAAGGGAGGTCGAGGGACGCTGCTGGTGGAGCCATGGAGGCTCGGTGGTGGTGGTATGGAGGTCCACGATGGTGGAGGGAGGAATGGCCGTGTGAGAGGGGGGAAAAGCCCGTGAGAGAGTGGGAGAGAGTGTGCATGCATGGGTGGCAGATCGGGGCTATGGGTGGTTGGGATGGGTCGATGGTGGCTGGAGGATGCCGGAAAGGGTGGTCACACGCAGTGGGTGGCGGCGTACAGTGGTGGAGGGAGGAGAACCCGTGCGTTGGAGAGCAGAGAAGCCAGTGCGGTGGAGGGAGGCTATGGGCCTCGGGTCACATGGAGGAGGAAGGGGGAGACCAGGAGGAGCTCGAGGTGGTGTCCGGTGGCCACGCACGGCGGCGCTAGGAACGTGCACAGTGAACCCGTGCATGGGTAAGGCTGTGTACGCGCATGGGAGGAAGGTGGCTGCATGGAGGGGGTCGAGCTCTCTGGAGGGTGATGGCCTGTGGGAGGGGAAGCTACGAAGGTGGTGGCACCATTGGATGGCGCACGGCGGCGCAGCAACGTGAAGCCCGTTCGAGTTGTGCATTGCCGAGGGGGAGGAAGAGAGAGCGTGAGGGAGGGAGACCGGTGTGGGGAGGCTCGTCGGAGGGAGGAGGTGCCGGTGGAAGGGGCGGTGAGGCGAACCAGCGCACGGTGGCACCGGGCTGGGCAGTGGAGGATTCGGAGTGGGGGTGAACTGCGTATGATGTACGCTTAAGGGAGAGGGAGGAGAGAGAGAGGGCTGGGGAAAAGTGAGGGAGAAGGAAGAGGGATCTGGGTATTTAACCCAGTCCCTTTGTCTGGGGATCTATGCAATGATCTAACGATGAAGGATTAAAATACTGATTTAAAATCCATAAAACATTAACTTAATTAAAAGCACTTAGAGGAATTAAGGTAGAATATTATTTAAACTAACTTTAGTTTATAAAATAATATTCCTTCATCATTAATAAAATGATGAAATCTTATTTAAGATTTTAAGAGAATAAAACCATTAAATTAATAAAAGCTTTCAACATAATTTAAATCTTATAATATCTTAAATAGTTGAAATCATAATGATATTAAAATGATTTCTGACAATTATAATATTTTTGGAGCTCTTCAGGAATATTATAATTGTCGTATTTAAAATCAAGCTTAATTCAATAACACTGGAAATACTCCTTATAAATATTTCCAGCACATTTAAAACACCGGGCATGCCCTGGAAGTCACAAGATATCTTTTGAAGACACGCCATCGGGGTTCAGTACGCCTAACGAGGCTCGCAGTCACTAGATAGAAGGGGCAGACAATTCACATAATTTATGCCCTCAGAATTTGCTTACGTCATAAAGAAGGAACGTACGTCAAAAAGAGAGAAGGAAGAAGCGTACGTAAGAAGGAAGGAACAGTGTGTTACAGTACGAGTACATGATGTTGTTGCATAAGAGTCACATGGTTTTATGCTATACATGTTCAGGTCATGCATTAAAGGAAAACAAGTGTTTGTCACAAGTACAAGTCACATACATTTCGGGTTGTGAATTTTTTTAAAAAGAAAGAATAATGATTTTTGTCACGACCCCAAATGCTAGGATGGGGGAATATCCCAATGGAGCTCTTCTGTCCACTCTAGAGTGTTTAAATTGGAGTGATAACTCCTGGGTTGATGAAGTATAGTCAACAGACTTTGAATGGGTCCTTTTTGAAGGATTCTGAAGTGAAGTAGCACCTAACCCTAATAGATGCAACACATTGAAAATGCGGTGAAGGCGAATTACGAATTGTCATATTATATGAACTCCAACGTACTCACACCTGGTCAAAGGGCTGACTATGTGATGCGGTAACTAGCAAGGAATATACAGTGTGTTGGGGAGTCATGAGGTGTCCACCCACATTGTTATTGGATTAAATGGCTATAAATGGTTAATATGATATGGAAATGGAACTTTTGTATGATTATTTTGCAACTTTGTTACATGATTACATGGTCAAAATTGTTGAGATAAGTACAAGAACAAAATGAGTTATTTGTCAAGTTCATGTCCATGCATTCATACTCTTGGTTTGCCTTTACATGCTTATGTTTTCTTCTTGTATGTTTTTGGTTAACTTGCTGAGATTTCTCGAAATCTCATTGTAGTAATTTCTACTACCATTCTCAGGACCATGGGGAAAAGCAAGCGGGAGGGTCCACCAACAATTAAGGAAGCCCCCAAGAGCCCCAAGAGCTCTGTGGCGCTAAAAGTAGAGGAAAGACTAGAGGCAGCCGATAAGTTTATTGGTGAAGTACTAAAGCTTTTCGAGGACTTGCAGAATATCATAGTGAAAGACAAGCCCAATTAGGATTGTAGTAAACTAAGTACTAAGGGTTGTGGTTTAAAACCCTTATTTTGTATTTTTTAAGTTTCTGAAAAAGTATTTTCGGATTTTAATAAATACTTTATTTAGTACGATACATAAATTGCTCTATCTTTACTTAGACTTGAACATTTTCCACTGCGATTATTGCATACTATTAGTAACATGTTAGGTCTATTACATGTTAACTGTCATGAAAGAGGGGTGTGTAGCCTTGAGTTACATGTCCTAATGCTTCAATCTCTGTCCAACCCCAAGTAAGGTCTGGGGGCGTCACAGACGGTGGTATCAGAGTAATTACGTCTCTGGTTAAACCCATCGTTGTCCTAGGGAACATGGTACAAAAAGCTTGGCTTGAAAGTTTTAGTTTATAGGCTTGAATCCTCGTAGCTTATAGGTTGGAAAGACATGTGTTTATGGGTCGAGGATCGAAGCCAAGGTTGTCCTACTATACGAATAGGACTAATCCGCATTAGCTTTGTACATTTTAGGAGAAAATGAGCTCATGGCACGTGGAAGACATGATGAGAATTCTCCAAGGACAAGAGAACGAGAGGAAGGAAATCCTCCACTGGCAGGAGGTTAAGCCATAGCAAAAGCCATCCGCGAAATGACAGAAGTGGTGTGGCAGCAGATAAATCCAAGGGCAAAATAATAGACAAGAGCCACCAAGAGGGAGGGTTGTGCCTGTCCATTTGAAAAGTTTATCATATACTAGTACCCGAATCTTATGGGAACTGAAAGGGCATTGAGAGCCAACAAGTGGCTCATCGACCTGTAGAGAACCTTCGATATAAGTGGATGCACAGAGAAACAAAAGGTCCAGTATGCTAGACACTTGCTCCAAGGGGAGGCTGATATATGGTTGGACACCAAAAGGCAATTGCTAATTCGGGAGCTTGGGAATATTGCCACTCTCACATGGGAGAGATTTAAGGAGGAATTCGACAATAGGTTATTCCCTAAATCTACCAAACAACAGAAGGCCCAAGAGTTTACCAACTTGGTGCAAGGCAATTAGACCCTGGAGTAGTATGCGGCTCACTTCATGGAATTGGGAAGGTTCGCCCCGTATTAACTGAGATGATGCAGGCCCAAAAGTTTCAAGGAGGCCTACAACCAAGGATTCGTAGCCAGGTCACTTGTTTGAGGATTGAGAATTTTATGGAATTGGTGAACGTTGTTTCAATTGTTGAGGCGGAGCAGAGGAGTTTTATCACTCAAATCAACATGAAACAAAAGAGGGTGATGCCCTACTCACCTAGGGGAAGTATGGAAAAGAAAAGGGTTCCCTCCTTAATGGATAAAGGAAAGGGCGTAATGGTTGGAAACCCAACACCAATCACGCTGCCAACATGTCAAAGGTGTGGGCAAAGACATAGCAGAGAATGCCGATTGACCACATGAGCTTGTTTTAAGTGCAATCAAACAGGCCACTTGATTCAGAATTGCCCCCGTAATACGCCTAGTGAAGGAGCAACACCTGATGGCAACCATAGAACCCAAATGAAAGCTAGGGTCTATGCCATCACTCTAGGAGAGGTGCATTTGGATGCAATGAAATGGTTGAAGCCAGAGTGATTATTGGTTTCTCTTAAAACCCTACCTTGGATGAGTAGCTAGATTTAATTACGTTCTTTATATATTCGTAGTTAACTTGATAGGTAAGATTAAGTTGCTACAATACTCGGCCTATGCCTTGTTTGATTTTAGAGCATCACGATCCTTTATATCTGTGTGACGCCCCTAAATTCCGCTTGGGATTGGACGGACATTTGAAGCGTTGAGACATGCAACACAAGGTTACCTGCCCCCGTTCATGACATATAAGATGCAATATTCCTAACATGCATCTAGCATTATGCAATATTCGCAGCGGATAATTTTTTTCTTTAGCAATACTATGCACCAAACTGAAATATCCCAAATACTTAACATACTTCATACATAATGACATACTCAAAAACTGATATCACAACACTAGTCCAAAATGGTTGTGATCAAAAGAGTGATGAAGATTGAACTCCACAAATACAAGTAGTAATCTGAGGTGATTACTGTACTAACACATACATCGCATCGTCGCTTAGTCGACGGTTTCCAGTTGGTCGATTCCCGATTCTCCTTCAAATCCTGTAATAAGATCTACCATTCGGGGGGAATGGTAGTTGGGACTACCACAGTGAGATTTGATTACAAATCTCAGTAAGTTAACAAAAAACTTCCACACAAGTTAATGATGCATGCATGGCAGTAAAAGCATGAATGCATAATCAAATCATAAGTAATCATAGCATAACTTGACATACAACATAACATAACTAGCATAACTTAAACTGAAACTGAAGCTTAGCATGAACGTGACTTGAAACATAACATGGACTTGAAACATAGCATGAACGTGAACATGCATAATTTGAACACGAACTTAAACATGACATGAACCTGAGCATGACATAACATCAACGTGAACTTGGAACATAACTTGAACATGAACATAACATAACATAACATGAACTTGAAACATATTCTTGTCTCATGAGATTACCATGATTGCGTGAACGTAAACTTGAACATAACATAACGTGAAACATGACTTGAACTTGGAATCTTATTCAATAGACTTAATCATTAAAGTGACCATATTGGTGCTACACAGGTCCCCTTGAGCCGTGTGTCCCTGCCGATTACCGCATCACATCACAGGTTTCTATACCAGTTGTGAGTGCGTTAATACGTACTCCATAGTTGTTGTGGCCCCACGTATTCTACGTGTCACAATTGCTGTGTCTCACGTAGTGTATGCTCCACAGTTGTTGTGGCCCCATACTTCATGCTCCACAGTTGTTGTGGCCCCATGACTTATCTGTTTGTGCCACACTTGCTGTGGACACACGTAACATAATGTGTGGCACCATCGGCGTTAGTGCCTGGCGCGCTCCGGTGACCAGCTAATTAAGCCCCATTCGCAACCTGTTGACTGTACTTCGTCAACCCAGGGAATTTCACACCTATTTAGACACTCCAGCGTGAACAAAGGAGTTCCACTAGGATATTACCCCATCCTAGCGCTTAGGGTCCTGATTGACATGAATAACTTAACTGGCATACATGACATTTCGTAACGTGACGTAACATGAACGTGACATAAAAGACAGAAGTCCTGACGTAGCATAACGTAACATGAACTAAGACGACAGAGATGACATACCTCGAGACATAAATGTAACAGAGAACATTTCATAACATGGCATACTTGTAACATGCAACACTTCGTAACATGGCATACCATATAACAGACAATATTTCTTAACATGGCGTAACATGTGACAGTGAATATTACGTGACATGAAATACATGTAACATATGGCATACTTAACTTAACATGACATACTTGCAATGTATAGCAATACGTGACAGAATATCTTGTGTAACAGATGAATAATTCATGACAGAATAAATTCTGTGTAACAGATAAATATGTAATGACTTGGCATGGTACATATGATAACATGCTTACATGGACTTTACTTCCCTTACTTATCACACATACACATTAAATGATAGTAAGTTAAAAGCTAACTTACCTCGATATTCGCGCTTCGAGACAAAACTCAAGTGCGATCACGAGAAACTGAAAGTAGCGATTTCTAAAAATTAGAACTTAATCACTAACAATTAGGAATATGGAGAAATATCAACTTTGAGTAAAATTACCATTTTACCCTCTACATGTGGGAAAATGACCATTTTACCCCTAACTTAAGGATTTTGCATCCTAACTCCAAAAATCACCAAAATCTACATACCTTATGTAAATTATGTTCTAAGCTCAAATATCAATTCAGAAAAATTTTAAACTAAACACAACCATTAAAACTCTATAGGTCCGAAACTTACAAAGCTATTTCCCTTGATTTTGTTGTAATTCTTTCAAATTTCAAAACTCATGATTAAACCAAACTTTTTCTTCTACTATACTCATAACATATTCCTAAGAATAATCATATTTTGAATCATCAACAAAAGTCATCAAAATCACTAAAACCATACTTGAACTTTTTGGTTTTTCTTCTAAGTTCAAAACAGAATTGTGTTTCTAACTTGCTTTGATCAACCTCTTGATCCATGACTTATAAAGATGTGATCTTCAAACCAAAACATCACATGGTTTAAAAAGATGTTCTAAAACAGATCCAAGCATCAAACTCAAGATCACATGGTTAAACATCAACCAAAACATAAATTTAGCCAAGAACATCATCACTTTGGCCTAACTGAATACCTCATTGCATAAAATTTCATATCTTCGAAACTAACATCAAATATCTTCAAAATAATATTTTAACATGTATATAAGAGGCTTAGGATCTTCCAATAAAATATCAAAGCCATTGGAATAAGATTAAACCATAAAAGATTTAAACTTTCTCAAAACAGAAACTGTTTTGCCTCTTCCAGTTTCTAAGTTTCTAGACCTAAGAAAATATTTCACCAAAAATTTTAATCATGCAACAAATCCTCAACCAATAATCATATACACATGTTAACAGTACTCCATAAAAATTTCGGACCAAGATCTATTCATTAGCTTGGTAAAAAACTCCAAAATATAACACTCTCTCCAGTTTATCGCCCAGAATGACCTTTCGGGGTCTAAACAACTTTTCACCAATCAAATGATCTCCAAATGGAATAATAAGAAATTCACGTAAACTAGACTCCAAAAGAAACAACTTTCATGAAGAAAACTTTGCGAGAAAACACTTACCAAAGCTTCGAAATAATCGTTCAAAAGAGGTCAGAAAAACTGTCTGAGAGTATCTTCTGTGTTTTATGAAGGAAAAGTGTAAAGGAGAGTTGCTTTTCGTGGGAAGTGGACTTGAGAGCTTCTTACACAAGCTATGTAAAGTGATAGGACTGAAGGAATGGTTGAGTGTTGGCCTTTTCTTCTCATAAAAATCAAACCAAGATCTTTTATCAAGGTGGAGTGTGTGAGTGAAAGGGTGAGGTGGCTCTTTAGCTTTGTCTTTCTAGAACCTTCTAGGCCCTTCTTGTACAGATCTGGCCAGCCAAGTGGGAGTACAAAACTTAGTCATGAAGCAATCCTATAGTGACCAAATTCGTGGGCGTTAATGGGCCTAAATCGAATGGGCCTAAATTTTGGGGTTTAAAGAGGGTTTGGGTTGCTATCAAGCCCAAATCCAATATCACTTGGTCCAATCAATTTCTCAAGGTTAACAAGGTTGGATAAAGATATTCTAACACAAATTTGAAGGATTAATAGCATGTGGAAGTGATTTAATCAAGTGATTAAACACAATGCTATAAATCGGATTAGACAATGTTTAGAGGCCAACTTTAGGGTTTTGGGGAAACCGTTTAGGGTTTCGCTTTCAACAAAGCTTTTGGGCTTTCAATTGGATTCCCACCATTTAGGGTTTCACTAGGATTGAAAACCTCTTTGGTCTGGCACAATTTGGTTGAGCAAATGAAACAAGGTTTTGCTTAAGTGGCATGATCTCACACCTTGATTCCTTCAAATCCAACAAACATTCCTCATGGTGCCAAGTGTCTAATATTATTCACTAAGTGTGGCTAAGATCTTGCCAAATGTCCAAATAAAACTTCTCTAATATAATTTGGACATTCCACACTATGATTTTGACATACTGCAATTGGTGCGCTTATCGAGGTTACTATTCACTCCGAAAAAGTGAATCATAAACTTAACACTAAAAATTCATAAATATTCATATTAACCTACAGTGAAAATATTATACCGAAATTCAACCTCGAAGTGCCCCTAAAAATAATTTCATAATTTCCAACAGACGTTTCGTCCGGAATTATGAAAATAGGATATTGCGCCATAAAATTCTAAATAATCCACTGAGTCTAATGGCGTGGACCATAATGCATTCTGACACTTCTAACCACCTCAAATAAATAAAACTTATATTTCTAACACCATAGTAAGTGATAACACTGACTATGTTGACAGACTAAAACCTATGCGATTGATCGATTCGTAAAAACTTATGGGGTTTTCACGAGATTCCTAAAGTCAATAGAAATTCCACCAATGAATTTCTAGCGGGCTGTTACAATCTGCTACTTCCGTGTGGCTATATGATTTGATTACGGAGCCTTTACCTCCGAAGGTTCTAGTAGCTATTCCAAATGGAAACATTGTTGGTAGTCGTATAGTTACGGACCATTAGAAGTTGAAGGTTTGGTATTGAAGGTTGACCTAATCGTCTTCCGTCTGATGGAATTCGACATAATCCTAGGAATGGACTAGTTGTTTAGGCACTATGCTAAGATTGATTGTCGGAAGAGGGAGGTAGTGCTCAAATCACCCACCATCGATAGGATTTGCTACATAGAAGAACTTATCAAGGTATTCCCATTGGTGATTACAGCTTATCAAGCTAAAAGAAGTATTCTGGGAGGTGCGATTGCCTACCTATTGTTTGTAATAGATAAGGCATAAAAGCCGAATGGAGTACAAGGAATACCCTAATAGAGGATTTCCCCTAAGTCTTTGCTAATGACTTGCCTGGATTACCCCCGGATAAAGAAACAAAATTTTTCATAGAATTAGAGCTAGCTACTGCCCCTGTACATAGAGCACCGAATAGAATAGCCCCGACAGAGTTGAAGGAATTGAAGGTCCAAACTGAAGAGATCTTGGAAAAAGTGTTTATTCAACCTAGTTCATCCCCATGGGGTGCACCAGTATTGTTTGTGAAGAAAAAGGACGGATCCATGCGGATGTCTATTGATTATCGAGAATTAAACAAAGTGACCGTCAAGAAATAAGTACCCATTACCACGAATTGATAATCTCTAAGATCAATTGCAAGAAGCTTTTGTATTCTCTAAGATGGATCGAAGGTTGGGATACCATCAAATCAATATTAGAGAGCATGATGTCCCTAAGACTGCCTTCAAGACTCATTATGGACATTACAAATTCTTAGTAATGCCCATTGGATTGACAAATGCTCTAGCAACATTTATGGACTTAATGAATCTTAGCATAGTGCTAAGATTCATCCCGGGAATTTGAACATGAGGCAGAGAAGATGGGTCGAAACGATCAGTGACTACGAGTGTGAAATAAAGTATCATCTCGGGAATGCCAACGTAGTAGTAGATGCCCTTAGTTGTAAGGCCTAGACAAGCACAAAGCCCTTATTAGCAAGCATGAGGAGTTTTCTAACTTGAAGTTCTCCAAGAAGTGCCACATTAGCAGCAGTACGAAGAGATTGTACCACTGAACTATGTCAAGATTAGGGAGCAACAATAAAAGGATGATAAGCTTAGTAGATTCCGACAAAAAATTCTGGAATTAGGAGGACCTCGACACTTCAGCATTTGTAAAGACGGAATGTGTGTGTGTGTGTGTGTAGCCAACCCTTGCTTTTTCCCACAAGACATTTCCTCTCCTCTATACACTTAGGTGGTGTGCGGTGCATGTTTCCTAGGCAACCTTGCCTCTTCCCATGAGCCTTCTTCTAGGATTCCCAAGTGAATGACAAGTGGCGTGTGTGAGGGTGAGTGGTGTGTTGGCCGAAATCTAGGGACTAAGGTTTTGCTTTAACCCATGTGTCTCTTCCAATTCCAATCATAGCCATGTTCTAGAAAGTCCCATACATGAAAGACACTTGGCAAAAGGTAGCTGGAACCCTTAGGTAGGAGTGAAGCCCTTCTTGAAACCAAAAGATAATCCTCAGAGTGGAAAGTGCCTTAGCCTCTTGAGCTCCCCCATGCGCCACTTCCCCATGCAAATCTTCTTGGAACTCACATGGCTTTGACAAGTGGAATGGAAAACGTGGGTGGTTGGTGAGTGGGTGCATTGGCCGAGTGATCCATTGTCTTCCCTAAGCGCCTCATGCTTGCTTCCTTCTAGAAACCATTCTACATGTGTTACAAGTGTCAAAACAAGTAGCCTTTTTCATGTTAGGCGTGCTAGGACTTTAGGGTTACCGAACCCTAAGTCTCTCACCCCTTCTTCCCACAATCAAGTCTAGATTCATTGGACCTTGAATGTGTGACAAGTGGCCTAAAGGTTGGATGTGTTGGGTGTGTGCCCCTTGTTTCCCCTAGGGTTTTAGGCTTTAGCCCAATGGGCTAGCCAAATTCCTAAGGCCTTGTTGGGCCTATCTTATAGTGTTAGATGCCTAGTGCATTGAACCAAATAGGGTCCAAGGTTTCTAAGTATTTTACACCTCTTGCATGGACCAAAAATTAAATATAAACTGGCGACAAAATACAAATGAAGACTTGGCTAAGTTCTGGTTGTCACAGATTACAACTTTTATTTGATGTTGGCTAAGTCTGGGTTGGAGCTTCATGTCTAGGGTTGCCTTTGAAGGCACCTTGTACCCCTCTGATGGCCACACCGTCGGCGGGGCCTAAAGTTTCTTCAGGTCCTGCGGTTTCTTACGCCCAGGTGGTGAACAAGAAGGTGGAGGCGGCAACGTTCAAAATTCCTATGCGTGTCCCAGTGGAGATCAACGATGAATTGGGCTTTATATTTTCTGAATATGAAATTCTGAAGGCAGCGGAAGAATTCTGCTTCGCATTGGTTATGAAGTTTTTGAAGGTTCGACCGTCTATTAACAAAATCCGGTTGTCTGTGGTGAAAACTTAGGGATTGCAGGACATACCAACAATCAATTTTATGGATGATTACCATGTTCTTATTTAAATGAAAATTGAATGTGACTTTGTACATGGCTGGGCACGTGAAGGCAGAACAATGGCAGGGATAAACTTCTAGCTTTTCAAATGGTCAAAAGATTTCAATGTGAATAAAGAATCACCTTTGCACTTATACAGAACAGATTTCTTGCAAATCTTGGCGACCATATTTGGTCGATATCTTGGCACTGATAATGCAACCCTTAATTGCATGAGAGCCTCGGGGGCATGTATATGCATGGAAATAGATCTGTCTGTGCTACCCGTGAAAGGTTTTCCTATTGTTTTGGCACCGAACACTTGTATTTGGCAGGAAGCAAAGTATGAAAAGATTAGATTTTATTGTTCTAATTGTTCCCTCCAAGGGCATACATCAGTGGTTTGCAAAGTTGGCAAAATGAAATAAGATGATGGTAAATAGAAGGACATGGCGAAATGGCAGCCAAAGAATAAAGAATGTTCTATTGGCTTTAATGGACGGACAATGGAAGTGGATAATAAGGCAGGTCCAAGTAATACGCAGGTGGTGAATGCAGTAAATATTCCGGTGGTTATTGGAAATTCTAGGGTGGAAGTTCAAGAGAATGAGGAAAAAACAGAGGAAGTTATTGTGGAACCACAGTTGATGGCTCGACAGAATGAGGGTGATGATATATCAGAAGGATGTACTGGCTTGAAGGAATGGGTAGCAGACGAGGATAATATGGCAGGTCCAAGCACCACGCAGGTTATGAATATTCCAGTGGAAGGGCATGAAATTGAGGGAATAATAGAGGAAGCTGGAATGGAAAAGTTGTTGAAAGCAAGTCAGAATGTGAGGGGTGATATATCAGAGAGTAGTAATGAGGAATGTGAGGAAGTGTGGTGTGATGAAATGGGTCCTCCTGGAGAAATAATGCCTCAAGGATATAATGTAATATCTGAGGCAGCAGACGACGTGAACAATGGTGTAAATCAAGATGAATTGGCACTAGGTTGTGCGTGAGATAGAGAGCAGGGAGAAATATCATCTTTGATGGGAAAAGAAAAATTGTATGAGTCGGACATGGAGCATCGTTTGATTACCGGGAAATCAAAATGAGGCAACTATGGTGAGGAAATCTCAAAGGGTTCACACCCGATCTCAAAATGTAAGTTTATGACTGATACAATTCTTTTATGGAATATAAGAGGGTTGAGTAAGTCTAGAGGTAGACTGAAGAAGCTTCTTACAAAATTCCATGTGAAACTATGTGCCATCTCGGAACCTTTTGTAACCGAGAATCGAATGCCTGTTCTGGGGAATTTCTTACAATATAATTACTTTATCTCGAATGAAAGTCAGGGCGGTAAGCTGTGGTTGTTTTGGCAAAATCTGAATGACTTTGAGGTAATTTATTGTACATCTCAAATGGTCTTTGGATGGCCATGAAATTGTGATTACCTTTGTTTATGACAATGCTCTTATGTTGAAAGAAGGGAGTTATGGCAACAATTAGCAGTGATGCAAGTGGCAGACATACCATGGATGGTGTTGGGTGATTTCAATGTGATAAGCACGGATTCGGAAAGGATTGGTGGAAACCCAAGACTGCTTATCTCTATGTCAGAGTCTAATGATTTTTTAGATCATTGTGGTCTAGTTGATTTATTAAATTCTGGCCAACGTATGTCATGGTGTAATGGCCATGAAGGGGTGTCAAGAAGCTGGGCGAAGCTGGACAGAGTGCTTATTAATGATAACTTCTTGAGACATTTTGCATCGGCTCATTTTGAATATTTAATGCGGAAATCTTCTGACCATTGCCCGATGGTGGTCTATCCAGAGGTGCCATTTTCATCTTATGGCCATTCGCCATTCCGTTTTCTTAATATGTGGTGTTCACATGAGTTTTTCATGTCTTGTGTTAACTATGCGTGGAATAAGCAAGACTCCACCTCGGGTCTTCTCAAACTTGCTCTTAGACTTAAAAGAACTAAAGTGACTTTACATGCTTGGAATAAAAACGTTTTCAGAAGGGTGGAAGACAAATTAACAATTCTTGAGGAACGAATGGAATTTCTGGAAAATCAATTGCAGGTAGGTTTCTCCGAGGAAGTTGAGGCTGATTTCCTTGTTACTAAAATTGAACTCCAACTATGGGAAAAAAGGGAAAATAATCGCTTGGGTTAGATTGCTAGAAAATGATGGATAACAGAGGGGGATCAAAATACGAGCTTCTTCCACTCGGTTATTAAATATAGGCAGAAAAAGGGGCAGATATCTCGGTTGGTGCTCGCTACCGGAAGAATTCTTGAGGGGGCCGAAAATGTTCATAAAGAAGCTGCTGATTTCTTTCGTAATTCTCTCACAGATAACTCGAGTGTTGAGAGTGTGTCCTCTCGGATTTGATCCAGGGAATAATTACTAAGGAAGAGAATGTAACCCTCTGCGCAGAGCCATCAGATGAAGAAGTAAAACAAGCGGTTTTTTCAATTCCCAAGGAGAGCAATCTGGGTCCAGATGGGTTCGGGTCCGAGTTCTACATGTCTTACTAGGATATTGTTAAGTATGATGTTATTGAGGCAGCTAGAGAATTTTTCAAGGGTGCACCCCTAACCAGGTTCTATTCTTCATCGTTCATTGTTTTAATTCTGAAAGTGCCTGATCCTTCAAGTTTTGATAAATTTAGACCAATTAGTTTGTGTTCTGTGGCATATAAGATTTTTTCTAAAATTATTGTTTCAAGGCTAACAGTGATTGTAGAAAAATTAGTCTCTCATGAACAAGGGGCGTTCATTCCTGGGCGAAGTATTTTTGAAAATATCACGCTTGCACAGGAAATAGTACATTCATTACATAAGAAAAGTGTCGGTGGAAATGTGATGGTAAAACTTGACATGGCCAAGACGTATGACAGGGTGAGCTGGGGTTTCCTTTTGAAATTCTTTAGGGCCTTTGGTTTTTCTAATAATTTTTGTAGACTAATTCAGAATTGTGTGGAGTCCCCGTGGTTTTCTATTATGATGAATGGGCATTTCATTGGTTATTTTCAATCTACTCAGGGTTTGCGTCAAGGGAACCTTCTTTCACCTTTGTTATTTATTGTTATGGAGGAAGTACTGACAAGGTTACTCAGAATAAAATTTGAGTCAGGGCACATTGGAAGATTTCATCATCCGGTGCGTGCCCCTCTAGTATCTCATTTGCTCTATGCAAATAATATTCTTATTTTTGTGAATGGGGGCAAGAGATCTATGAAAAACCTTGTTCATACTCTTGAGACTTATGAGAAGTAGTTGGGTCAAATTATTAGCAAAGAAAAATCTACTCTGTTTATGTCAAAGCATATTTCGTCAACCCGTCAGAGGGGTTTGTCGAGACTTACAGGTTTTAAAGAAGGCAAATTTTTTGTTACATATTTGGGGGCGCCATTGGTATCTGGAAGATTGACGGCTAGGATCATGGAACCGTTTATTGAAAAAATAAGGAAGAAAATAGCAGGATGGAAAGGTAAGCTTCTTTCACAAGGAGGAAGATTAATTTTATTGAGACATGTTTTATCAAGCATGCCAATTCACTTAATGTCTGTGATAAATATTCCCTTGGTGATCGTGTCTCGTATTAACACTTTTTTGGCCAATTTTCTATGGGGGGAGGCGAATGGTAAAAAAAAGTTTCATTGGAAAGCTTGGGGGAAACTTTGTAAACCTATATCAGAAGGGGGAATGGGCTTGAGAGAGCTCAAAGATGTACAGAAATCGCTTCATATGAAATTTGCTTACCAGTTATTAACTGCTAATAATTTATGGACTGAGTTTTTTTGGGCAAAATGCTTTAGAAATGCGCATGTTTTGTCCTACGTTGAGAGGCCTATAGACTCCCATTTTTGGAAGTCAGTTATGTTATGTCTTCCGGAAGTAATGGAGAATGTTAAGGTACTGGTGAGAGATGGAAATGCTTCATTCTGGTTTAACAAATGGCTTGCTTCGGGCTCATTATCAATAAGAGTGGAGGCTGTGTTGAACTCAAAATTGTGTATTAAGGATTGCTAGCTTAATGATTCATGGAACACTGATCAGTTAATGGAATTAGTTGGTGCCGAAATAACAGAGGAGATTTTACATAATGTGGCGACTGGAAAAAGTGGAAGAGATATTTTCATGTGGAAACCTACTATTGATAGTAGTTTCTTTACCGGATCGGCGTGGGAGGTGGTGAGAACCAAAGGTCTGGACGCTTTGTATCATGAGTGGTTTTGGCATAGTGTGTTGCCGAAAAGAATCTCTGTTTGTATGTGGAAAGTTTGGTATAATTGTTTACCCGTGGATGACAGAGTGCAGAGTAAAGGTATTTATATGGCTTCATCCTATGATTGTTGCGCAAAGAAAGCCACCGAAACAATGGATCACATTTTATCTTCAGGAGATATGGCCTCGACTGTTTGGTCTTGGGCAAGTGCTGTGATGGGAATGTCGTTTATGAAACATTGGCCTTGGAAGACCAGAGTTATTATCTGGTTTTATTATGCAAAATAATCCTCCATCAAAGGTATGTTATTTGGTTTAATCTCTTGCTTAATCACTTGGTGTTTATGGAGAAGAAGGTGCAAGGCTAGAATGGAAGGCGTGTAGGAAAATGCTGGAAAAGTTTGGGGAGAGGTTCGGTATTGAGTAAAGACATTAGCTGGTAACCTGAGCTCTGTCCGGAAATTATCCACCCAAGACATTAAAATCCTAAAAGAATTCCAAGTTGAACGTCCAAGTAGTGGGGAGAAACCTGTAAACATTGTATATTGGTCCAGACCCCCTGTGGGTTGGGTAAAACTCAATTGTGATGGGAGCTGTCGTGGAAATCCGGGTAACTCGGGTGGTGGTGGAATTATCCATGGTAATAACGGCGTGGTTAAAGCAGCGTTTTCAGCTCACTTTGGAAATGGAACGAACAACGAGGCAAAACTAAAGGCTATTTTGGAGGGCATTCATCTTTGTAAACAATTTTGTTTTTTTAATGTTATTATTGAGAGTGATTCTAGTCTGGTGGCAGAATGGTTCCAGAAAGAAAGATGTTCCTTATGGAATATCTTTGGGGTTACTGGGACGATGTAAAGGTGGAGCTTGAGGGAGTGAATTTTGTGGTGGTCCATTAATATAGGTAAGGTAACGGTGCGGCTGATTTTCTGGATAGAGAAGGAGAAATGGAAAAGAATAATATTTATGAAGGACATCTTTGTTTACCACGGCGTCTAAAAGGGATTATACGTGTTGAGAAGATGGGCATTCCTTACTTTCGTAAATGAAGGTGTTTACTCTGGTTTCTCTTGTTTTGGTTTGTTGGTTTGTATTTCTTTGTTTTGATTTTGGTGGTTTGTATTTGGGAGGATTTTTCTGGTCTTATTTGTAATCTCCTAGATGTCTGGCTTGTAACTACGGTATTCCTCCATCATAAGTGATGGTATATTAATAAACTTGGGATGCGGTCACTATTGTACATGTGGCTACCGGCTCTTTAAAAAAAAAAAAACCATACCCATGGAAATTGGGCATCGCACGAACCAGAACCACTGCACGTATGTCCACATTGTCAGTTGCCAGGATTAGGAATACCAGAGCGTAGACGCAGGAACTAGCAAGAAAGGCGAGATTGAATGATTGCGGCCCATTGGCAACAGATGAAAAAGTTCAAGTATCATCGCACTCACGTGTTAGATGCGGATTTTAGAGGGAACATTTTCTTATGATGAGCATTGCCACATGAAGAGCAACAACATCCACGTGACCCATTAATATGGAGAGACACTACAAGGTTGCGAGTACTCGGGCTTAATCAGGAGGCAAAATCAAGTAACGCTACAGAAGCCCGAGCTAGAGAACACTCGACATTGGAGATCTCCGATACCTCAATTGATCATCTTCATGTTCATGAAGAAGGCAAACCTTTGGAAGATGATGAGGCCACCATAGAATACAAGTTAAATAGATCAAAGTAAACATGTATTACGACCCGGTGTGGACGCAATATTCTATCTGTCCAAAGACTCTTTGATAAAGGAGGAGGAAAAAGCTCCATCCCCTTCATCATCTCAGAATTTGATGGCAACTAGCGAATGAAATGTCATTTCATTATTTTGGCCCAAGCATTGGTGAGGTAAAAACATAGGAAGTAGCAAGAGCCCTACTAGACTTTAAGAGAGATAGGTACCCAAGCCCACTCTGAGTCTCAAAAGGACCAATTGGCATTCGGCCAATAATAGGTTTAGGGTTTAGAAACCCTAATTAGGGTTTGGACTATGAGGGGAGGCGCCCATTTGGAGGAAAAGGCTTTTAGTTTTCCTAAGTTCATGTCATTAAAAACCTTGGGAAGGGACATCTCGGTTTGGCACATAGCTTGCCACTTGGCAAGCATTTATGCATGTGAGCCTTGGCAAGCTATGTATGGGCACATAGCTTGCCAAGGCTCCTAGAATAAGCAAAAGTGATGGAAGAAGGAAGAAAGGCTTGGCACACTTGGCACATGCCCATCTCACCCACCAACATGCCACATGGCTAACATGCAAGCTCACCTATAAGGTTCAATGAATCTTGACTTGAAGTTGGAAGAAGGGAGGAGAGAGAGAAGAGGGTTTCGGTTCTCTAAAAGCCACACGCCACCCACTAAGCATTTATGCATGTGAGTTCCTAGAAGGATCTTGCAATGATAAGGGATGTCAAGAGGCGCATGTGTGATTGAGCTAAATTATTGCATATTTTATACATTTAGAACCAATATATTTTATTTATTTCATTACATTATTATTGGTTTTAGATAAAAAAATGCTTAAGATGAATAAATCTGAGTTGTGATTTAAATTGGTTAATAGCAGGATTTATGCTTAATTTTATAACTTGTGATTTAATTGGATAATGTTCATTCACATGCACAATATATTTTTGATATTTTATTATTCTTATTTTATTTTATTTCTAATTTCTATTATTTTATTTCTAATTTCAAATTTAAAGGACTTTCAATGAGTGTAGGACTCTTCAAATAAGAATAATGATGGAGTTTGAGAGTAATTCGGATCAGAGTCCAAAATGCATTAGGAGACTGAATGGACATACTTTAGTATTTTAATCATAACTTTCCGTTCAAATATCTGATTGATACGATTCTTAATGTGTTGGAAAGCTATCTTAAATGGCTACAAAGTTATCTCTAATAAGGATTTTCAAATGCAAACTCTTGAAGCGCATACGTGGCTACCAAGTTGAGTCCTAAAATTTAAGCGATTTTGTGTGCGGGAATTTGAAGAGATTAGGGTTTCTTCGTACCCTATTTAAGTATATCATTAGCACGAAATTGGAAACTTTTGCAGAGCAATACCGCACATTTGAAGAACTCTTTCAGGGTCCAATTGCCACTCCAGCTGCCTCCTCCATTGCCAACCACCTTCATCTCTATTTATTTGGCTTGCTCTTTTTTTTAATTTCAGTTTAAAGTTTATGGAATATTTTTGAGATATTTGGCTTAGACTTTTGGTCACTTTATTTTCTGTTTATTTACTTCGTGTTATTTATTTTTCTCGCTTCTTTAAACTTTCATTGAACAGTGATTACAATTGCTATGGCTTAATTTTGAGAATTTGTGATTTGAATACAAGGAAGAACTCAAGAATCTTGATTTTGGAGCTTTTCAATTTTCAATTTGTATTTTGTCAATTACTTTCTAATCTAGTTTAATTCTTAGATTAGTTTTATTAATCTCTCAGTTCCATTGCATATTAGATCGATTAAAGTTTAATTAGGACTTAAATAATTTATGCTTTATTGTTTAATTTTCAGATTAAATAAGATTCTTTAGTTTAGTTGATTTTCTTTATTGTTAATTTCAATTTGTTATTTTTTTTTACATTTCATTTTGACACTCAAAAATCAAAAAATATGAATCTAGTCCATGACTAGTGCCCTTTTCATTCTTGTTGCACTCTTCTATCAATTGCACATACCATCATTTTTATTTTCTCTTTGTAAATATTATCACCATTTAAACGATTTTGATTTTAAGTAACTTTCCCTGAGGAGACGATCTAGGAATTTATTCCTAATTATTACGCGACATCCTCCTGCACTTGGGATAGCCTTTGTGCTACTCATTTTTGAGTGAGTCAATTTTTTGGTGCCGTTGCCGGGGATTAGTTGCTTGACGTAAATTTAAACTCGTTATTTTTATTTTTTTTTTATCTCAATTGATTGTTGTCACTATCTTATCTCTGATTACACATTTCACTTGTCACCTACTGCTCAGTCACTTAAACCTTATTTATGCTATGCGGATTTTTATTTCATGTCATGGATTAGGGACAATTCAAATAGGTTGGTTAGAGTTACATCAAGCACTAAGAGTAGTATACACAGCCCAGAGATAGATAGCTCTTCTGTTTTTTTTATAGATGAGGAAATTGAAATTGAACAAACCATGGCTGCACCTGCACCACGCACTCTTAGAGATTATTTGCAGCCCACTCGCACCACTACACCATCATGCACTATTTTACCTGATGATGCACCTAATTTTTCCATTAAGCATGGCATGATGTCAGTGATACCTCAGTTCCATGGGATGGATTCTGAGAGTGCTTATCAGCACTTGACAGATTTTGAGTTGGTCTGTACTACTTTTATCAATAGAGCCACTACTGATGAATTTATTAGACTTCGTTTATTTCCTTTCTCTTTAAAGGATAAAGCGAAGATTTGGTTTAATTCTTTGAGGCCTAATTATATCTCTAGTTGGTCTGTTATGCAGCGTAAGAACTTACGCTGCATTTACAAGAGCAGATCAGTCAGTTCAATCAGGAATCTGACGAGACTTTCCAGGCCAGCTAGGAAAGGTTTAAGGATTTGGTGAACATCTGTCCACATCACGATTTTTAATCCTGGAGGTTGGTGAATTATTTTTACACTTGTCTCACTCCACAATGCAAGCAGTTTGTTCAGACTATGTGCAATGGAGAATTCTTTAGCAAGGAAGCTGATAAAGCATTACCATTTTTTGACTATCTGGCTGAGAGTGCACAACAATGGAACACTCACATTGATCGAGTTTCATTAACAGCACAACCACTGAGGGCTATTGCTGGTGGGGGCAGATATGAGCTTAAGGAGGACACTGACGTTCAAGCCCAAATAGCTGCATTGACTAGAAGATTATAGGTAATGGAGATGGAAAAAGTGAAGGCTGTGAAAACAGTAGAGGCATGCTCTATATGTGCTGATTCAAACCACAAGACCCAAGATTGCCCAATCATATTTCAGGAGAGTAGCTCTGAGCAGATGCAATCAGTGAACTGGGTAAATAGAGCACAGAATCAGCCTTTTTCCAATACATATAATCCGGGGTGGAGGAATCACCCAAATTTCTCATGGAGGAATGATCAGCCTGGCCAGTCTCCACCACCTTCTCAGCAGCCATTTCATCAGGCTGCTCCTCAGCACCAGTATCAGTCATATCAAAGTTCTCAGAGCTATCCTTTTGTAGCACCTCCAGGATTTCAGCCTCATGTAACTGCACAAAATTCTCAGCCTCAATCATCTGCGAAGAAGTCTCTAGATGACAGTATGACATAGATGGCCAATACACTTCAACAATTCTCGCAGATGCAGGCCACTACAAACAATCAGAACACTCAGACCATAAATGACTTGCGGGGCACAATCAATAAGATGAGCACGATATTGAGCACTCTAGAGAAAGGAAAATTCTCAGCACAGCCTCAGCCTAATCCTCAAGTATACCGGCAACAACAACAGCAAGTGCATAATGTCTCAGGGAAGGTTTTTGAGACAGCGAAGGTCGTTCTTACTTTGAGAAGTGGAAAGGAAGTTCCCCAACCAGAGATGACTATGGACACACAGGTAGTTGCTCCTACACCTGAAGATGCAACAGAGACTGGTGAAGCTGAAAAAGAACCAGAGGTAGTGAGACCAGAGCTGAAGAAGTCTGTGAGTGCAGATGCTGAAACTAGTAGGGGGTACCAACTTGCGGTTCCCTATCCTCAGAGATTGGCAGCTAGCCAAAAGAACAAATACCACATTGAGATTCAGGAGATTTTCAAGCAGGTAAAGATTAATATTCCACTCTTGGATGCCATACAACAAGTTCCTTCATATGCAAAATTCCTAAAAGACTTGTGCACAATGAAGAGGAAGCTGAATGTAAAGAATAAAGCTTTCCTAACGGAGCAAGTCAGCGCATTGATATTGAGCAAGACTCCTCAGAAGTTTGGAGATCCCAGCTCTCCCCATATTTCCATTATGATTGGTGAGTCACGCATTGGGAGAGCTCTACTTGATTTGGGGAGTAGTGTGAACTTGCTACCGTTCTCAGTGTATGAGCAGTTGGGATTAGGTGAGCTAAAAGTGACCTCCATCAAGATACAGTTAGCTGACAGATCAATCAAGGTGCCGAGGGGTATTGTTGAGAATGTGTTGGTCCAAGTGGACAAATTTTACTACCCAGTGGATTTTGTAGTTCTTGATATGCAGCAGCCAGCCACTACTATTTACCAGGCGCCTGTCATCCTTGGGCGCCCATTCCTTGCTACCTCCAATGCACTGATAAATTGTCGAAGTGGAGTGCTGAAACTCACATTCGGGAATATGACATTGGAAATGAATGTGTTCAATACTTGCAAGATGCCTGGTGATTGCGACGAGTCAGAGGTGCATGCTGTTGAAGTGATTTTAGAGCTTGAAGAAAGAAAGAGAGAGGCCTACGATAATTCCCGCTTGGCGAAGGAGCGAATGAAGGCCTTGCATGACAAGAAGATCCATGACAAACATCTTGTCCCTAATCAGAAAGTGCTCCTCTACAATTCAAGACAGCATCTTTTTCCCAAGAAGCCAAAATCTCGATGGAAGGGGCCGTACATTATAAAGAATGGAAATAGCTTCACTGTCAATGGACAACGTCTAAAGTTGTTTCTGAAGGTCTTTGATCCACACGAAGAGAACTTACTTGTGCAAGATTCCAGGGAAGTATTTTGATATTTTCCCCCTTTACTTGCATTTTGTTTGTTTTTATTTGTTGTTTTGCTTTGATTTTATATTTCATGTTGATTTTTTTGTTTTGCTTACTTATTTATGTGCACTTTGTTTTCTTTCGTTCGATTCATTGAGGACCATGTCTCTCACTAGTTGGGGGTAGCGTGTGTGCACAGAATTAAAAAAAAAACTGCATTAATGTGATGTGCATTGATACACATATGATTAATACACACTCTATTTCTAGTATTTTGTGAAATCTGAGCATCATGGTAGAATAGTTGATCGGAATCATTTTGTGACGATTTATTTTCAAACTTAAGCATAGAGCATAATTTTTCATGCATCATATTTTGTTGATGTGTAGCTTGAAACACCGGGATCCTATACTTATTGAGATGAGACTTGATAAGATTTTTATAGAACGAATGGTAAATTTTGAAGGACATTTTGCACATGCTTACGCTTGTAGTGTTCCTTATTTACTATTCACTGATTTAACACAGGAGAAGTAAACTGCAGGACTACCGAGCCATGCTTCAAAAAAAATGAATGGAAAAAAAAAAAGAGATTTGAAAAGATTAGAAAAAAAAAGGGGGAATAAAGGCAACTTAGTAAACTTTCCTAAGTAATGGGCTAGAAGCAGTTACCCAAGACTTTGGGGGTTGAGTGTTCAACCATTAAAAATAGAGCTGGCATAAAAACTGTTAGTCCATTGGGCTTTGAGATAGTTAGAATCAACAATGATTAATCTTAAGGTTGAAAAATCCTATGACAAATCATAGCTAGTAATGAGGAATACACAACCAGTTGAGCTCCACACACACATTTGAGTTCTGAGTCATTTGCCTCAATTTTATATGAAAGATTGTTGAGATAGTCTTGGTGGGTATAGCCCCTAGGGGTTGAGTAGTAACGTGTCACTTTTGTGAGAATTCAGAATTGTGTTTGACTGTTTCTATTTGAATTTCGATCTTTATGCAATATTCATCTCAATTAATTTTCACTATTTTGCTCAAGGATTAACAAAATGCTAGTTTGGGGGTGTGATTTAGCTGAATTATTGCATATTTTATACATTTAGAACCAATATATTTTATTTATTTCATTACATTATTATTGGTTTTAGATGAAAAAATGGTTAAGATGAATAAATCCGAGTTGTGATTTAAATTGGTTAACAGCATGATTTATGCTTAATTTTAAAACTTGTGATTTAATTGGACAATGTTCATTCACATGCACAATATATTTTTGATATTCTATTATTCTTATTTTATTTTATTTCTAATTTCTATTATTTTATTTCTAATTTCAAATTTAAAGGACTTTCAAGTGGGCAAGACGTTGGAACAACCTAAGAACTTTCAACGAGTGTAGGACTCTTCAAATAAGAATAATGATGGAGTTTGAGAGTAATTCGGATCAGAGTCCAAAATGCGTTAGGAGACAGAATGGACACACTTTAGTATTTTAATCATAACTTTCCGCTCAAATCTCGGATTGATACGATTCTTAATGCGTTGGAAACTATCTTAAAGGGTTACGAAGTTATCTCTAATAATGATTTTCAAGTTCGAACTCCTGAAGTGCTTACGTGGCTACCAAGTTGAGTCCTAAAATTTAAGCCATTTTGTGTGCGGGAATATGAAGACATTAGGGTTTCTTCCTACCCTATTTAAGCATATCATTAGCACGAAATTGGAGACTTTTGCAGAGCAGCGCCGCATATTTTAAGAACTCTTTCAGGGTCCAATTGCCACTCCAGCTACCTCCTCCATTGCCAACCACCTTCATCTCTATTTATTTGGCTTGCTCTTTTTATTCCCTACTTTTTATTTAATTTCAGTATAAAGTTTATGGAATATTTTTGAGATATTTGGCTTAGACTTTTGGTCACTTTATTTTCTGTTTACTTTGTGTTATTTATTTTTCTCGCTTCTTTAAGCTTTCATTGAACAGTGATTACAATTGCTATGGATTAATTTTGAGAATTTGTGATTTGAATATAAGGATGAACTCTAGAATCTTGATTTTGGGGCTTTTCAATTTTCAATTCGTATTTTCTCAATTACTTTCTAATCTAGTTTAATTCTTAGATTAGTTTTATTAATCTCTTAGTTCCATTGCATATTAGATCGATTAAAGCTTAATTAGGACTTAAATAATTTATGCTTTATTGTTTAATTTTCAGATTAAATAAGATTCTTTAGTTTAGTTGATTTTCTTTATTGTTAATTTCAATTTGTTAGTTTTTTTTACATTTCATTTCGACACACAAAAATCCAAAAATATGAATCTAGTCCATGACTAGTGCCCTTTTCATTCTTGTTGCACTCTTCCATCCATTGCACATACCATCATTTTTATTTTCTCTTTGTGAATATTTTTACCATTTTAAACGAATTTGATTTTAAGTAACTTTCCTTGAGGAGACGATCTAGGAATTTATTCCTAATTATTACGCGACATCCTCCTGCACTTGGGATAGCCTTTGTGCTACTCATTTTTGAGTGAGTCAATGTGGTACACCAAAAATCTTAAACACAAGCCTCTAGGAGCTTTTAGGGTTTTGGTTAAGGGTAACCATGAGATCCAACAATTACTCTCGCCACTTGTCTTTCATGCACATAGTATGAGAGTTTCTAGGAGAAGGCAATCATGAGGAAGATGAAGAGAGGCTTAGGGAAGAGGTGCACACACCCTTCGTGTCTTTGTGGGAAGAGGACAAGAGAGAGGGTCAGCTAGGGCAAACACACACACACGCCACTTGCCAAATGGCACTCATGCACAAGCCGAAGGTCCAAAACAATGATGGAGCACACTTAGGGTTTTGGCCATAAAGACCTATGCACCCCTTGCCACAAGTTTGGGTTCATTGAATCTAGACCACAAGAGTTAAGTGTGAAGGGCCATTTAGGGTTTTGGTTTAGGACAAAGGGACATGCCATTTTTTATTCATGCTAGAGAATCTTTTGGTATTTCCAAAGTGGGGCAATGATGAAGAGGGAAAGGGGGAAGTTTTGATCGAGGGTAAAAGCAAGGTGCCACATGGCGCCCATGCACTAAGATCCTTTGGATTCCATTGTCAAAAGTGATGATGAGATAAAGAGAGAGTGTGTGTGGGAGTTGAGGAAGTATTTAAAGGCCTGATTAAAGGGTCGGTGCCCTACACCCCCCAAAGGATGCCCAATGGTCACTTTGTGTAAGTTTAATATTTTCATCTTCTCTTCTCTTCTCTCTCAAACAGGTCCACCTTAGGAGAAAACCAGCCACCATTTTTTTTTCCTTCCATCCAAACACACTCCACGGACAATTGGAAAGAAGAGCAAGGAACCCCACATTAGAGGAGAACCGCACGGTAAGAGCCACTAAGCCCTACTACAGTCACTTCTCCTAAACACAAACATTCACATAGGTTTTCTTGGGTGAAAAGGGGCTCGGTTTGAGTGAGTAGAGCATCACCATATACGAGTCACGAGGAGAAACAAGAGTGTTGGATTCCATCTTGATGAGTTTTTCCAAAGCATGCGAAACTAGGGTTTTCTTATGAGAATCCGAACCCCACTAGCCAAGAGCAAAAGTGAAAGGAACCTTTGGAAGGTTGAGAGACCCAGCCACCATTAGGGTTTTGAAGTGAGGATTCCCATGCAATGAGGTTTCAACCATAATGATGGATGAATACATGCATGGCATGCACCCTCACACACCCACACAACGTGTATTAGCAACCACAAGGGTTACAAGATTGAGTCTTTGTGAAGGACGCACAACCACTATTCGACCTAGGTTTTTTCCCTTAAGGCTTGAGCTCATGAAAGGTCACGCGAAGTGAAATAAGAACCCTAGAACCGAATAGGGTAAACCCTAGTACACCACACACACATTCTCGGATTAGGATTTCATTAGTTTCAATAAGTCTAATGATTTAAACAATACATTTAACAAATAGAAAAGAATTAACATAACCAACAGGTTCTTTCAAACATCTTTCATAAAAAAGAAAAAAATCAGCAGCCATCAATAAATTACCCACTTCAAGTTCACAATATGGCTGTCAAATTTTTCAGTGAATACAACCATACATACCACAAATTAAATGGGCGAAAGTGAGACCAACGCTCAATTTACCATACCTAAAAATTGTGCGGTGGTTAGTCAAATTCAAGAGTGCGATGAAGCTACCTAAGAACGTATGAGATGCCCTGTGACACAAAAATACAACATCCAAGTTCAAACAATCTGCTGAGTCTTGCTTTAGGGGCACTAACATGACTTAAATTATTTGTGCTTTGCAGAAAAATAAGAGAAACGTATTTGTGAACATTTACTCTAAATCTATGCAAAAATTTTGGAATGTTAAAACAAAACAATCTGGTCTTTGAAAATGATAGAGTAGCCCTTGTGAGAAAGGGTCATGAGACAGAACTTACTGGAGGGAAGAATATGCGAAGGAGAACGGGTGAGGTGAACCCACGGTGGTGCAATGACTATGACCACAGAGAGTGGTTTTAAGTAGTGTTAGGTAGAGGACACAGTGAATAATGAGAAGAGGGGTAGAGAGAGAGAGACGGAGAGACAGAAATAGGCTTACTGGTGTGGAGGTGTGTGAAGGTGTACGGTAGCTGGGTCCTCTATGGCAACAACTAAGGGCTACCGAGCAATACCCACTGAAATAGAGGGTTCAAAGAGAGGGAGTGTAACAGCCCACTAGAAATTCAATGGTGGAATTTCTTTAGACTTTAGGAACCTCATGAAAACTCCAAATGCATCAATCGCGTAGGTTTTAGTATGTCGGCATAGTCAGTATTGCCACTCAATATGGTGCCGGAAGAGCGATTTATTTATTTAAGATAGTTAGAAGTGTCAGAATGCGACATGGTCTACACCATTAGACTCAGTGGATTATTTTTGATTTTATGGCACAGTAATCTCATTTTCAATTTGCAGACAAAATTCTTGTTCGAAAATGCGTTTTCATTATTTCGAGGCAGTTCAGGGTGAATTTTGATAAACAAATTTCACAGTTAGTTTAGTATGTATATTTAGGATTTTTTAGTGTAAAGTTTATTTTACACTTTCCCGGAGTGAATAGTAATCTCAATGGTAGAACCTAGTGTAGTGTTTTTAGAATTACAGTGTGCAATGTCCAAATTAGGTAGGAGAAGTTTTATTTGGATACTTGGAAAGATCTTACCCACACTTGGTGAATAGTATTGGACACTTGTCACCAAGAGGAACCATGAGATGGATTATGAAGGAAATCAAGGTGTGAGATCAAGCTATCTAAGCCAAACCCTAATTGATCTGATTTATAGCATTGTGTTTAATAACTTAGTTAAATCATTTTCACATGCTATTAATTTCTCAAATTCATGTTATGACATCATTATACACCCTTTTAAACTTTAAAAATTTGATTGGGTCAAGAAAAATTGGATTTGGGCTTGATAGCATCTCAAACCCTAACCACGCCCTCTCAAAACCCCATATGAAGCCCATTCGTTTAAGGCCCACAAATTTTGACCACTTGGCAAAGCTTCGTGAGCAAGTTTTCCCTCCCCCATGGCAGACCACCCTCAGCCCAAAGCATGCCCCAAAGTCAAGCATGATGTGAAGCCAAAGGCCACCTCACCACCACCCTTCTCTTGAATATTTCTTTGGCTGAAAACCACTCACTATTGCCCATTGTTTTGGCCAAACCCATCATCACTCAAATGTCACTCAAGCCCTCCTTTCACTCTTTAGAATGTGTAAGAGGAAAAGGAAAAGGTATCAAGATTGGGAGCTCAATGCCGATCACATTTCCACTTTATGGAGAGTGCAGTAAACACCATGGAGGCAAGTGCAGAATCACGTTGGGGACTTGTTTCAAGTGTGGCCGACTAGGTCATATAATCAAAGACTACCCTAGTGTGGCTTTGAGGAAGGAAAGAAAGGGGGTTTCCCTCAATGGTGACTACAAACCAAATCCAAGGTAGCACAAACTCGTTAGAGTGTACACTGTCACTCATGGAGACGCAGATGCTGACGCCACAGGAACTGAAGGAGCTGACATCGTCACTGGTATTTTTCTAAGACCTATGTATTTTCAAGCTTAGTAAAGTTTTATTTGTTTACAATTGATGGTATTATTGCATTATTGTTGTTTTGGAGTAATGTCAAGTCATTAAGGTTTGTAGCATGTGACGCCCCCAAATTCCGCTTGGGATTGGACAGACATTTGAAGCGTCGAGACATGCAACACAAGGTTACCTGCCCCCGTTCATGACATATAAGATGCAATATTCCTAACATGCATCTAGCATTATGCAATATTCGCAGCGGATAATTTTTTTTTTCTTTAGCAATACTATGCACCAAACTGAAATATCTCAAATACTTAAAACATACTTCATACATAATGACATACTTAAAAACTGATATCACAACACTAGTCCAAAATGGTTGTGATCAAAAGAGTGATGGAGATTGAACTCCACAAATACAAGTAGTAATCTGAGGTAACTACTGTACTAACACCTACATCGCATCGTCGCTTAGTCGACCGTTTCAAGTTGGTCGATTCCCGATTCTCCTTCAAATCCTGTAATAAAATCTACCATTCGGGGGGAATGGTAGTTGGGACTACCACAGTGAGATTTGATTACAAATCTCAGCAAGTTAACAGAAAACTTCCACACAGGTTAATAATGCATGCATGGCAGTAAAAGCATGAATGCATAATCAAATCATAAGTAATCATAGCATAACTTGACATGCAACATAACATAACTGGCATAACTTAAACTGAAACTGAAGCTTAGCATGAACGTGACTTGAAACATAACATGGACTTGAAACATAGCATGAACGTGAACTTGAAACATAACATGGACTTGAAACATAACATGAACGTGAACTTGAAACATAACATGGACTTGAAACATAACATGAACGTGAACATGTATAATTTGAACATGAACTTGAGCATGACATACCATAAATGTGAACTTGGAACATAACGTAACATGAACTTGGAACATATTCTTGTCTCATGGGATTACCATGACTGCGTGAACGTAAACTTGAACATAACATAACGTGAAACATGACTTGAACTTGGAATCTTATTCAGTAGACTTAATCATTAAAGTGACCATATGGGTGCTACACAGGTCCCCTTGAGCCGTGTGTCCCTGCCGATTACCGCATCACATCACAGGTTTCTATACCAGCTGTGAGTGCGTTAATACGTACTCCACAGTTGTTGTGGCCCCACGTATTCTACGTGTCACAATTGCTGTGTCTCACGTAGTGTATGCTCCACAGTTGTTGTGGCCCCATACTTCATGCTCCACAGTTGTTGTGGCCCCATGACTTATCTGTTTGTGCCACACTTGCTGTGGACACACGTAACATAATGTGTGGCACCATCGGCGTTAGTGTCTGGCGCGCTCCGGTGACCAGCTAATTAGGCCCCATTCGCAACCTGTTGACTGTACTTCGTCAACCCAGGGAATTTCACACCTATTTAGACACTCCAACGTGAACAAAGGAGTTTCACTTGGATATTACCCCATCCTAGCGCTTAGGGTCGTGATTGACATGAATAACTTAACTGGCATACATGACATTTCGTAACGTGACGTAACATGAACGTGACATAAAAGACAGAAGTCCTGACGTAGCATAACGTAACATGAACTAAGACAACAGAGATGACATACCTCGAGACATAAATGTAACAGAGAACATTTCATAACATGGTATACTTGTAACATGCAACATTTCGTAACATGGCATACCATATAACAGACAATATTTCTTAACATGGCGTAACATGTGACAGTGAATATTACGTGACATGAAATACATGTAACAGATGGCATACTTAACTTAACATGACATACTTGCGATGTATAGCAATACGTGACAGAATATCTTGTATAACAGATGAATAATTCATGACAGAATAAATTATGTGTAACAGATAAATATGTAATGATTTGGCATGGCACATATGGTAACATTCATACATACACTTTAGTTCCCCTACTTATCACTCATACACATTAAACTGATAGTAAGTTAAAAGCTAACTTACCTCGATCTTCGCGCTTCGAGACAAAACTCAAGTGCGATCACGAGAAACTAAAAGTAGCGATTTCTAAAAATTAGAACTTAATCACTAACAATTAGGAATAGGGAGAAATATCAACTTCGAGTAAAATTACCATTTTACCCTCTACATGTGGGAAATGACCATTTTACCCCTAACTTAAGGATTTTGCATCCTAACTCCAAAAATCACCAAAATTTACATACATTATGTAAATTTTGTCCTAAGCTCAAATATCGATTCAAAAAAATTTAAAACTAAACGCAACCATTACAACTCTATAGGTCCGACACTTACAAGTGTATTTCCCTTGATTTTGTTGTAATTCTTTCAAATTTCAAAACTCATGATTAAACCAAAATTTTTTCTTCTACTATACCCATAACATATTCCTAAGAATAATCATGTTTTGAATCATGAACAAAAGTCATCAAAATCACTAAAACCATACTTGAACTTTTTGGTTTTTCTTCTAAGTTCAAAACAGAACTTTGTTTCTAACTTGTTTTGATCAACCTCTAGATCCATGACTTATAAACATGTGATCTCCAAACCAAAACATCACATGGTTTAAAAAGATGTTCTAAAACAGATCCAAGCATCAAACTCAAGATCACATGGTTAAACATCAACCAAAACATAAATTTAGCCAAGAACATCATCACTTTGGCCTAACTGAATACCTCATTGCATAAAATTTCATATCTTCGAAACTAACATCAAATATCTTCAAAATAACATTTTAACATTTATATAAGAGGCTTAGGATCTTCCAATAAAAATATCAAAACCATTGGAATAAGATTAAACCATAAAAGATTTAAACTTTCTCAAAACAGAAACTGTTTTGCCTATTCCAGTTTCTAAGTTTCTAGACCTAAGAAAATATTTCACCAAAACTTTTAATCATGCAACAAATCCTCAACTAATAATCATATACACATGTTAACAGTACTCCATAAAAATTTCGGACCAAGATCTATTCATTAGCTTGGTCAAAAACTCCAAAATATAACACACTCTCCAGTTTATCGCCCAGAATGACCTTTCTAGGGTCTAAACAACTTTTCACCAATCAAATGATCTTCAAATGGAACTAATAAGAATTCCACGTAAACTAGACTCCAAAAGAAACAACTTTCATGAAGAAAACTTTGCGAGAAAACACTTACAAAAGCTTTGAAACTGGCGTTCAAAAGAGGTCAGAAAAACTGTCCGAGAGTGTCTTTTGTGTTTTATGAAGGAAAAGTGTAAAGGAGAGTTGCTTTTCATGGGAAGTGGACTTGAGAGCTTCTTACACAAGCTATGTAAAGTGATAGGACTGAAGGAATGGTTGAGTGTTGGCCTTTTCTTCTCATAAAAAATCAAACCAAGATCTTTTATCAAGGTGGAGTGTGAGAGTGAAAGAGTGAGGTGACCCTTTAGCTGTCTTTCTAGAACCTTCTAGGCCCTTCTTGTACAGATCTGACCAGCCAAGTGAGGGTACAAAACTTAGTCATGAAGCAATCCTATAGTGACCAAATTCGTGGGCCTTGATGGGCCTAAACCGAATGGGCCTAAATTTTGGGGTTTAAAGAGGGTTTGGGTTGCTATCAAGCCCAAATCCAATATCACTTGGTCCAATCAATTTCTCAAGGTTAACAAGGTTGGATAAAGATATTCTAACACAAATTTGAAGGATTAATAGCATGTGGAAGTGATTTAATCAAGTGATTAAACACAATGCTATAAATCGGATTAGACAATGTTTAGAGGCCAACTTTAGGGTTTTGGGGAAACCATTTAGGGTTTCGATTTCAACAAAGCTTTTGGGCTTTCAATTGGATTCCCACCATTTAGGGTTTCACTAGGATTGAAAACCTCTTTGGTCTGGCACAATTTGGTTGAGCAGATGAAACTAGGTTTTGCTTAAGTGGCATGATCTCACACCTTGATTCCTTCAAATCCAACAAACATTCCTCATGGTGCCAAGTGTCTAATATTATTCACTAAGTGTGGCTATGATCTTGCCAAATGTCCAAATAAAACTTCTCTAATCTAATTTGGACATTCCACACTATGATTTTGAAACACTGCAATTGGTGCGCTTATCGAGGTTACTATTTACTCCAAAAAAAGTGAATCATAAACTTAGCACTAAAAATTCCTAAATATTCATATTAACCTACAGTGAAAATCGTTTACCGAAATTCAACCTCGAAGTGCCCCTAAAAAATAATTTCACAATTTCCAACAGACGTTTCGTCCGGAATTATGAAAATATGATATTGCGCCATAAAATTCTAAATAATCCACTGAGTCTAATGGCATGGACCATAATGCATTCTGACACTTCTAACCACCTCAAATAAATAAAACTTATATTTCTAGCACCATAGTGAGTGATAACACTGACTATGTTGACAGACTAAAACCTATGCAATTGGTCGATTCGTAAAAATTTATAGGGTTTTCACGAGATTCCTAAAGTCAATAGAAATTCCACCAATGAATTTCTAGCGGGCTGTTACATAGCAGGTATGCTTTCTGATTCGAGGGAATCCCTGTTTTTAGTGATTGTGGTATTGCATGAGAATTCAATTCCTACTCTGAATTATTACCAGGTGATAAGAGTAACAATTCTCATTTTGAGTAGTATTGTTCATGCCAGTGTAGATATAGAATACCTTTTAGTAATACAAGGAAGGATATTTAAGGTTGATGAATTAGCATTCTGCATATTTGGATTTTGTTTTTACTTTGAGGATCCAATGAAATTTGTGTTCGGAAGAGTAAAGTGTGTGGGAGAAGTTTTGACCTTAGTAGGATTCACTTATGATAGTAGTTTTATCCAGCTGCCATTAAATGGTTTTTGGCAAAACATTGTGTTTGTGAAAAACGTAGATCGCCCTTATATTGAAGACAAATATGTGGGGAGTAAAATCTTGGTCTTAAAGATTTACGTGAATGGTAGGAATATATCTTTTTTATTAAAGTCAAAATAAGAGGCGGCTCATGAAGGATATAAGAGCTATGCCAATCATAAGAGAGAAAGTCTTGAGATTAGATTAATACCTGAACAATTATCGAGATACTACCTAGAAGGAGGAATGATTCATTTTGATTATGAAAGAGTAAGCTAGCCCAAGGTGGATAGGATTCCTTGAGGAAACAGAGAAAGTGAATTTAGTTGTGTATGGATTAAATTCTACCAAATTGAATTGCAAGAACACTGGAAGTTTTAGATTTAAAGAGTATGCTAGTATGACTCAACCTACTTTGCGGAAGGATTCCAATGTTGCTTGTTGAATTGAGAGAGAGAGAGAGAGAGAGAGTTAAGGAATGGCAGAATCTTAGTGGTAGAAATATATGTGGTGATAACTCTTTGAGCAGCAAGGAAAGTAGTAACTTCGCTTAAGCAATGATTCAATGTCCTAGACGGTTAGCCTAGAACTTGTTCCTTTTAGATAGTAACCTTTGTGAGTGTTATATTCTTCTCTTAAATGGTGGTAGTTATTATATGAACCAATATTATGGATCTAGATAGGAATGGTGTAGGCTATGAGAAGAAGGCTTTGCCTCATGAAGAGCGTAATCCATTTCTTCACCCAACCACGTGGATGGATCGAAATAGTTTCAAGGTGAGGATGGCATAGGATGAAGTTGAACCTAGCCAAGCAGCAGAGGAGTGCACCGTAGCCACCAACCACCCACAACGTCAGGATCATCTATGTCATCGACTCACCTCAGATGTTTACTAGTAGTGGGTCAACTACCAGGTAGCGACGATGAAGAGGTCGAGCAGCACCCCAACCCAGATCATAACATGGTGTATGACTCAGACAACGATGCATTCTACTACTAACCCCAGCACGTCATGTTGATGGGTATCAACGCATCATCACCGGCACCAACCAGCGACGATGTGTCCAGTGATGGACAGTAGGTTTGCATGAGTAGCATCTTCTCCTTAGTATTTTTTATTGTTAGTACTTACGTCAATTTTGAGGACGAAATCTTTTTTTTATGAGGGGAGGATGTAATAGCCCGCTAGAATTTAATGATGAGATTTCTTTTGACTTTAGGAACCTCGTGAGAACTCCATAAGTTTTCACAAGTTGACCAATCGCTTAGATTTTAGTTTATCGGCATAGTCAGTGTTACCACTCATTATGGTGCCAGAAGTGCAATTTTATTTATTTGAGATAGTTAGAAGTATCAGAACACTATATGGTCTACACCATTAGACTCAGTTGGTTATTTAGGATTTTATGGCGCAATAATCTCATTTTCAATTTTTTGTCAAAACGTTTGTTCGAAAACGTGTTTTGATTATTTCGAGGCACTTCCGGGTGAATTTCAATAAACAAATTTCATAGTTAGTTTAGTATGTATATTTAGGATTTTGCAGTGAAAATTTTATTCTACACTTTCCCAGAGTGAATAGTAATCTCAACAGTAGCACCTAGCGCAGTGTTTTCAGAATCATAGTGTGGAACGTTCAAATTAGGTTGGAGAAGTTTTATTTGGACACTTGGCAAGATCTTAACCACACTGGATGAATAATATTGGACACTTGTCACCAAGAGGATGTAGTAGAAATATTGTGGTGATTTTTTGAGTGAGGATGTGCTTTAAAAGTTAGGGGTAAAATGATCATTTTCCCACATGTAGAGAGTAAAATGGTAATTTTACTCTAAATTAGCATTTCTTCATGTTTCTATTTGTTAATAATTAAGTTTCTAATATTTAGAACTCATATTTACAATTTCTCGTATTTCATGCTTTACCTCATAAAACGCAATGATCACTGTAAGTTAGCTCTTAACTTACTTTCAGATTACTGCGTATGTATGACAGGTAATGGAACTACAGCCTATGTATGTATGTTATCATATATGTCATACTATGACATGTCACTTCATGATTATCAGTTACACAATTTATTTTGTCATGTATTTCTATCTACTACAAGTATTTCATGTTACGTAATACTATTTGTTACACGTATGTTATGTTATGAAATGTTGTACATTATATGTTATGTCATGCTACAAAATATTGTACGTTACATGTTATGCCATGTTATGATATATTTTATGTTACATATTATGCCATGATATGAAATATTGTTTGTTATGCCATGTTATGATATATTGTCTGTTACATGTTATGTCATGATATAAAATATTGTCTGTTACATGCTACGTAATATTTTCTGGCTCATTGTATGTCATGTCTATCGCCTCATGTTTATGTCATGTTACGTTATGTTAGGGCTTTTATTCTTTCATTTCGTGTCACGTTTATTCTCGAGTACAATTTGTGTATCTTGAGGACAACCTTTCAAGTTATGTCAAGTCTGTTTACGTCTATCACGACCCAAAGTGTTAGGATAAGCTAATATCCTAGTGAAACTCATTTGTTCACGCTGAAGTGTCTAAATTAGTGTGAAATTCACTTGGTTGACAAAGTACAGTCAACGGGTTGCGAATGAGGTCTAAGTAATTGGTCATCAGAACGCACCAGGCACTAACGCCGATGGAGCCATATTTTATTTCACATTACGTGTACTCATGCGGGTGCAGATACTTAACACGGAATATGTACAATACATGTGTCCACAACAATTATGGCACATACAATACGTGTGTCCAAAGCAAGTGTGGCACGTACAACACGTGTGTCTAGAGCAAGTGTGGCACATATGTTAATGCACTCACAACTGGTACAGATACATATGTTGTGATGCGGTAATTGACAGGGACACATGGCTCAATAGGACCTGTGTAGCACCCACATGGTTAGTTTTAATTGTCATGTTGGATAGACAAGATTACTCTATTATGGTAACCCCATAAGACAATAATATCATTATGGTAACCCCATGAGACAAGAAAGTCATTATCCCCATGAGACAAGAATATCATTATGGTAACTCCATGAGACAAGAATATCATTATGCTAACCCCATGATACAAGAATATCATTATGGTAACCCCATGAGACAAGAATATCGTGGTAACTCCATGAGACAAGAATGCATTTCAAGTTCACGTTCTTGATATGTTCAAGTTCACGTTCATGATATGTTTCAACTTCACGTTAATGCATTTTAAGTTCACATTCATGATATGTTCAAGTCCACATTCATGTTATGTTTCAAGTTCATGTTCATTATATGTTTCAAGTTCACATTAATGCATTTCAAGTTCATGTTAATGCATTTCAAATTCACATTCATGATATGTTCAAGTTCATGTTCAAGATATGTTTCAGTTCACATTCATGATATGTTTCAAGTTCACATTAATGCATTTCAAGTTCACGTTCATGATATGTCTCAAGTTCACGTTAATGCATTTCAAGTTCATGTTAATGCTACGTTCAAGTTCATGTTCATGATATGTTTCAAGTTCACGTTAATGCTATGTTCAAGTTCACGTTCATGATATGTTTCAGGTTGACATTCATGTTATTTAGATCAAGTTCATGCTCATGTTATTCAGGTCAAGATTCAGGTCATGTCAGTTAATGCCATATTACACGTCAAGTTATTTTATACTTGTTTATGACTTTGTGTGAGATCCCTATGTAGTGTGTTTTTAATTAATTATTTACCTATTATTATTGGCTCTTTTATTTTAATTTATTTTTTCTTATTATTGGCTTTTATTTTATGTTAGCATTATTGATGGTTGTTTTATCTTATTTTATGTTATTATGTTCTATTTTATTTCATTTCATTTCTACTCTTTTCTTTTAGTTTGGGCCCTTTTTGTTTAATGGGTTTTGTGTTGTGGTTTCTTTTGTGTGGGTTGTGTTCTGTTGGGCCGATTAGAGGTGTAAAATAGGGCCCAGCCCGTGTGCCTTGTGAAGCCTAGCCCCTTCTCCCTTAAAGGACATCGTTTTGGCAAAAGCCCCCGCTGCCTCTTGTCCTTCTTTCTTTCTTTTTCTTTTCTTCTCTTCTCTTCTCCTCTTTTTCTTCCTCCTCTCCCGAGCTCGTGACCTCCCTGCACCACCGTTGTCATCGCCTACCTAGCCTCGCCACGCGTCCCTCACTGCAGGCACCTCCACCTCCGACCTGCACCACCACCCGTGGCCCCCAACCCGCGAGCCTTTCCTCTGCATTTTCCCCACCCCGTCTCTGCAAACCGAAGGCTTTTTCAACCATGGTTGCAGCTTGCAAGCCCCTCATCGCGCGCTACACGTACAAAGCTTGCGAGGCCTCCACCGCTTCTTATCCCCAATAGCAGCGCTGTCTGTGAAGGCCAAGACCCACCTTTCGGCCTATAAATAGGCCGAGTTCCACCCCCCTCAAATCATCCCTCAAAAGCCATTTCCTTCTCCCATACAGGGTCCCATCACCTTCCTCACCTCCAGATTTGCCTTCCCGTAGCTTCGGAGAAGTATTTCCCCAGCGCCGACGTGCGCGCCACCTTGAACCTCCGTTCCGTGCCACCTTCTAAAGGCTGTGCAACCTCCCCGAGAGCCACCCACCCCATTTCTCGCAACCCATAGCCTCGGATCCACCCTAACTCGTGGGTTGTAGCCTAGACCCACCTCTGCTCCGTCGTGCTCCGCCGCACCCCACCGTAGCAACCCTCTCCTCCACCCACTTGCACTTAGATCCAAAGCTCCCTTCATGGAAACTCACCTTTGGCCGTTGTTCTACCCATATACCGCCAATGCACCGCCACTTTTGGCATCACCTCGGTGAGCTGATCCGTCCATTTAGTTTAGTTGACTTTTTGTTTGGTAATTTAAAGTTTTTACTAACGCTTGGATGTTCACCCGCGGCGTAGTGAGTGCGCCCTTGACCTAACTTGGGATATGTTGACCTACGTACACATGATCTTCCAGAATTTGCTCGATCGCGTTGTAAGTAATCTTCCAATGCGACTGCCTTAAGATTAGAATAATAGTTTTTCACTAATGATTTTCTATAGTTTGGTTGGTTAAGCTGGGTCTTGGGCCCAGTGGAGTGTTGGGAAAATCAAACTGTAGTTGAGGTTGGTTTGGGCCTTGGGCCATATACGAAGGATGGGAAAATGCATGTAGTGGTGATTGTGAATTGTGAAACTGGATGATTGAGGTTGCTGTGATTTTATGTATGTGTCTGTTGAGTGATCTGCCATGTCATCCAATATACTGCTTATCATGCATTTGTGTATTTTATGTTATTACTATCTAAACTACTTATATAACTGTGTTGTGTTATGCCATGCTATTTGAACTAGAGTTTGGGTCTATATGTGCTGGCTATAACATGTCGGTGTGTGTGTATCACGATCCCAATCCGAGATGAGGCATTATCTCGTTGGAGCTCCTCTAGTCACTCAGGAGCGTAATAAACTGATGTGACGTCCCCTGAGAACATTCTTGTGTCGACTCTGTGGCCCCTCGTTGGTTGGGGCTAAAGGATCCTTGGTCACAGTACGCGCCGGGCGCGAAGATGGGCATCGCTCATTATGAAGTCATACGCACAGTCGTTACCCGTGGTGTGATGAGGGGAGCCAGGATGTACTGATGGTCCCTAGGGTTGACCATGGTGTACACTAAAATAAATGGTTATGGTTGGGCCAATGGGGTTTTTGGTGTGTGTGACTAAAATGTGTCCTTTTTGGGAAAAGTGGTAGATTTGTTCCTATATGTTTTACTGTGTGGTTGTGGATATATTGGTTGTATTGATATGTTTTAAGCTTTTGGATGTTGTTTGATTGCTTACTTACTGAGATTTCATAATCTCACTGTGGTACTTTACCTACGGTTTCGTCTTATGGAACTGTAGACTTTGACGGAAAGGATGAGTATGAGCCCAAGGGACCGGCTCTCCCGGAGGAGTGACTTGCTGGTGCTATGGTTGCTTTGGCGTTGTGGGATTTGTTTTCCCCTCATGCTATGTTTTCTTCTTTTAATTTATTTATTTGTCGGATGACTGTATAACCTCTTGGAGGATATTTGTTTGTTGTTCTGTTTTTAAATTTTTCTGGTACTTAGTATGAATGCATCTATATTTTTCTGTTGCGATTATTACAAATGCCCACTTATTGCATGTTGCACACACACTCTGAGCACTTGTCGTTGGGGTGCGTGATCCATGCAGTCATCATCCTAGTGTCACGACTTCCACTAAATCACACGTGGGGTCGAAGGTGCCACACTTTGATTATCCATTCATGTCTTTACTGTCATGCATGCATCATTAACCTGTGTGAAAGTTTACTGTTAAGTTGGTGAGATTTGTATTCAAATCTCACCGTAGTAGTCCCAACTACCATTCCCCCCGAATGGTAGGAGATATGTTAAGTTGAGGAGAGGGAGCAGAGCTAGCCAATTGGAGGAGGTTGATTAGACAATGGCAATGTGATGCGGAGCTTGTGGCCTCTTTAGTTAGATTTTTTTACAGTATTATGGCATCGTTGGCCAAGTTACACGAGTTACTCGAAGAACTAGCCCAGTAGTCATTATTCTGATGATGTAATTATGGAGTTCGGTCTTCCATGTTTTGAGATTACAATCTTCTAAGACCTGTACTGTAATCATGAATGTTTATACTTTTCTTATGTATGGATCATGTTTTAAGTAATTGGGATATTATTAGTTTGGTGCATAGTGTTGCTTAAAGAAAAAAATTATTCATTGTGAATATTACATACTGTTAGATGTATATTAGGAACATTGCATCTTTATTTGTCATAAACGGGAGTAGGTAACCTTGTGTTGCATGTCTCGATGCTTCAGATATACGTTCGATCCCAAGCAGAATCTGGGGGCATCGTACAGGGAGAGTGAGTGAAAATCATGATGGGTGGGGAGCATTGTGTACAACAGAAAGTTGAAGGGCATATGGGGTTACCTGCGTGAAGGGGAGATTGGCGACGGCATCCGTAGTGATGGTGCTACGCGGCGAGGAGGTAGTGGAGATGCTCTGTGAGAGATCAAATTTGTGAGGTAAAAGGTGAAAGGATGGAGACATAGGACGGGGCTAGTGAGAGGGGTGGGGAAACACTTAACGGCGATCGATAACTTCTCCAGTGATGGGGCTCGATGGCAACACTATTCCACAGGCTCACGAACACACAACACCAAAAATTCTAGAAATTTCGTAGGAGAGGGAGAGGAAATGCAAGGGTATGTTGAGAGAAGAAATATGGAGGGTGAGGAAACTAAAGAATGCATGGGCGGGGGGGGGGGGGGGGGGAGGGGTGGAGATTACCTGCAGAGACGTGGGGGAGAAGATGTTGGGAAAGAAGAAAATGAAAGGGAAAGAAGACACGTCGAAACGGAGTTGTTTTGGCCTCCATGGCTGTGCTCTTTATGGACCTAGGTATTACATGCCATATGTTTCTAATGATGGCTTGTGATAATAAGAAATGAATTGTTTTGAAGAGATGAGTGATAAAGTGTTCTCTACAAGAAAATGTTCTTTGAGATTTTTGGAGAGATGTTTTGCATCAAAGATCTTTGATGGTGAGGATTATAAGTGGAAGAGAAAATGGGGGAGAGAAACCGATTGAAGGTGTGTGTGTGTGTGTTGGGGGGGGGGGCGAGGGGGTGGAGATTAACTGCAGAGACGTGGGGGAGAAGATTTTGGGAAAGAAGAAAATGAAAGGGAAAGAGGACATGTTGAAACGGAGTTGTTTTGGCCTCCAAGGTTGTGCTCTTCATGGGCCTGGGTATTACATGCCATATGTTTCTAATGATGGGTTGTGATAATAAGAAATGAATTGTTTTGAAGAGATGAGTGATAAAGTGTTCTCTACAAGAATATGTTCTTTGAAATTTTTGGAGAGATGCTTTGCATCAAAGATCTTTGATGGTGAGGATTATAAGTGGTAGAAAAACTCAATTTTTGCCTTTTGGCATAAGCATATTCACACATGCATCTCATATTTATAATCAGACATGCATAATTTTATCTTTGTGTATATTGGTGGTTTAACTTACTGAAATTTTAAGAAATTTTACTGTAGTAATGATAGAAGTTGTAACAAGACCAAGTTTTGAAAATCAAGATGGTGATGAACTTCATCCCTTGGCTACGAATGATTTAGAATTAGCCAGACTCTGACCTCGAGTTGGAGATGATAATGATGTTTTTGGAAATGGTCTTGTTAGCATGGTGCATTAGAGAAATTATTTAAGTTGCCATTTTATGAAACCCCTGTATGAAATCTATTAGTAATAAGGAGATGTTATCTCCAAAGAATGATTGAACTTATGCCTTACTATTTGGACCTCTGCCAAGTAAGAATCTATCTATGTTTGATTTAAATGTTGGGATGTTTAGTTCAAATTGGTGCAAAATTTTTAGAAGTCACCATTGTCTGCCGCAATTATTGCATACTGCTAGATGCATGCTAGGTTGCATTACATATTATCTATCATGAACTGGGTATGCAACCATGTGTTGCATGTCCCAATGCTCCAAGTCTTCATTCCTTCCCAAGTGAAGGTTTGGGCGTCAAAATCGGGTAGAGAGATTCCTCGGGATGATCATGTGTGTTTCGATTTGTGTAACTGGTTTGAGTGATTCCCCCTGTCAGATGATTTGAAACTGGTGAATCAACTGGCACATTAGCTAGTTAAAGCAAGTCCCCAAGTAGAACGGTGGAGTGATTTTCCTACTTGGTATTTTATGTTATGAGATTGTATATGATGAGTTTTATGTAGTTGAGAAGAGGGTGGTTCTTCGCCTTGGTAATAAATATGTATACTTGAGATTTGCTCAGAAAGTGATTTCTCATCATACATAAATATGTGTTCACAGATCTTTTACATGAAATAGTGCATTGCATCTTCACTTGCATTGTCTCTCATTGTCAATTTTTCCATAGTTTTTTAACCTAATTATGGTTTTATTTATCAGAATTGGAGACTTTGATGTACATGTAGCCCCAGAAGAGGTTCCCAAGGAAGAAGGACCAACTCTACCCAAGTGATAGTAACATAGGCCTAAATTGGTTAATGGTTGTTTGTATTTTTTTTAGAGATGTATTATTTAATTAGGGGACAAAGCATGTCCAATTTGTCTTACTTGGGCGTAAACAATGAACAACTGGTGTTGTGTAACATTATTTGGGAAGTTACGGTGACATGGATATTATGTCTAATGGATGAACTTTTTCCAATTTAGATTTCCGGTACAAATAGCATTTAGTCTATTACAAAGCCTTTACCTATTTCGTTGCAATATACATATACATGTATATTTTGCTTACACTTGCATTCCTTGTGAAAATTGTACACCTATTCCTGATCTAAATCTGAGATGTTGCCGATCGACTAGCACTCTTGACACCATGAACCCGAGAAACGGGGTGCCACATAATATGATAAATGCTAAACAGAAAAAGCATTTTAAATTGAAGAATGTCATCCCTAATGGCAGAATAATACCAAGGGAGATGGAAATTATTATTAAGCCAATTAACAATAAGAAGATAATCAAATTCCATAATGAGCTCGGTAATACCAAGATGGTAATATAAAGTGAGACCCCATCTTTTTAGAGCAGATAATTCAGAATAAGTAGTAATACCCGAACCAAAAAGCACGAGAAACCAATATTCATCCAAGGTTAATTGATTGAAATCGCATAATTATAATTATATTAGTAAAACATACTCATTACAATTTTAACCTAAGATTATCATAAAGTCAATTATACATACATATATATATATATATATTAATATATATATAAATTATTAACTCATATATCTTATTATTGACTTGATAACTTATATAAATATATTATATAAGGTAAAATAAATAAACCAATAATGCATAATTAAGTATGTATTATATAGTTGACGTATAATATTTAAATAAAGTACGAACTCAAACAATTTGAGTAAAATTCAAATGAGATTGTAATCACGACTTAAAATTTAAACCCAGAATTGAGCTTTTACAAGTTTGACCTGTTTAATATTTGAATCAGTTTTAATTTTTAAAAAAATATTATGATCTATTGAATGACTCGAGCTTGAACTAAATATACATAATCGAAATCGAGCAGTTGATGAACGAAGTCCCGATTTTATTGTCAAAGTCTCGTTTGAATTTAGAGAATATTTCATCTCATCTTATCTCATTATTATAATTTTTTAAAATTTTTACATAAAATATAATAAACAATTTAATTTTTTAAATCTCAAAACAATCATAATATTAAAATATAATATTTTAATAATATTTTATTTAATTTTTAATTTTTATTTAAAATTATTTCATGTCACTGTCTAAATCATCTCCACTCATGGGTTAGATTTGTGATTTTCTTTTCGTTTTTTGAACTTGGGTTGGATTTGTGATGTTGCGTCAAGGATTGATCGAGATTTGACATGACCTACATAATGCCACTGTGAAGGCATAAAAAAGTTGGGGTATAAAAAATCCGTGCGTGACACTTTCCAAACTATTCTTTTAATTACCACTTGCTAAAAAAAAATCTCCCATTTGCAATTTAAGGGTGAGTTTGGATCACAAACTCATCTCAATTTGTCTCAATTCATCATTACAACTTTTTTAAATCTTAACACAAAATATAATAAACAATTTAACTTTTTCAAATCCCAACATAATAATAATATTAAAAAATAATATTCTAACAATATTTTATCATCTCAACTCAACTCACTTCAACATCCAAACACACCCTAATTCTTTTTGAATATGAGTAATGTGACTTTACAAAAAAAACAACTAGGGAATCAAAATTTGTAAGTGAAAATTCCAAAAGAAATAATGGAGGGGAGGGAAAAGAGACTACAGTGATGGATGTTCATTTGCAAAGTTGTTATAACAACTTGTTTAAATAGTAAAACGAGATGAAATGAACTGAAATGGTTTTACATGAGTTGAATAAAATATTATTTTTTAATATTATTATTTTTTTAAAATTTCAAAAAGTTGAATTGTTTATTATATTTTGTATAAAAATTTAAAAAAATTATAATAATGAGTTGAGTTGGTTTATGTATAAAAAAAAATGATACTCTACCGATATTTGATACTGAAATGGGTACTGTACCTTTTTTGTATTTTTTTTAAATATAAAAAAAATATAATACTAAAAAAGAAACAAATTTTAATATTAAAAGAAATTAAAAATATATATTATCAGCACAAATGATAAGTAAATTTGTCGTATACTTGTCATTTTCCACAAATTAAAGAGCCATCTACAGTTGTGTGTAAAAATCAGTAATATAAAAGAGAAATGATACTTGCAGTTAGTTATGAGTGTGCAAGCGTCGTACAATTACTTTAAAAAAAGTGAATAAAAATGAGATTTACATAAAAAGAAATTAATTTTTTAATACTAAACCTCACTTTTTTTCAAAGTAACTATACGGCATTTATATATTTCATGACTGTATATACTCAATATAAAATGCGTAATTTTAAAAAGTTTATACAGCATCCACCACAAATAATTGCAATAAGATTTTGACGTATCCTATCAAACAAAAAAAAAAAGATTCTGACGTAATTAGCAGTCGCTGGAGTGACATAGTCAATGACTGTAGTTCGAGTTCATCCATTCTCTTTCCGGGCAAAGGTGTGTGATCGTGTGGCTATAAATTTTGTTTATCCCTGGGGATCTTACTCATGGAGGAAAGGTTAAAATCACGATCTGGAAGGGCTGTAATTCAGACATACTTCATACTTTTCTATGAAGAAGACAACTTTGTCCAACTTTTGAAATTTTTATTGGTTGTCTTTCAGTGTTTTTTTTTTTAGCAAGGTTGTCTTTCAGTGTTAAAAATGTATGTACATATGGTATTTGCTTCGGGGTAGTTGACAAAACCCTCTGCTTCTTGGGAAGTTTTTAGTATTGTAAGTCGTTCAACGTTTTAGCTTTGAAATATTTGAATTTCTATATGCTCCATGACAATGCAGTATATGGGAGAAGACGAATTGCAGGAATCTCAATCAAATCATCCGTATCATCATCACTCTGATACGGAGATAACCGAGAGCAAGAGGATTGCTAACAGAAGTAGTAAATCCGTCGACGTTGTAGAAGAACCCTCCGTTAAGAGCACCATGGACATTCATGACGACTCTGTTGCTGCTCAGAGCGTTAAGACTTCTACTGATCTTGAAAGAGATCCCCAGTTGACTTCAATCGCCAGTGGTTTCGAGAAGAGAACCTCATTCGGTTCCTCAGTAGTAAGAAGCGCTTCTGCACGTATCAGGCAGGTCTCTCAGGAACTAAAGCGTCTTACCTCCATCACAAAACGTGTCCCTCGCGCTCGTTTTGAACGTACCAAGTCTGCAGCAGCTCATGCTTTAAGGGGCCTCAAGTTTATCAGCAAGAAAGATGGTGACGTTGGCTGGCCTGCCGTTGAGAAACTATTCATCAAGCTCACGGCTTCCACCAATGGCTCTCTACCCCGTTCGCTCTTTGGACAATGCATTGGTATCGCAGAGCCTCGCACGGTTTTTGCTAATGATTTTTTTTTTTAATGTAGTAGTTAATGAAAGAGAAATTCTAGGCGCGTCTCCTCCATAATAGCTTTATGTTAGTTATGCTGTTCTTCAACATGAATTTGTACTTGGACTTAAAATTTACATGGTTTTTCAATGATCTGTTCATTAATGGCAGGAATGAATGAAGACTCAAAGGGGTTTGCAGGAAACCTTTTTGATGCACTTGCTCGTAACCGAGGTATAGAGGGTGAATCTATCAACATGGCTCAGCTGAAAGAATTCTGGGACCAGATTTCTGATCAGAGCTTCGACTCCAGGCTACGAACTTTCTTTGACATGTAGTGTTTTTTCTGTTCATTTCTCTGTTTCTCCTTTTTTTTTTCCAAAAAAAAATTCCAAGTTATGCTCGAGTGTCTCCAAAAGATGCTGATGAGCTCACGATTAAATTGCAGGGTTGATAAAGATGCTGATAGCAGAATCACAGAAGCCGAAATCAGAGAGGTATGGCAGATTGGATGCAGGAGTAGATAAATCCAGAGTGGATATCCCCAACTGACTCTCATCTGCCTCATTAGATTTTGATAATTAATAGAATGCATCGATTATATTCAATTAGATTTTGAGAATTAATAGATATTTTTCTCACAGATTATCTGCCTAAGTGCTTCTGCCAACAAGCTCTCAAATATCCAGAAACAAGCAAAGGAATATGCAGCTTTGATCATGGAAGAGTTAGATCCAGACAACTGTGGATACATCATGGTAAAGTACTTCCTGCAGCTTGATCCTTAGACGCTAGAGTTTCTCCGTTGTCTAATGTCTACAGTTATTGGAAATGACAGATGGACAACCTCGAAGTGCTTCTGTTGCAAACACCAAACCGGTCTATAAAAGCTGGAGATAGCCAGAGCTTGAGCAAAAAGTTGAGCCAGCGGCTCAAGTATCCACAGGAGAACAATCCATTTCGGAGATGGTGCCAATGCACAAACTATTTCTTAGAAGACAACTGGCAGAGAGTTTGGGTAATAACACTGTGGATTGGAGTTATGTGCGGCCTATTTGTATACAAGTATGTGCAATATCGAAACAAAGCTGCATACGAGGTAATGGGCCATTGTGTATGCATGGCAAAAGGTGCAGCCGAGACACTTAAGTTGAACATGGCACTTATATTATTACCAGTTTGCAGAAACACCATAACCTATCTCAGGAATAAGAGCAGACTAGGAGTTGTCGTTCCTTTTGATGACAACCTCAATTTCCATCAGGTAATTTCCAACTGTAATATCTTCTTCTTGGGAGCAAAAACGAGAATGTGAAAACCCAATTTTGTTTCTCTTTTTTTTATTGTATTTGTTTACTTGTGATATCTCATGTGATAAGGATAAGGGTAGGTGGTGTATAGCATCCCACATTATTTGGAAATGAGAAGTTCTTACTCTTTATAAGATTCAAATGAGATTCCAATTGTATTATTGACTAATCATTTTAGAATATAGGCCATGTGGTTTGGGCCTTCTATTGGAACGTTACAAATGGTATCAGAGTCTATCTCAACCAGAAATGTAGGAGTTGAGCCATGCCACCTACGACGAACTGACCCGACGAGGACGTCGGGAATTTGAGGGGGATAAATTGTGATAACTCATATTATTAGGATAAGAGTAGGTGGTGTATGAAATCTCATATTGCTTGGGAATGAGAAGTTATTGCTCTTTATAAGGTTCCAATGGGCTCCAATTATATCATTGACTATTCATTTTAGAGTATAAGTCATTTGATTTGGACCTTCCATTAGAGTGTTACATTACTAGTTATTTATTTTTATGAGAGATGATGGTAGAGATCTCTCACTATGCACCAAAAGTTCAAACCAAAACTGACGCTGACGATATTTTTCCAAGATAATAGCAGGTGGAATCGCAATTGGAACTGGAATACATTCAATTTCTCATCTGGCTTGTGATTTTCCTCGCCTTATTCATGCAACCAGTGACAAGTACGAGTTGATGGAACCTTTCTTTGGGGATCAACCATCAAACTACTGGCATTTTGTCAAGTCTATAGAAGGAGTGACTGGAATCGTAATGGTAGTGTTGATGGGGATAGCCTTTACGCTAGCAGCCCCTTGGCTCAGGAGAAGTAAGCTCACTGGCTTCAATGCCTTTTGGTATTCCCACCACCTCTTTATCATTGTTTACATTCTGCTGATTCTACATGGCATTTTCCTCTACCTGATCAAGGAATGGTACAAGAAAACGGTTAGCACCTTTGACCTCACATTTACATCACTCTTGCACATTTTGCTTGATTGTTTGATTCTCAAGACTCTACATATGTATTAACTTTTTTTTTTCTGCCACTGAGCCATTGGCAGACCTGGATGTATTTGGCCGTTCCACTCGCTCTTTATGCACGTGAAAGATCGATTAGGGCATTCAGATCCAGCATCAAGCCCGTTACAATACTAAAGGTAAGCAAGTTAGGAACTCAAGTCGTCGTTATTTTCATCCAATTGGATATGCATATATATTTGTACCATACGGTTTATATCGTCTCCTTTCTGTTTTACACTGAAGGTGGCTGTTTATCGTGGTAATGTATTGTCGCTTCACATGTCGAAGCCCCAGGGCTTCCATTACAAAAGTGGGCAATACATGTTTGTCAATTGTGCTGCTGTGTCTCCATTTGAATGGTACGTGTGAAATCACTACTTATCCAAAAAAATTAAGTTGATAGGAAGATATAGATTTTATTATTTATTTTATATTTTAACACTTCCCTCACGTGTGGACTAGACTCTCTCTCAATATATAAGTAGCCCAACATGTGAAATATTTAATTAAATGTGATAAAATGTAGAGTAGGGTTCGAAATGTCGAAACCCTAGGACTTCCATTACAAAAGTGGGCAATACATGTTTGTCAATTGTGCTGTTGTGTCTCCATTTGAATGGTATGCATCTTTTAAAAGTATAGAGACTCGAGTATTTTTAACATGCATTTCCACATGATGATATCCATTTCCTAGCTGTATAAAGGCCTCTTTTATTACGATATCCAGAAATATGCTTGCACAATTGCATTTATCACTTCTTTTTCTCTGTTTTCTGTGGTCATGTAATTAATTGCTTGCCTTGCTTATTTATTCTTGCGATTCACATGTCAACAGGCACCCATTTTCCCTGACCTCAGCCCCCGGAGACGACTACCTTAGTGTCCATATACGAGCTATCGGTGACTGGACAGAAGAACTCAAAACAAGGTTCTCAAAGGTGTGTTTCCATTTTAAAACGATTGCCTCTTTTTTCTTATGATTCGTATACTATCAGCTTATCCTAGTTTGTTTTCAGAGATAAGATGAGATAAAATGAGATGAGTTGAGATTAAAATTATAAAGTTAAATAAAATATTGTTAGAATATATTTTTTAATATTATTTTTGTTTCGGGATTTGAAAAAGTTAAATTGTTTATTTTATTTTATATTGAAAGTTGAGAAAGTTGTCATGATTAGATGAAATGAGATGAGATGTTTTCTGAAAGCAAACGAGTGTAAATTTCCCTTTCTGTTGACTCATTTCTTCCTATTTAATGAGAAAAAAAGGTTACGCTTTACTTTAGGTAAAATAACTCTATTTCTTGAATGTCCCTACTACTGCACCTACCACATCAATAAGAATATTAGTGCATTGTGCACTTTAATAATTTGTCTTATGTGTTTGATAAAAATTGAGAAATGTTAGATGCATTTTTAGAATGTTTTAAAAAAGAGTGAAATTTACTATTAAAAAGTAATTTTTTTATCTAGATCCCATTTTTATCCAATTTTTTTTTAAAAAAAAAATAAACAAGACTTGCACATCCTAAAACTGTAAATATCATTTCTTATATTGTTATACAACTTTTAGCACACTATTTCTTTACTAAACTATCTCTTTCCTTCCTTTTTTTGTCTTAATATTACATGTATCCTTTTGGCAAGATGGTGACAAGAAATACGGTTCAATTAATATACATTTTACTTCAAAATCCCTAAATTTTTAGGAATGATCGGTGGTAAATCGCCGATATAATAAATATTCCTCATAGAAAATATAATCACTGTCGGTTTGATAAAATTTATTTGAACTGTGACACATTTCGTTCATAAAATTTAGGATTAATTATAAAATCAGTACTTTGTTTTTTATCTTTTTGTAATTTGACGCCTTAGATTTTAGTTTATATAAAATTGATACATCAAGAAACTCTCAAACAGGTATCTCCGTCAATTTTACGTTAGAAAATTGATGGCAGACAAAGTGTTGCCCCTAATTAGCTTACACGTGGCATCATCACGTCAGTCGATTAGGGATTAATGACACATGGCATATAGATGTCACATGTCAATTACACATTAATTTTCTAAGGATAAATTAATTGCAAGTTTCATAAAGTTCAAATATTAATTTTGTAAAAGTTGAAAATTAAACCCTCGAATTGAAACAACGTGAAAACTCAAGTACTAATTTTGCTATTAACCTAAGAGTTTATGTAGTAAAACTTGTAGTAACTCTAACATTATTCTCGATGAAAATTCAAAACAGTATTAGGAAAGAGTACAGAGAAGCCACCTTATGTCGCTGATATGCTGTGAAATTGGTTGTTCTAGGTGTGTAACCAAGGTGATCCTAGTGGGGAAAGTGGACTCATCAGAGCTGATTTCTTGCAAGAGGATAGCCGGCATACAAAGTAAGTAAAACGTCACTTGAGAAAATCACTGCATTATTTTCCTATGAAAACAGAAAATGCTAAAGTATAAAGTAACTAGGGCCTTCGAGAGAAATTAACACGTGATGAAACTATTAAGGATATACACGAAAAGAAATGTCATTCTAGATTTTGTTATCCTAATCATTTAACTCGTTTGAATAGTGAGATAAGATGAATTGAATAAAATATTATTTTTTTTTATTATTTTTATTTTAAGATTTGAAAAAGTTGAATTGTTTATTATATTTTATGTAGAAATTTAAAAAAAATGTAATGATAAGATAAGATGAGATGAGAATACGATCAATTTAAGTAGTTTCAAATTAACTACTACTACTTAATTAAAAAAATATATTTATATATTCATATCCATTTAAACGGCATACATATATAAATATTAAGTGACTGTCCCTTTTTATTGACCGTCCATTTAAATGATTTTTTTATTTTAAATGACCATGACTGGCTAAAGATATATATTGTCAATGGGGTGGCTGAAAAAAAAAAAAAAAAAAAAAAAAAAAAAAAAAAAAACTGGATTTTAACAATGATTAGTTTTCTCTTCAACGAAATAATGAATCAACAACGGTCATGGATAAATGAACAGTTGTCCGAAAGTTCTGATCGACGGTCCATATGGAGCGCCAGCACAAGAGTACAAGAACTATGAGGTGGTATTGTTAGTGGGGCTGGGAATTGGGGCAACCCCAATGATCAGTATAATGAAAGACATAGTGAACAACAACAGGGCCGTGGAAGAGGAGAAGATCAATGCTTTAGAGAAAGGAAGTAAAACATCAGGCGCAGAAGCAGAAGGAGCAAGTCATGATATGAATGAATTCCACACTAGGAGGGCATACTTCTACTGGGTAACAAGGGAGCAGGGCTCCTTTGACTGGTTTAAAAGTGAAATGAATGAGGTGGCTGAACTGGACAACAGGGGAGTGATTGAGCTCCACACTTATTGCACCAGTGTCTACCAAGAGGATGATGCCCGTTCTGCTCTCATTACCATGCTGCAGTCCCTCAACCATGCCAAGAATGGCATCGACATCGTCTCTGGTACACGCGTCAAGTCCCACTTTGCCAAGCCCGATTGGCGAACTGTCTACGAGCGCATTGCCCGCAAACACACCCACTCCCGAGTAGGTCAGTCTCAGTCCTGCCCCCGACATCACACACTATTTTTTGAGTTGCTTTTTTCTCATTGTTACGTATTCCACTACTTTTTTCGTTCCGTGTTCTCTCATCTTCACATTATCAGAAGCGCTTTCTGTCTTTTCCGTGCATAAAGCTATATAATAATAGATGGGAAAATTTGATTAGTATGCATGCATGGCTATCGCGTTCCACGTTTTAGAGCGCTTTATGTCGTTTCCTTGCGAAAAAGATGATGGACATCTATGTATATATACATAGAGATTAAAAAGCTTGCCAAATGTTTTATCATAAAGGAATCACAAATAATTTCATAGTTAACGTTACTTGATATAGTGGGATGAATTTATAAATTTACTTCATAAAGGATTATAAGTAGAAGAACTCTTCTGATTAAAATATTTCTACTCATCATATCTATATTATACACCTGCTTTTATTTTTTTATTTTTTTTATTTTTTTCCTTAGTAGGTGTGTAGTGTAAGGATAATAAGTAGAATAATTCTTCATATTAGAAAACTTATACTTATGATCATCTCGATACCATACACATGCTTTTATTTTTTATCCTTTTATTTTTTTATTTTTAGTAAGTGTATGGTGTAACAATGATGAATAGAAGAACTCTTCACGTTAAATCACAAATATAATTTTACTAAAAAGAAGTTAATGATTATGTTAGCAAATAGATAATTATTTGTGTCTAAACAAACGCATGTAGGGGTCTTCTACTGCGGGCTAGCGGCCCTCGCTAAAGAGTTACGCCAGCTCGCAACGGATTTATCTCACAAGGGCTCCACCAAATTTGATTTCCACAAAGAAAATTTCTGACCCCAAGGGGAAAATGGACGAGTCGCACATTGGATCATGACGATGGAGTCTCCAGCCCCACCACGATAAATTATGTTACTCTCTTTATCTCGTATGAGATGATTGTATGCTTAATTTGTGAATTCTGCTTTACAGCAAATAAATGGATTAGCACATATATAATTGGGACTGACGTTTGTTAAGGATAAGGATGCTGAAGAAACTGAATGAGTTTAGAAGTTCAATTCTATCAGACTTTGTTATTTATATTAGAGTTTGTTGTGTTATCAATTACTATCTTAGAGTTTGTTATGAGTTCTACTACTATGTTTGTATCAAACACTTTCTCTATTAATAAGATAGTCAACACGCACTGGAGATGTGGTTGATATTTTCCTCAATATGGTATTAAGAGCCTATGATTAACATCACCTTTTCTATGGCCGATCCCAATACACTCATCTCAGAGACCAACGTCTCTTCCCCTTTTCTTCACCCACCAGTATTTACATCAAACACCTTACATGCACCTGTTACTTCTCTACCAAACTTCACCCCTATCAAGCTCACACAAGACAATTACCTACTATGGAAAGCGCAGGTTGTCCAATACGTAAAAGGCCAACATCTTTTCGCCTTTGTTGATGGGTCATCCCTCTGCCCTTCGCCCATGATTACCACGACCACCAACCAAACAATGGCCAATCCGGCTTTTATTCAATGGATTCTGCAAGATCAGTTGATCCTTTCTGCTCTCAATTCCTCTCTCTCAGAAACAGTGCTAGCTAATGTGACGAAATGTCAAACTTCTCGTGAAGTATGGTCAACACTGGAACGCATGTTTACTTCCACATCCTGTGCTAGTTCAATGAATCTCAACTACCAGTTAGCCACTCTCAAGAAAGGTAGTTCCTCCATGTTAAGAACCCTAGACGAAATGAAGAGGAAGAAGACATAACGAAAGTGAGGAGATGAACTGAGAGGGTAGTTTACGAAGAGATTAAGGGGAAGACTTATAACTCGAGATGACACCATTTGTGGTTCAACGAAATGCAGCGTTTACCAGGGATAATGCAACGTTTCACTACAATGCAGAAGGGCTGTCGTTTTTTTTAATAATGCAATATGCAGCATTTGTTTTAATTTTAGTAGAGAGTCTATCGTTTTGATGTTAGGCACAACGCTTTTGGGATCAATCCAAATGACACATTTTAGTTACTGTTATTTTAAGTTGGGGTAGTCTCAGTCATGTTAGAAAAGTCTAGAGTTTGTTATTGGAATGTTGGGAGAGACCTACGTATATGAAGCGAAAAAATTGCAGAGGGAAAAATTATGGAATATTCTCATTCTGAATTATGTATTGAAGGTTAGGATTACCTCGAACAATCCTTTATGAATATGGAATGAAGTTTATCATTTCCTTTACTGTGTTCTTCTCTTGATTCAGTGTGTGGGTGTATTTTCCTAGTGAGTTTCCTTACAATTGGCATCTATGAGCCAGCGATCCTTCATGACAAAGGCTACTCATTCCAAGCAGCAGTTTGATGGGCTTCAGAAGCAAGTCGACAGTCTAGAAGAGGGTCTTCAGAAGGTGCGTGGGGGCCTGCAGGATGTGCTAGGCAAGCTTGATCAACTCACAGACATGATCCGCTCCTTGGTGGCTAATTAGAACACCATGGGCACCAAGGACCTACAAGTCACAAATGATATAGATCAAGGTCAACACAGAGGAGGATTTCATCGTGCAATACGTTTGGACTTCCCTCATATTGATTAGAAAAATCCATCTAGATGGACATTCAAGGAATCTCATCATTCCGAATATCACCAAACAGCCCCAGCACAACGCTTTTTAATTGCTTCCTATCACATAGAGGGGGAAGCTCTCATTTGGTATCAAGATGCGATCGACACAACACAATTTAATACCTGGGATACTTTGGTTTGTGCTATGCTAGTCCGTTTTGGACCGACAACTTACGACAACCCGATGGAGACACTTACTCATCTGAAGCAAACCTCCTCAGTAGCTGTTTACAAAACTCAGTTCGAGGCTCTTTCCAACAGACTATGAGGACTCTCAGACCACCGCAAACTGAGTTGTTTTCTCAGTGGTTTGAAGGACGAAATTAGGTTATCACTCCGTATGTTGAACCCTTTTAATTTAAATGCTGCATTTGGGTTAGCTCACATTCCAGAGGAGTATATAGTCAGTACGAAGAGACCTATCAAGTTGAGCTCTGAGAAGGGATTGTGTCAGCGGGGCCTTATTCTAATAGCAACAACTAGATTGGTGAAGGGAGTACAAGAGTGCATAAATTTAGTCCTAAAAAGGTTTCCTTGATATTGAAGGATGAGAAACGACGGAAGGGTTTGTGTAATCATTGTGAAGAAAAGTGGAACCCAGCCCACATATCTAAGACTCCTAAGATCGATCTACTACATGGTTGTAAGGAATCAGAGGACGATGGGGGGGGCGGGGAAGGAGATAAATCCAGATCTAGGCAGCGAAGGGGAAGTACCAACACAGGCAGTGAGTATCGAACCTAAAATTTCCCTTAATGCAATTACGGGCACACCTAGTGCTAAGACTATGAGAGTGATGGGGAAGATCGGGAAGGGGCACGTGGTGATTTTGGTGGATTCTGGGAGTACACACAATTTCTTAGATTCCTTTATTGCTAAGAAAACCAGATTGCTAGTCGACAAGTCTCAAAAGGTTGCAATGAAAATAGCAAAGGGGCAGATTCTCGGCAGTGAGGGATATTTCAATACAGTCAAAACAACAATCCAAGTTACTCATTTTAGCCCTTCTTTCTATATATTGTCTTTGGGTGGTTGCGATGTGATCTTAGGAGTTAAATGGTTGGAGTCTTTGGAGCAGATTGTATGGGATTTTTCCCAACTTACTATAAAGTTTGTGTATGAGGAGAAGGAGATTCAGTTGGTAGGATTGGGCTTGAAAGAGGTAAGGGGATGTTTTTACACTTATTGTGGGGAGAAGAAAATGACAAAAGGATTCAGGGTGGGGGGGAGATGTACAAAAAATTCTCACTAAGTTTCATGGGATCTTTGAAGTTCCAAAGGGGTTACCACCTTCACAGGAATAGGACCATAAAATCACTTTGAAAGAAGGGACTCAACCAATAATAGCTAGACCTTATCGTTATTAAGGTCCGGATACCACCAAATTAGAACAGTGCTGGAAGATGTGGCGAAAATGGCATTTCAGACTCACAAGGGACATTATGAGTTCCTAGCGATGTCATTTGGGTTGACTAATGCATCATCAACTTTCTAAGGGTTAATGAACCATGTGTTTAGGCCATATTTGAGGAAATTTGTGCTAGTATTCTTTGATGACATACTAGTGTACAGCAACGGGTGGGCTAAGCATTTAGAGCACTTGGAAAAGGTGCTGGAAGTTTTAAAAGAAAATCAGGTTGTATGCAAAGTTATCTAAATGTAAGTTTGGGGTCTCGGAGGTTGACTATTTCGAGTATGTGATAAATGCAAAAGGGGTAATGGCAGATCCTAACAAGGTGACTGCAATGTTAGAGTGGCCTATTCCAATGAATGTGAAGTCTCTAAAGGGCTTTTTGGGCCTCACAGAGTATTACCGTAAGTTTATTAAGAACTACGGAACCATTACTGCCCCACTTACAAATTTACTAAAAAAATATTCGTTTGGGTGGAATGATGAAGCTATGAGAGCTTTTAATGAGTTGAAATCAGTAGTGACAAGAACCTCCGTCCTTAAGTTACCTGATTTTTTCCAGCCATTTACTATTGAGTATGACGCTAGTGGGGGGGGGGGGGGGGGTATGGGTCAGTCTTAATGTAATCTGGACAACCCTTTGCATATATGAGTATGGCACTCAAGGGTAAGGCACTTCTCTTATCCACTTATGAGAAAGAACTGCTAGCCTTGGTAACTACTGTGAGGAAGTGGAGACCTTATCTTTTTGGCCAGTCTTTTGTCGTCAAGACCGACCAGCAAGCTTTGAAATTTTTGTTGGAACAACGGGTGGGGACAGTTACTCAACAGAAATGGGTAAGCAAATTGATGGGGTATGATTTTGTAATTATTTATAAAAAAAAAAAATAATAAATTCAAGGAGAATCTAGTTGCAGATGCCTTGTCGAGAAAAGGGGAGAAATGAGAGTTTGTGGAAGGGTCACTAGCTATGATATCTTTCCTAGCCTTGATTGGTTTGCTGAGCTAAATGATAGCTATGAAGGGTCTGCTGAGATGAAGGAAATTATTAAACAGTTGCAAGAAAAAAGATCACCATCAAAGGGGTATCAAGTACAACAGAGGTTATTATTGAGGAAGGGAATAATTGTGATTATGCCTGACTCTTCATTCAAGAGTAAGGTAATGTACTATATCCATGACCACCCTTTTGGAGGACACTCGTGTTACTTAAAAACATACCAAAGAGCTAAGAGAGACTTCTATTGGAAGGGAATGAAGGACATAAAGAAATTAATCCAAGAATGTGACACTTGCCAAACAGTAAAGTATGAAATGACCCCAGCAGCAGGACTGCTGCAACCCCTGCCAATACCACAACAAGGTTGGACAGACATCTCTATGGACTTCATAAAGGGGATGCCCATGTCTCAAGGCCAGAATGTGATTTTAGTGGTGATCGATAGGTTTACTAAAATTGGACATTTTATACCTCTTTCTCATCCTTACACAGCCTCTGTGGTGCCCAATCTGTTTTCGAACCATGTTTTTAAATTACATGGACTTCCTCAAACCATTGTTATTGACAGGGATCCTATGTCTGTGAGTTCTTTTTGGAAGGCTTTTTTCTTGTTGCAAGGGTCTACTCTTAACCATAGTTTTGCCTACCATATGTAGACAGATGGCCAAATAGAAGCCCTAAACAAATGTGTGAAGCGTTATCTAAGGTGTTACGCAGGACTAAAACCTCAAAGATGAGCACAGTGGCTACCATTTGCAGAATGGTGGTACAATACATCGTATCACACAGCCACTAAGCTAACTCCCTTTGAAGCATTGCATGGCTACCCTCCCACCCCAGCTATTATCTTATATTCCAGGGACTTCATCAAACATCTTAGTCGACCAAACACTGAGGGCTAGGGAGCAGATAACCAAAATATTAAAAGGAAAATTTAGAAGCAGCCAGGAATAGAATGAAGGTACAAGCAGATAAGAACCAATCAGAAAGAAAATTCAATGTTGGGGACTGGGTGTACTATGACTTTAACCCTACTGCCTGAGCTCTATAGTTACTCGTCGGAATTTGAAACTAGCTCCCTATTATTATGGGCCTTTCCAAGTGGAACAGAAGATGGGTGAGGTAGCATATCGTCTTAGGTTGTCGATGTCTTAAAAAATCCATCCAACCTTCCAAGTTTCATGCCTCAAACGGAAGATTAGGACTCAATTCTAGCCCGTAGCCACTCTTCTCCCAATCAATCCTCATGGAGAGGTACAACCTGAGCGAGAATCCATTGTGGATTGGTCTATGAAGCGTCATGGGAACAAGGCTACAACGGAGGTGTTGATCAAATGGATTGGCGCCACTGAAGAAGACAAAACGTGGGAGAATTTGTGGAAACTGCAACAACAATATTCGCACCTTGTGGGTAAGGTGCTGTGAAGGAAGAGAGAATTGTTAATAACCCTAGATGAAATGAAAAGGAAGAAAACATAACGAAAGTGAGGAGATGAACTGAGATGGCAGTTTACGAAGAGATTAAGGGGAAGAATTAGAACTCGAGACAACACTGTTTGTGATTCAACGAAGTGCAACATTTTACTAGGGTGGATGCAATGTTTCACTAGAATGCAGAAGGGCTGTCATTTTTTAATAATGCAATACGCAACATTTATTTTAATGTTAGTAGAGAGTCTGTCATTTTGATGTTAGGTGCAACATTTTGAGGATCAAGCCAAACGGTGCATTTTGGTTACTATTATTTTAAGTTGGGTCAGTCTCAGTCATGTTAGCAAAGTCTAGAGTTTGTTATGGGAATGCTGGGAGGGACCTGCGTATATGAAGATGAAAAATTGCAAAGGGAAAGGTTCTGGAATATTCTCGTTCTGAATTATGTATTGGAGGTTGAGATTGCCTCGAACAATCCTCTATGAATATGGAATGAAGTTTATCATTTCCTTTATTGTGTTCTTCTCTTGATTCAGTGTGTGGGTGTATTTTCCTAGTGAGGTTCTTTACACTCCATCTCGGATTACTTTCACAAATCCACCAAACTAGCCGATACTTTAGCTACTGCTGATCAACCTCTCAATGAGTTTGAGTTGGTTTCTTTTTTGCTTGTTGGCCTTAAACCGGAATACGACTCCTTTGTTACCTTTGTGACTACCCGAGTTGACCCAATCTCCTTGGAAGATCTCTATGGCAATATGCTTGCACATGAACTCCGCATGGAACATCACCAAACCTCAACTGATCTTTCTCTGGTTGGTGCTAATATTGCTCTCACTCTCGTGGGTTTCATGGTGATCGTTATGGTTGTGATTCTAGTTCCAGTCATGCTAGTCGTGATTATGGCCACTCAAATCGTGGTAGGGATCGTGGTCGAGGTTCTTTTGGTCTGTTTGATTCTTGGCCTATTTGTCAAGTTTGTATTAAGGCAGGTCATACTGCTTTACGCTGCTATCATTGGTATGGCAAGTCTTACGAATGTGACCCATCTCCTATGCAAGCTTATTGCACTGGGCCATCTCAATCCAACACTTTGAACTAGTAGTACCTAGACATAGGTGCTACCCTTCACTTGACTTCAGATTTCTCCAATCTTAATATCACTACTGAAGAATATACTGGCCCATATCAGATCTGCATTGGAAATGACACTAGTTTAACCAACACACACTACGACACCTCTAAGCTTTTTACTCCTACTCTTTCTTTTCTACTTCATAATGTCCTTTATGTGACACAAATTACCAAGAATTTACTCTCTATTCAAAAATTCACTACAGCCACTAACACTTTCTTTGAATTTCATCCCTCTTTTTTTTTTATGAAGGATCAACAACGAGAAAAACTCTACTGCACGGGCCGAGTAAGAATGGGTTTTATCCCTTTTCTATTTCCAATAAAACCTCTTCTCTATCTACTCTTGTTGGAGAACGAGCCTTGATTCCTCAATGGCATTCTCGGATGTATCATCCAGCCTTTAAGATTGTTCATCATGTCTTATTACAATTTTCTCTTCCAATAGTCTCATCTAATTCTAGTATGTTATGTCCTGCATGCCTTAGTTTTAAAAGTCATCAATTACCATTTTTTGAGTCATGTAATCGTGCCTCGGCACCACTTGAATTAATTTATAGTAATGTTTGGGGCCCGTCGCCTATTATTTCTCATAATGGTTTCCGATATTACGTTACCTTTCTAGACTTGTACAGTCGATACACATGGTTCTATCCCATATCTTGCAAAAGTGATGTTCTTAATATTTTTCACAAATTCCAACCCCATGCAAAACGACAATTTAATTGCACAATTAAAGTTATTTAGTCTGATTAGGGTGGTGAATTTCACCCATTATCTTCGATACTGGCTTCTCTTGCATTTCTCATCACCGAATCATTGAACTTGGCTTTAAAACCTTAGCACCTCCTATCTTATAGTGTGACAACATAGGAGCATTATTTATCAGCAAATCTAGTTTTTCATGCTCGTACAAAATATTTAGAAATTGATTTTCATTTTGTGAGAGATATGGTGGCCAAGAAGCTTATTGAAGTCAAGTTTTTATCCTCCAAAGATCAACTAGCAGATATCTTACCAAGCCCCTGTCTTCATCTAGGTTTGCAACACTCATTCCAAGGTCAATGTAGTTTCCACTTCATTGGACTTGCAGGGCGTGTTAAGGATAAGGATGCTGAAGAAGCCGAATGAGTTTAGAAGTTCAATTCCACAAGACTTTGTTATTTAGATTAGAGTTTGTTATGTTATCAATTACTATCTTAGAGTTTGTTATGAGTTCTACTACAACTATGTTTGTATCAAACTCTCTATTAATAAGATAGTCAACACGCACTGGAGGAGTGGTTGATATTTTCCCCAACAAAATTAGATTTAGGCAAAAAGATTGTGGGTTTGACATCCAGTAGGGCCACCACTAACTTGCGCTTGGATATCTACGCACTGCATCACCGTGATTGTCATGTTTGTGCAAAGTGGTATTAACAATCATCGTCATCTATTATTGTCATGCTTGAGATGATTGTATGCTTTGTGAATTCTGCTTTACAGCAAACCAATGGATTAGCACATACTTTAGACTGAAATTAGATTACAAGCAAAGGATATAAAGTGGGTTGGATGCCCACCACTAACTTGCGCTTGGATAGCTACTGCATCGGCGTGATTGTCATGCTTGTGCAAAGTGGTATGAACGACTCTATCATTGTCTATAGTTAATAAATTAAGATAAAATTACTGTGTGGGTCTTTGGATTTAGTCTTTTTTTTTTCTTTAAGCAAGTACATAAGGTCTTTTTTTAAAAAAAACATCAAAAAATGTAATTGTATAGTGAATATGTCATATCATAATAAAAACTAAAAATTACAAAAAAAAAAAAAAAAAAAAACATAACAATAGAACAAATTAAAGCATAACAAAAAACACACAATTTCTAATAATTATAAAAGATAAGAAAATAAAAGCATGAAAAAGAACTTCAAAAATAAAAAGCAAAACAAGAATTATAGTTTTTTTTTTTTAAAAAAACCATTTTTTCTTAAAAACAAAAGCTATATATAATTACTAAATAGATAAAACTTAATACCCCGAAATAACGAAAACCATAATTTTTTTTTAATTTTTTTTTCAAAAAAGAACTTTAAAATGAAAAACAATACATCAAGCCATCCAAAAGGACTATTAATTTACACTGTAGTGAACATAAAATGTTACACGACTCATGATGTAAAGCAATCAATATCAGATCAACCAGAATCAATATTAGATCAACCGGTCACAGATCATATTCCAGCTGTCAATGAGTTGGTTTCCCATTTTTGTAAAATAAGCATGCAGAGATAATTAGTCGTGTATAGCGTGCGTAATTTACTCTTGTATATTCGCTATGTATTTTAGGAAAGCTTATCTGTATATCTGTGCATATTTCTTTGTTTTGTAAGCTGTCTATACATATAGTGAATATACAGCAGGCTACGACATTATTGATCTATCCCTTCTTCTCTTATTCTTTCACATGTTTAATAGTCTAGACCACCCACTACACACTACACACTCAAACTCAACACTTGTACATCTTAGTGACAGTGTCACAGCAGCAATTTTTGTTAGGGTGGACAGTGGGGCCTGCACCCCATCTCCGCCCTCGTCTGCCACGCCAGCCCATGCTGGGGTTAGGGGCGGGCTGACCCCAGTGTGTAAGACTCTTGTATTGTCTTAACTTCCTATATATGTTGACAGTCTCTTTTTTTTTACGAATTCGAATTATGATGAAAGATGTTATATGATTTTAGAATTGGATGACTAATGTATAATTGAATACTATATAGTATTACTCATTATTTTAAAGTATGAGAGGTAAGGTAAGGTTAAAGAAAAGAAAATTAAATGAAAAGTATGATTGCATGTGCTTGATGAGGTAAATGAATGGGCATATGAGGGATGAAGGTGCCTATGATGTTGGGATGGATGGCAATGTCGGAATGCATCACTAGTGGTGCACCTAGTGAAGACCCATTCCTTCAGTTCTTATCCCCTAGCTACAAGAAGAACTATTGATCGCCAGGGCATCTATCGCTAACACACGAGGGTTAATTGTAACACTCGTTCTTTTGGTTATAAAGTTAGAGGAACTGAATGCTACTAACTTAACATACATTCTTTGCAATAGGTATAAAAGATTCCATAACATTTATAAAGTAAAGTATAATATTTCATTAATCAAAACTCTCAAAATGAAATTGTTCGAAAACACTTAATAAGACAATAAAATGTTTAGTACTACAATTTTTATTGAAAACAAGTAATGGAATAAAAATTTCTTGTTTGGTGTCTTGAGCCTTATGAGGGGAGCCCATCCCTGAAGGGTTCGGGCCTAGGAAGGCCCAACCAACGGAGCCCGAGTCGAAAGGGGGGAGCTAAAGACTCTGGGCAATCAAAGACCGAGCGTGCAACACCTTGCAGAAGGACCCAAGATACGAAATTATCTGTCCAAGGGAGGAAGTCGGGAGCCCGGGGCTAGAGGATCGCGAAGAGAGTACGGACCAAATCAGGATCGGCCTGTCAACTCAAGGCTCATGAGCATTAGAGGGAACTCTTCAGGAGTCAACGAATTGACAAACCTAATCACCGGGCCGGACGCGCACTACAGCGGCATGCACCCGGTCCCAGAGTCACACACCCAAGGCACGAGGCAACCCGAGTCAGTGTTAGGGAATCCGGCGCGATGACACGTCCCACGAGCAAAGGACGGCTCGCTCGCGATCTGACACCCACTGGCATGGCAGGGGATTGGCGGCCAGACGGACCTAGGACGACTGGCACGACACGATCTCCCGCTAGGCCACAGACTGACACCCACTGAAGCGACAGAGAATGAGTAGTGGCAGGCCTGACGTCTGACACGCCACGATCTTCCTCGATAGAGGAGCCCGAATCAAGTATAAGTAAGGGAGAACCCTCCTAGGGGAGACTCTCGATTCATTCTACTTAACAATCCAACATTGTTCTACATAATTCCTCTTTTTCTTCACCAAAGAATTACTCACTGACTTAGGTATCGGCGTGACCCTAGAGGCCATCAGAGCCTATCTTTCTTCTTAGTTGCAGATAACAAAGAGCTTGAACTTTGTGGAACTGTTCGGCTTGTGAAACACGACATCAACAAACCTCAATGTCATTATTATTTTCCAGAAAAGCATCCACGCTCGCAGCATTCCATATTTGGAATGGAAAAAATATAAAACAATTAAAATGAATGGAATACTCAAAATACTTGGGAGAATTCCGATGCAGCGCCATGCCGCAACGGAGGAGGCGCAACGAGATGGAGATACGATGGGTATCTGGAGCTGTGACCTTCAACAAGTGGAAAAGTCTAGAGCATTTCGTGGCTTTTCAGCTAAAAGAAGAGCAAATACATAAAGGTTCGAGAGGAAGCATGAGGTGTTAACACGTTGATATCTTAGGTGTCAACACAATGCACTAATGGGGTGCACATATATTGATATGGCGTGGACGTGTTCTCCAACTGCCTCATTCCTTTCCTTGTGCTGCCAAATGGCAGTTGCTGAGTGGCCAAGTGCTTGCCACGTGGGTACCTTATAGTCCCATCATTTTTTATTTTTTTTAATTCATATCTACGCGATGGATTTAAGACCAATTTATTTATTTATTTATTTTTTATCTCTCAACCTTCCTTTACCATTTTATTTACTATTCTCGGATAGTGACTGGGTTATTGTCATCTTACTTCATTTACTATTTATAATATATTTGAAGTTTTTTTTTATTAATAATCATTTCTTTAACCATTAAGTAAAAAAAAAAAAATCAAACACAAAAATAATAGTAAATAAATAGTAAGAGCCAGGAGGGTAGTAATTCTATCATTATCCTTGTTTACCACCTCCCCAATTTTCGTTCTTTTGGATATTTAAAATATTTTAGAATTCTATAAATAGTAGTGAAATGATTTGTGAATAATAGTGAAATAGTCGAGTTTAAATATTTTATTGAATTTTGGGAAAAGAGAGAATAAAATATTATAAAATTATAAAATTACTTGAATTTAATTGTTTGAATATAATTTTTGTTTTGAAATTTGAAAAAGTGTATTATTTTTCTTTATGTTTTATGTATTTGGAAGTTTGAGAAATTTGTATTAGGTTTTATGTTTGAATAATGATTATATGAAAAAATTGAAAAATTTAAAATTAAAAAATATTTTATATTTGAGTGATATTTAGAAAAATAATTACGAGAAATTTTAAAAATATCTAAAAATATCTTATTACCCAAACAAGTACAGTGTTACCTCGGTTATTACATCACGTTCTTTTTGATTTATTGTAAAGAAATTGAAGAGACGATCTATGTAGTGAAAAAGCATTCAAAATGTGAGATTTGTTCTTTCCTTTACCATTTAATTTGGTTTATAGATTTGTGTGAAGTTTAAGCTTTTGGTCATGTTAGTTTAGGCATGCCCATAATTTACGAGAGAAATACTTTATCTATTAGGAAAATAATATGGGACCCTAGACTTTATTCCGACAGTGAGTCCTCATAATTTTTTTTATTTAATAATTAAAGAAGTGTTTTTTTAATGTTATTGTGAATTTTTTTTTAAAAATATTTAAGGGTATAAAAAAGTATAAAAAAAGACCAAATGGGCTTGTCAGTGAGTTTTCTCTTGCTATACTCTCGGTGGGTGTAGCAAGATCCTATCTATAGAGAGATTTTATAAAAATAAAATTACAAATTAATATGAGTTGATAAGGTATGTCAAATTGTAAATTCTTTTAGAGTAATTCTATATACAACCGTGAAGTGCGTAAACGCCGCGTAACCGCGTTGAAAAAGAGTGATATCTACTATTAAAAAATTAATTTTTTTTAATGTGGGTCTCATATTTTATTCACTTTTTTCAAAGCGATTACGCGGCAGTTGAACAATTTACGGTTGTAAATATATTTTATCATTCTTTTAGAAAGTAGATTTATTTTTATGAGATTTATTTTCAATAGATGTAACATTCTTCAATTTATAAATATAATTGATATAACTTGTTATGTGGTTATAACGAGGGAGGGAATGTGATTTTTCAAGCGGGTGATTTTATTTTTAACCGAAATAGATTTCATAAAACAAAACCAGCAGAACAAACAAATCTGCGAACGTGTAACCTAAACTGAACAGCATTGGCTTGAATAAAGTTATTTTTAAAATTTGTTGAAAAATATATATTTTTTATAAATCCAAAATATCTCTAGTCGTAATCTTATATTGAATTAGTCAAAATAATAATATAATATTATTTTTTTAATAATAATATTTTTAATTTTTTTTCATATTTTACAATTATATTAACTATATATTAATTAATAATAATATTTCTTCATTCACATATTTTAAAACTAAGCACAAAAATAAAAGTGAAAAGACGTTGAGAGAAAGTGAAAATGATGAAAAATGAAAACTAAAAAACAAAACAATTAGAGTAATTTTTATAATAAAATATTAGTTTTGAAGATAAATAGTATATTTTTAAATTTAAAAATATACTTAAAATTACTGTAACTTATTGTTCAAGCTTTTATTTTTTTAAAAAGTTAATATAGATTATTTTATCTATATTTTTTCAAATTTTGAAAATACATTGACTTTTAAAAAAGTCAATGCCAAAACTCTAGACTTTAAATAATGTAAAATAAAATCATATAAGAGAAAATATATTTGAAACTATGAATTGTGCAACTGTCGCGTAATAGATTTGAAAAAAGTGAATAAAATATGGGATCTACATGAAAAAAATTAATTTTTTAATAGTAGACTTTACTTTTTTTCAAAGCGATTATACGACGTTTACGTACGGTTGTATGTAGAATTACTCTATTTATAATCACAGGGACAACAGTCGAATAATATGAAAAATGCTAGTTAAGCTATTCCTAACGTGTGCTTACTGCTTAGGAACAAATCTCTGGAGAGTCGGAGACGAAAAAAATAGTTAACGGTACGTACAAGTGAAGAATTGTTAGCTCAGATTAGAATCTGTACAAAATAAGAACCCTAGTGGTACTTTGTTATGTTGGCGACAAACCAATGCAGCCAACCAGATCGCATTGCCCATGTTTAGTTGGTAAACTGTTCACCTCCAACTAGAGGAAAAGCAAAAACCGGCGTCCCACTTTATTTTTGTATTGCATTTGTCCCACAAATCTCTCTCTCGAATGGCGACTTCCTTGATTCGTTGTTAAAATCAAATTTGCACAGGCAAAGGAGTTTCAAACCGGAATCCCGCTTCTCTAATAAATATTTCACGGAAATAATCTTTACTAATTCTTATGATGCATTAGCAAGTCATTGTAATCTGTCGATGGCCATGATGCGGACGGAGCCTTCGTCTTCTTCGGCTCCACAGTTCGAGATTAAGGTCCAATCGCGGAGCAGGGACAACGCGGTCTACCCGACCTCATCGACGACGTCGTCGTCGAGGCTGGTCACCGTGACAGGATCGTTTTGGGGCGGGGAGTTCAGGCCGTTCAAGCGGTGGGCACCGTGGCTGGTGCCGGCCTTCGTGGTGGCCAACATTGTCCTCTTCGTGACCACCATGTACGTCAACAATTGCCCAAAGAACTCCACCTCCTGCGTCGCCAGGTTCTTGGGCAGATTCTCCTTCCAGACCATCAAGGAGAATCCCCTTCTGGGGCCTTCTTCCTTCACGTGTGTCTGTCTGCCTCTCTCTCTCTCTCCCTCAATAAATGCACGTTACTATTGGTCTCGAAATCAATTTCTGTTGTTTAATTTATCATTTCTTGTCTGAGTTGTAATATTTGTTGATGCGGAGATTCTTTTTTCTCCGTTTTCTGAAATTTTTTTGTTTATTTGTTAGTTGGCCGAAACAACGAGGCTGATGGAACTGGTATAATAGAATGTATTTTTTTAAGGAAAGGATAACATAATGTGTTTTGACTTGAAGTTGCTGACCTGATATCTGCTTTGTTGTTTATTTTTTCTAACGTTTTTGTAACGCAGGTAGTATAGTCTGTAATTAAATTTGGACCACTACTTGGCTCACTTGTTGATATGGTGTAAATTTATCACTTATTTGATTGCATAGTGAGTGCGTGCCCAGTTATGATTGATCCTTTGGATGCTACAGAAAATTGGAAATCCAATTGTTTTTTTTTTTCTATGGTTTTAAGTTGATCCTTTTGACGATTTCATTCTTCCATATATTCCGCATGATTTCACTCACTCTGTCAGACAACGAATAGATATCCTAAGATGGTCTTAGTCTTAATTAAAAGCCATCCCTGAACTGCTTTGGTTTTCATATCCTGTTTAATTATGTTTTGGTTTGCTTATTTTTTATAATCCTAGACAATTTTTGTAGCATATCATAGTTTTATTTAAGAAAACTAACAACTAAAGCAGTTTGGTGGGATCATGCTGTCTATGTACGTTACAAGATAAGACTTTTAGTTTCTATTGTGAAAAGGGTTATCATCTTTCTAATATATATATTATATATATATATATTATATATATATAATTATGTTCAGGTTGGAGAAGATGGGTGCTCTAGAAGTTGAAAAAGTAGTCCATGGACACCAGGGATGGCGTCTGATCACTTGTATATGGCTACATGCTGGAGTTCTCCATGTACTCGCCAATATGTTGAGTCTTGTATTCATTGGAATTCGGCTTGAACAAGAATTTGGGTTTGGTACGCATCCATGCTCTTCTTCAAATTTACTGTAATGTGTATATATTGTAGATATCAGAAACTATATTACAGATATGTTTTGTTGAAGGTCTTGAATGCTAATTCCCGTCTGATCAATGATTTATTTCTCTTGCAGTCTTGTTATTATGTGAATTTGGAGTTAAAACTTCAACATTGGCAGCTTAACATCAACCTTTTGTTTTTGTTAAGTAGAAATCGATGTTAAGTTGCTGATGTTGAAGTTGTGATATTGCTGATATTGATTCTGATATATGTGGAAATATAATTCTATAAAACCTTAATTCCTTGTTTGATGCCACAAAAGATCAAAAAACCTTGCAAAGTTGTTAACTTTCACAGAGGTAGGGTTATGGAACAAAAAAGAACTCTGTTAACACCCTCTTCCCATATGGCTTGGAATGCAACATCATACCTAAATAGCACCAGGTATAAGAGATCCACTAAATTATAACACCTCAAACTTAACTGAAAATCTTATTAATCATAAAATTTATGAATCAAAAATTTATTTTTTGATAGATAATCAAGAAGTTTTATTCATTAAAAGTAGGCAAAGCCCAAGTACATAGGGTATACATGAGAAATGGCTAGCTAGAGTTTACAACCGAAAGTAAAAGATCATGGACATTTAGCCCATTACAAACAATGGCCCCTGCTGATAAGAACAATGATTTAAAAAAGAAAACTTTAAGCTCCTCCATTGTTCTCTCTCGATCTACGAAGCTTCTATTGTTGCCACTTGTGAATTACCTTGGAGGCCTCTCTAGCTTGCTAGGAAATCCACCAATCGAAGAGGCAGAACCCATGATAAGCCAATTCCCATAAAAAAGCATCCCACATGGTTCTGGTCACCTCGCAATGTAAAAGTAGATGATCTACTGATTCACCATTCTGCTTACACATGCAACACCAATCCAACACCATTACCCGACGTTTCCTTATATTATCTATGGTGAGAATTCTGTCCATATGAAAAATGCTGCCTTTGAAGGAGTTTCGTTTGCCATATAGTCTTCCATGGGAACATGGTCTTTTCAGGGCTCGTTAGAACTTGTTAAAACGATCTGACAGTGAATCTACCTTTCTTGGAGGGCCTCCAGTTTATCTTGTCTATGGTACCCTTGGTCATGCTTATGGAATACAATGCCTCATAGACCTTTGAGATAGCCTCCAACTCCCAATCTTGGGCTGCCTAATGAAATCTACATTCCATTAAGGAGCCACTAGAAAAGACGAAGAGATAAGCTAAGAAATGGTAGGGAAGGTGTCTTGGAGGCTTCGTTGACTGCACCATTTGTCATACCAAAATTTGACACGAGAGCCGTCGCCCACCACAATATGTTCATTTCTTCAGAAGATCTCCCAATGTCTCCTTATGTATTTCCACAAACCCACCCCAATTCTGCCATATCTCCCCAAAGTCACATCTTGCAAGTAAATAAGGTAAGAACTTCTAGTTGACATGATCATAGGCTTTCTCTATGTCTAATTTGCAAAGTAACCCAGGTTCTCTAGATTTGAGCCCATCCAAAACTTCATTTGCAATTAAGACCGAATCTAGGATTTGTCTACTTTTGACAAATGCGTTTTGCGGCTTTGAAATTAACGTAGCATTAAGGGTACGTTTGGGTAGTGAGGTGATCTCAGATAGTCTGTGAATAGTAGTGAAAAAGTGATGAAAAAGTAATGATAAAATATTGAATAGCAGTGAAAAGTAATGATAAAATCACTCCACTACCCATACACAACATAAGACTTTTCTCAAACCAAACCAAAAAGTAGCATTAAGACTTTAAACTAAACCAAAATACTCAATGAAGTCATGACATCATTAAATCAAGCCTAAACATAAGTATTGAACACTTGTTATACTGGGCTGTGTTGTGTTCTGGTCTCCATCACTGGTTTTGGCCTGTGAACCATCATCATCTGGGACAATCTGGGATATTTCAAAACATCGCACAGTATAAAGAGTTTTTTTATCTGGTTTTTACCTTTGAAAGCATCATTACATTTGAGCATTTGCACTGTAACAACCTATTCCCGTTAAGGATTGAATGCTAAATGCTCTTCATATCATAACATCAAGATTCAATATTCTTGAAACCAGACACTGCAGCAATCTTGAATAAGAAACCTAGCCAGTGCACCAAATTGTTACGACCCATAAAACTTAAATAATATAGTCTTTAATGAAAAATATCAAATGAACATAATGTCTTTAATCTGTTCATAGCACTTATTAAATTGCATCCCCTAATTATTGGCTTCGACTCTAGCCTGCTTGGCCAGTGGGTTTGTTCTCAATATCATTTGGGACATTTAATACAAAAATAAAAATGAGTAGAATGCTCAGTAAATATATAACTCATACGGTAAATAAATTATGAAAATTGTATCTTTGATGAACATTAAAAAGATTAGGATATAAAAATTGCACGCATTATATACATCACTTTCCATTTTATCCATCAAGTGGACAATGCGCATTGATGCCCAGCGTTAGGGTTTGCAATCACAAGGATTTCAAAACTCCATCTTGCAGTACAAGTGCAGTCATATTCGAGATATGGACATCACTCGATAGATAAGATTGGCCAATATCCGTGGATCATGCATTGATGATTGCCTCCGCCTTTAAGCTCTGGTGCCATTGCACATCATGATATGGCCACAATGTTTAAAAATATATCACGCAATCATACAACATTTTTTCCTTTCATTCATTCATTTCTCCTTAGGTTTTATAACATATTGTATTTGTATTACATATAGTAGAATTATGCAAAATAAAACATTTATAAAACTTGCAATTCATGGCATATCACATAAGATACAAAAAGGAGGACATATCATCTTTACTTACGTTATCTCCTAGCATGCACAATATCACCACTTGCCAACCTATGGTAAACAGTTATAATTAGTACTTTTACTCTTTTTTCAATCTTGCTAAGCTTTTAATCTCTTCGTATACACATTTCCTAAATGAATTCAGATCTGGTTTCCTCTGTTTGATCCTTGTATTTCCAAAGAAACTTCTCTTTTATCCATGGATTATTACATCACACCAATTTGGTTGACTAGCTTCCAACATCGTGAACATTTTACTTGTCTTCATGCAACTTAGTGCACTAGGTCGTTTACCGTGATTTGTGGGTGTGCTTCCTAGAGTTTCTGGCCACTTTAGGGCCTCATGTAGGCTCTAACAGTGAGCCTTTCAGGTCTCAAGATATACCAAGTGTGCGTGTGCGTGTGCGTGGCTGTGCAGCCAGCCTTGTGGTTGTGGACTTTTGTCTTCATACCTAGAAGTTTAAGTCCATGAAAGACTGACTTGAGTTCAAAATAAAACCTTAAAACTCTTATTACAGACCCTAAAAGAGTCCAAACAACAAATCATTCAAGGTCACAGTGCTGCTGAATTCTCTGAAATGATCAACTCTTACCCTTAACTTCATATGTTTTTGGATGCTGGAACATAGGGTTAAGCATATGGTCTGGTTGCTGGAGCAGAAACTGAAATGGTTATGTTTGAAATTGGAGCCTCCAGTCTGGGCAAGTATAGTAATGAGAAGTTGGAAGGTATTTCCCTATCAATTTAATAACAAGAGTGTCAGAAATCCAGAGCTTTTCTCACTTCTGCGTTGCTGCAGATTTGGAGAAGGGTTTCCGATGCTTTTGTACCACCCCAATCTCACTTTGGGAATATGAATAACACACACACACACACACACACACACACAAAGTGGGTAGGTTATAAAGGCAGTCATAGGTCACTTAATAAGGCTACCCGGGACATCCAACCCGTAACATTTAACTCGGTAGCTGGTAACACTTAACACCCATAACATATGTTTCACCTGATACTTATCTTTTGATATTAAGACATATCAGACATATTAAGACATATTAACACGTCATTTCATTTTGTGCAAAAGGAAGAGGGGTACCAAGAGAAGAGAGTTTACCAAGGGAGCTTGTAATAGGGGTCCACTTGGTCCATAAATTTTAAATGGGCTTAATCCAATTATTGGGCCTAATAAACACCATTAATCCACCATAATAAATTTTGGGCCCGTGGCCAATTCAAAATTATCCAATAAATCTCAATTTGGGCTTCCCAAAAATATTAGCCTATTAATTTTATTTTTTGATAAGTAAGAAATTTCATTGATCAAAACTAGGCAAAACCCATGTACACAGGAAGTATACAAAAGAGACACCTAATTACATTCTAGAAAGCTGAAAAGAAAGCAAAAACTCATGAACATTCCCTCCCTTTAAAACTATAGCTGAAAGCCATTGAACCGAAGAAAGGACAAAAAAATTCCATAATTCCCCCCCTATCTCTCTCCTTGTTGTTGAAGCACCTCTCATTTCTTTCCATCCATATATACCATAATAAGCACAATGGGGCCATCCTCCACGTCGTAGCCAGTTGAGGGCTATGATGATGCCTAGTCCAACAAGCTAAGAGCTCTGCCACACTCTTGGGCATAACCCAAGACAGCCCAGCTCTACTAAGTATGCCATCCCATAGCTCCCTTGCCACTTTGCAATGTAGAAGATGGTCAATCGATTCGCCATTGTTCTTGCACATATAACACCACTCCATGACGATCATCCCCCGTTTCCTTTAAGTTGTCAGCCATCAAAATCTTACCCAAGGCTGCTGTCCAAGTAAAAAAAAGCAACTTTGGGAGGCATAGGAACTCTCCAAATACCCTTCCATGGAAACACAATGGGCTGAAAATTTGACAGTACCTTAAAGAAGGATTTAACAGAAAATTTTTTACTCCCCGAAGGTTTCCACACCATTCTATCACACCCATTACCACCAATCTCTCACCCTTTCCACAAAACCAACCATTTGCAGCCACATATTCTCAAATTTGAAAGAACGCCTACCATCATGAATGCCCCCATAATCTAATAAGATGGAAAAATGGTCAGAGCATACTTGTGGCAATCTCCTCTGGCTTAGGTCCGGATATGTGTCTCCCAAGAAGTAGAAACTAAGAATCTATCCAACCTTGACCCCCCTTTACCATTCGACCATGTGAAACATCCCCCAATCAAAGGAAAATCAATCAAGTTTAGATCGAAAATCGGCTCCGAAAAGTCTTCCATTGACCTTGTCAAATAAGTAGCCCCCTCCCTCTCACACGGGAATCGAACAACATTAAAGTCCCCGCATAGGACCCAAGGTAAGTCCCATAAGTAATACCGCCAGTTCCTCCCACAGAGCTCCTTTCTCGATCTGCATTAGGACCATACACACCCGCAAGAGCCCACCTCTATCCATCTTCAATATTCTTGAAAGACCCTGCCATTAATCCCCCTTACATTCCACGATAAGATTCTAGGCTTCATAAGATAAACAAATCCCCCGCCCCTTCAACTTTTCCCTCCCACTACTACTCCTTGTTATCATAATTAATAGAACAGGTCAATCTTTTCAGCTCTCTATCTTTTTTAGTTGCTGACTTCATTGCCGATGGTCTACCTGCTTCAATAGCAACTAAGAGGGCTTTAAATTGCTCTTCATAACCTTTGCTGGAAATCCCCACAAATCCCTGTAACTCCGCCACCTTTTTTAGGTGGAATAACACAAAGTCGGGTAGGACTACCCGACTCATTCTTATCACCGCCTATCTCACATACCACTATCTGTAAGCCATCTGAGAAACCAACTGACTGCATAGCCTCTGTGACACCGCCAATTGGAAAGCCACCTATTTTCGGCTCTTCAAAGCCATCTGAGAGTACCAATCGCTTCACTGCATGCTGTAAACTTCCCGAGCCTCCCACTGCCTCACCATCCACAAGTGGCTGGTTACCCACCCATGTAACAAGTTCCGATGAGGGTGCCTCCACCTTCGGGATGGGCTCCTTTGAGAACACCCTGCATTCCCTGTCAATCACGGACCCAATGTCATGTTCTACGAAAACAACCTCATCCTCCCGCCGATGTGGTTGTGTTGACCCACCAAGAAGGTCGTCGGCGACCAACAATAGTTTTTGTACTGGGACTGGGTTCGCTGGGGCAAGTATTGGTGCCATGGAGGAGCTGCCGAGTCTTGAGACTGAGATATCAGCCGAATCCCGACTCTTGGCCCTCTACACTTTTGCGCCTAAACTCTTTGGCCCATGACTATTGGACGGCCCATCTTCATTAAACCCCTTTAAAACATCCGGCCCTTTCCCCCAGTCCAAGCCCAGGCCCAACTCCATAACATCCTTACCCTTTACGCACCGTTTTATCAACGTAATAAACTCCCTTAGACGCTCCACTCTATTTTCCATCTCCTCCAAAGTCTGCAGCAACCATCCCTCTTTCAGCCCCCCAATTCCCTGCCATCCCCCTCTCCGCTCTATGCCACTGCCGAAATGGGAAAGTCTCTTGTACATGGCAGGCCTGCCTTCTCTGCAGGCTTCGTGGCTTGAGGTAACGCCTTCTGCCCTAGGAGAACCTCACTGTAAAACCGAGGAGTTGCGTGATGTGCCATCGACGCTGTTGAGAACAGTCGTGGAGGACCACCTCCACTGCTAAGCTCCTTCGACTTCCGTGCCTGATTCCGCCATCCCAGGCCACCTCTGGTTCTGACTTCCTCGCCCGCCCTAGAGGATGAAGAAAGTTATTTTAAGGTGTCGCCGAAGTTCCTCCATCCCTCCCCCTTCCAACCTTCCGACACCACTACCAAGCCTCGCTTCTTCTCATGGCCAAACTCCGATATGGAAAGGAAGCTGCCATGGAAATCTTTACCCCTCTGAACCAGAAGCACTTGATTCCCTTCCTTATGAGTTCTGAGGAACTCAGAAGAGCCCACTGAATGCACACAATCCATCATGGTAGAAGCCAACCACAAAAGAGCATCATGGTTGACAGAGATATACTTTTTACCACACGGCGACTGCACTCTGTTATCCTCCACCACTTCACACCTTCACACTATCCTTCTTGAACACAAAAGACTTATGATCAATAATAACTTCTCTGCAAGACCCCATTGCGATCACCTAGACGACAAACTAATACGAAACTAATACGAATGAAACACTAACACTAACCACCATTGAAGAAATCCTACACCATGACCTCCATGGTATCAACGAAGAAACTCCCTCTCTAAGTGTTTTTTCGCATGTGTACGAAGAGAAAAAACAGTTGGGTTCCTCAAGTTTTTATTATTAGCCTATTAATACATATAAAACCATCCAATAAACCTTAACGGGCCTTAAAATAAACTTTTGGGCCTATGGACCTAATTAAAATTCCTAGCCAACCTCAATAAATTAATAGGTAATGGACTTATCCAATATGGCCCATTAAACCTAATTTAGGCCCAATAAAATTATCCATATTCCATCCCTAATAATATTGGATCAGGATGTTACATTGACAATAAAGTGAGCTAGTGTGGCCTGTCAGCGAATTTTAAAACTTGCCTAATATGCAACCAGCCGTGGCCTGGGATGGTGGAATCAGGCAGGGAAGTCAAAGGAGCTTGGCAGAGGAGGTGGTCCTCCACGGCTGTTCTCAACAGCGTTGATGGCACATCACGCAACTCCTCGGTCTTAACTGAATTTGTTATAACTGAATTTTAAAACTAAGCCCACGTTGGCTACATATTAGGTATAACTGAATTTTGTTATTGATTTCAGGGAAACTTCAAATTGACAAGTATTTTTGGGGTTATAGGGTAGATGTGGCTACCGCTACCCTAGATGGTTATAGAGAGGGACGACAGGTTTACAGGAACTCAGTGTTTCAAAACTTGCCCGCATACTAGTGATTATAAAAGAAAACTTAGGTAACAGCCAACCCTAGTCTTTTTCTAAGAAATGTTGGCAGTTTTGGGACTTCTTTGAAGCTTCCTTTTCCTGGTTCCAATTAAGGAAAGTTAGGAGGTTTATTGGAGGTTACGGCAGCTTGGTTTCTGGTTTTCTAGTCAGACTCAAATTAGTAAGTTCCTCCTGTTTCTACACTAGGCTTACTAGTAACTAATCTGGCAAGTTCTTTGGTCTTCATGCCTTCTATATCAAATCAGCACCTAACACTAGATCAACACTATAAAACAGTCAATAGCAGCTTGAAATAAAAAATAAAATAAAATAAGAATTTGAAATTACTGAAACTAGAAAAATAGGAAGCTTAATTCTAGACCTTAGGTAGTCACGTATGTCAGTACATCGGACCTTGTAGAGTTCAATGAATGATAATATTTAAATTTATGTTTAATAAAACATATGGCCGAGATATAATCAAAACAATCAGAACCCTCATTATTGTTTTTTGATAAGTATCAGAACCCTCATTATTAACAGCAAGCCAGTTGCAATTTTGTACACTGAAGGCTGGAGGTAATCTCCTGTCAGATTCAGAAACATTTGCACAAAGTGAATTGAATTTACTCTAATCCTAGTCTCTAGAGGAGTGACAATTGATCATACAGTTTATTATAACTGATATAAAACGTTTCCATGGACCTTTGATAGGTTTCAAGTACTACAGTTGTTCCAGACAACAATAAGAGAGTAAGAGGTGAGCCAGACTTAGGCATTTAAGAAAGTTTGATCCAAGGTGGAGTTTATTTTCTCACTTAAAAAACATTTTGGTGGACTCATACAGTTGAAACCTTGTTGAAGCAGGCACACATCTGTTGTACAATTTATTCCACCACTGATGAATGAACTTTTTTTCAAAGATTCTGCTGATATATTGTTGAATAAATCAAAATATTCCAACAGAACCTTTTCTTTCTTTTTACGAGAAAATTAGTAGAGAACATGTAGGAGTCTTTCGACTTAAACCCCTAGGGGTTAGCTCAAGTGGTAAAGGCCTTGGGTTTGGGGGCTTGCTCCTCCAAAGTCTTAAGGTTAAAATCTCCTTGAATGCAAACAATCTCTAGGGGCTATTGGTCTGGGGAATTTTCCTCTTGAATTACCTGAGATACACTTGCAGGAAACTCCTTGCTGAGGGGCCTGTGCACCCTCAAGATTAGTCAGGATGCTGTTCCTGGACACCCGGTGCCGATTAAAAAAAGGAGTCTCTTGACTTAAATGTGGAACTGCTTTAATCAGTTAATGAGATTATTTGCCTTTGTGGTTTGAAATCTAATGTGTTTCTAGATTTGTCCTACAGTTCGAATTGGGCTGCTTTATGTCATATCTGGTTTTGGAGGGAGTTTGTTGTCAGCTCTTTTTATCCAATCGCAAATCTCTGTTGGTGCCTCTGGTGCACTTTTTGGTTTACTAGGAGGCATGCTTTCAGAGCTCATTACAAATTGGACAATATATGCAAATAAGGTAAATAAAGTTCTCTGATTCTGACAGAGCATCTTAATAAATTTCAGATTTCTTGGAGCTAGTATATGGGTGGACCAATCATCACACAGTTTTAGTTTCATATGTGCAGTTAGCAGCATTGTTGACTCTTCTATTCATCATCCTAGTAAATTTAGCTGTTGGAATCCTTCCACACGTGGACAATTTTGCACATATTGGAGGATTTCTTTCTGGCTTTCTTCTTGGATTTGTGTTTCTGATTCGTCCCCAGTTTGGATGGGTTAGCCAGAGAAATGTACCACCTGGATATATTGCAACTCCTGTGAAATCTAAACACAAGATGTATCAGTATGTACTGTGGGTTCTCTCTTTGACACTATTGATTGCTGGGTATGTGCCAGAAAAACTCCATTATTAATATATTGATTTTACATTTCTTATGTTATTGTTTGCACACTACATGTTTTCTTAAGTGTGTGCATAAAATAAGATCAAAGGTAAATAAGCTGGCTACATGGGAAATTAATATTCTTCGCTCGTTGACATTATTGTAACCATTTTTTTATAAAATTCCTCGATCATCAGCAGACTGCCTTTTGATCTGCATTTAAGCTAATTGTCAGATTCAGATTGCCTTACTTGATTGGGTGAAAGATGGCAATATGAATCACCACTCCCTATATGAAATGAGCCAAATGTTTTGGTATTTTGACAGATCTACTACTGGGTTGATTATGCTCTTCCGAGGTGTTAATCTGAATTATTACTGCTCCTGGTGTCATTATTTGAGCTGTGTCCCTACCACAAAATGGAGCTGCGACGCAGGGCAAGTGTATTGTCAGGTAACTGATGCTGCTACTCTTCTATTTTTAATCTGTGTGCTGTTCATGCCGGAGTGACACTCCGAAAATAAGTCCCCCTATACAATTCTAGAAAAAAACTAGGTGTTAATTATATGATAGGCTACCACGATAATTGAGAATAAAAGAGTAGTTTCAAAACAGCTTTTTTAACTTCATATTGATGTAATCATTCTATTTCTCCATCCCTGCTATGGAATATGGAGCATACCGCCTTTCCAAAAAGAAAAGAAAAATAAGAAGTGGAAACTAAAAGATTTTTATTCTTTTATATACAGTAGATATTGAAAGTGATGCATATAACTAGTTGCCTAAAAGTACCAATCTTCTTGGCTTTGATTATAGGTAGGGAGAAATTAGCGAATGAGTCAGCCTAATATAATCGAAATACGATACATTTCATTAGATTACTGACTGCTTTTCTGTCACTGACATTCATTGATTTCGTGATTGATATCAACACAATGTTCTCGCAGTCGACCCAAATTGGGAATCAGCTTAACTTGACATGCTTAAGCAGTGGAAAAAGCAACATGTATATTATAGATAACACTTCCCGGGTTCGGCAGCTATGTGCTGAGCTTTGCAGTTGATGATAGAAGCTTTGCTTGAGCCCATTCTCTTTAATATCTCGCTGGTTTACATTTCTCGACCATGACTCTGTAGATACTAGATAACATTATTTTACATGAGAAAATGTTCTTCGCATTTCGGCAATTCATTTTTCTGCCCCTTCTTTGTGAAATGGTTGCTCTCTCTCTCTCTCTCTCTCTCTTTTTTTTTTTTTGGAGTTGTTTGGATACATAAACAAGTGCATTGGTGGCAAGCACATTAATATTAAAAAATCTATTTACAGATTCGTATATTTTTACACTAAATACACTAATGGAAATGGGTTCACACATCAGCTATGTGCTCAACTATCAAAAGACGGATTGTTGTTTTGAGCTTTTTTTTTTCTTTGTTTAAAGAATTATATGTATTTATACACTAACTTGTAAGTAGCAAACTGCACTCAGCTCCATTCTTTTTCACGGAACTGAATGTCGTATTTTGTCGGTTTCCTTTTAACAACAAAATTGCGTGGTCACCGAACCACTCACAAAGCAATGTCACCGAGTCAATTAGATACGTTTGGTTATCAAATTCATCTCAACAATTTTTTTAAATCTTAACATAAAATATAATAAATAATTTAATTTTTTTCAAATTTCAAAATAATAATAATACTAAAAAATAATATTCTAATAATATTTTATTTTCTATTTAATTCTACTCAACTCAATTTAGAAACTCTAAAGAGTATTGGGAACTCTATGATGAAAAGTGATGCTGCTTTTTATAATTATTTTAACTTTTTAGAACCAAACTTTTATTTTCACATAATAAAGTTATGTAAAATATAAATTAAATTAGCATAGGCATGATTTATAGATTTCAAACGTGATTTAACGTAGAAATACTCTTAGTTAGGACATTGGTTAAGCGCATTAACAAGAATTCATATAAGCCTACTACAATGGCCTTGAAAACTTGAACATCATCGTTAGACTTCGTTTCGCCCATTTGTGTGAGCAAAGTTTTTCACCATATTTAGGCCTGGTTTGTTATCACAAACCATTTCATCTCATCATTACATTTTTTCCAAACTTCCAAATAAAATACAAAAAATAATTCAATTTTTTCAAATTTCAAAATAAAAATAATATTTAAAAAAATATATCCTAACAATATTTTATTCAACTTTCAATTTTCATCTCATCTCATCTCATCTCATCTGTGACGCTTTTAGATTTTGCCTAGGATCGACGGACTCTGAAGCGTCGGGACATGTAACACAAGGTTACTTGTCCATGTTCATGACAATTAAGGATGTAATGCACATAATATGCATCTAGCAATATGCAATATTCACAACGGATAATTTTTTTCTTTGAGCAATACATAAAGTACCAGAATGCTAATCCCAAACTTAACTACTTATTCATAACTATTCACATATACCGGATTCACATAAACCATTTAGAGACTAGTTTAAACTATGCATGAATAAAAGTAGGGTCCCTACAACATGGGCCCTCTCAAAACTCAAAAGAGAAGTACTTAGTACAATTTATAATATCTTAATTATCATCCTGTACTTCCCAAAAGTTCTACGATCTCCTCCAAAATTTCCGCAATATCCTTCACTAGCAATATAGTAATATTCGTGTAGTAGCCTATTGGTCGGAAGCGATCGCCTATAGTAATTTCAGTACTACTCGGTTCTGGCCATGCCAACCTTAGCCTGGTCCAGTTTTGTTCCATCAATTCCTGTCACAATAATTTCGGGAGGAATGGTAGTAGTTGGGACTATCACGGTGAGATTTGATTACAAATCTCAGCAATTTAACAAACAACTTAACTGATAGTTTAAATATGCATGCATGACAGTAAACTATATCATGTGAGGTCATAGATATCTATGGCTTTAGGAAATAATTTTCAGATTTGAGGTGTAGACATTTGCTGGCTTCAAGAAATGATTCTATTGATATTTAAGGTTTTAGAAATTCTGTAGGTCCAAGATATGATTTTGAGGATATTTAAGGTTTCCACATTTGCATACTCATGGAAAGTGGCTTACGAAATCTGAGCTTTAGAGGTTCTGAATACTTTAAAAATGATCTGGATGAGATTGGACGTTTTAGACTTTTCAGTACCTAAGAAATGATTTTTCATTGAGATTTAGAATTTTTGATTTGGTAGGTTTATTTTTTGGACTTCAAGAAATGATTTTGATAAGATTTAAGGTTTAGATTTTGAAGGTGTATATAAGTTTGATTGGAAGTCAAGTTTGACATTTGTAGACTCTAATATTTGAGATTTTGAACTTCGCTTTTATTTTATTATATATATATATATTATATTTTTACCAATATACTTCTTTTATTCATTTTTGGGTAAGTCTCTTGGTCCAACCTAATAAAATTTTTGTTGGCAACTCAAGTTAGCATTTTGATCATAGTACTTTTGAAAACTATTTTTTGTTTATAAAGATTTTTTTTCTTGTATCTTTTGGAAACCGTTAGAGTTTTTCAATGATATGATCAATTTTTGAACCCAACTACATCGTGTGATCCTCCTATTCTAGGTGCGAGTCAAATTCCTTCCATAGTCACTTAGTGGAGCATACCTTTTGTGCCTAAATTTTGATTTCAATCATTAGACTAGTTTCTCTTTCACCAACTTTGAGAAGGTCCCAACTTCATTGCTTCATATTTGATTTTCAATCATTCCGTTACGACTACCCAACTCTATCCACCTCATGGGTTTGATTTGGCGTATGGATTTTTGCATTCTCGGATCACTCCAAAACAAAGGATGGTAAGGATGTTCTAAGTACTAGTGTGTGGTCATGAGACATAAATGTGTACTTAATAGCTTTTGATTGTAATTGAGAATGAGAGAGGATATCCTAAAAGTATGAGTGAGTGTGCATGGTTTTGGTAGGCAAGAAATCTATTTCATTATCAAAGTGTGGTAAAAGTTGTCTTGGTAGGTGTTGAAATGGATTAAACTCCGTGTTGAGATATTTATAGATTCTAGTTTTAGAAATTTTTTTGCAAAGTCATCTAAGTGCGCAACGGAAGCATGATTTTCTTTTCTTTTATAAGACGATGATTTGAGAGTAAACTTGGCAATCATTGAGTTGCGACGCAAGATTATACAGGTTTTAAATATCGTGGCAATAGATTTTGAGTTTGAGGATTTATAGAATGAGATATTGTTTAGGGATCTCTAGCTAAGTTGGGTTTCTTCGTGAATCAAGTGTGAGATTATAGACTCGGACTTTGGAGAGTTCTTATTGCTACCCATTTCAGGTTAATAGTTTTATGTACTATTTCAGATGAAGTTAGGTTAAGAAGTTGGGTGAAAATTTTAATAAGCTTTCAATCGAACCGTTGGGGAAGTTTATACTTCGAATTGGATTGCACACTTAAGTGTATGATAATCGATACAATGTGCGTGAGCATGTAAGTCTAAGGGGAATTATTATTAGGCTTGTAATTCTATTGTTGAGATTTATATTTTAGGCTTGAACTGGTTCTCGAATTATATGAAATTTGACACTAGGTATGGGTGTGTCGAGAGGATTATAAGGTATTTTAAGGTACATGCAAAAATATTGAAAAGTTAGAATCTGAGAGTATTAGATTTGACATAGCGATCGATGATTTAAATAGGCAAAGATCATGAGGAATAAGAATATTATACTTTGCTTTAGGTGCAACAAATTTAGAAGACAAAATTTTTTTAAGGGGAGGAGAATGTAATACCCAGTGCCTAAGCTCAAACTAGAAGGGAAGCCAAGCCCACGAAAATGTCGTTTTGGTACTTCCCTGAATGCAGTTTTCTTGCTAGACCCCCCCCTTTTTTTTCTTTTATTTGCTTTTCCTTCAGTTTCTTCACTTCTGAAAATCCCTCCACCTCAAATCCGTTTTTTCCCCACTTCTCGGCGGTTTTCTTTTCTCTTCCATCACACACTCATACTCACACTCACCCACGGCGCCACTCATTCGTTTCATTACCAGATCATCAAGTCATCCTCCAAACTTTCTCTCTCGCTTTTCTGTTTCTCCGTAAGTTCACACCACCCCACGATCTAATCACTGCTCAAGCCCTTCTTGGTTGGTCTCACTGCCATGAAACACAAAAGTGTTTTTCGTCCCATGCAAACCACCATCACCGTTAACCTCTTCTGCCTCACTTCACCACCCTGCACCACCGTGGGACAGTCCCATTACTGCTACAACCCAGTCGAGGCCATGCCAGGGAGATGCACAGTTTCAGAACCAGTGCCTCCAGGTCCTGATCTCTAACGAGCACATGTGCAACATTGGGGTCGCCGCTTTCCCTAGCCATAAAGCCACCGTGAAACGTCGAGAATCGCCACCACGCTGCCCTGCACCTCCATGACCAGTCACTGATAAGCCTGGACGTGAAGCACTCGTATCATATAATATCACGTCATCCGTATCATGTGAGCTCATTGCCTTGTTCTTATAACACATGGTGAACATAATACGGCTCCTCTAAACTCCACATGTTCCTGCTAGTTACCACACCACCGACGATCCGTACACCGTGGTGAATACGTCTTATTCATAGTCGTTATAACATGACAGTACTTCATCGAGTTGTTTGCCTTAGTCATGGCATCTACTAGCATTAGGTACTACATTGCTCCGGCATCCTTTCCGAAAAGATCCATTCGAGGCACACCGACGACTCTTTGTCGACCCAGGGGTTACCACTCTATTCTTAAGCACTTCAGAGTGGACAGAGGAGTTCCACCAGGACATTCCCCCATCCTACCATTGGGGTCGTGATAAAATATTTTTAAACACTTTTCTTTTTCTTTTAAAAAGACCATTTACCCAAATGCATGTGACATGAGAATTAAGACATACTCTTCTTACACTTGACATGTGACACATGAAATGCCGTGCATGAAATAATCAAGCGTAACGTATTCAAATTATGGCAAAATAACATAGGACACATGAAATATCAAAACAATCTCACGAATATAGAAGAACATGATTTGGCTGAAACATCGAAGGCATAGTAACATGGAGAAATTTCACTTTAACATGTTCCAAACTTGAAGCATAATAGATAAAAGTCATGGCAAGGGTGAATCAAAGGATAAAATCATGACAACATCACATGAATCCGAAACTCTTAACCTTCCAATAACCAAATCTTCATGACACATGATATATCAACATAACCTCAAGCAAAACCTAAACATGTGCATGTGAGTCATGACATTTTCAACATAGATCCGCAATATATAACCTTTATCCTGATCTTATACAAAATCACAACATAGTATTCAACCAAGTAAAGCATAGAATAACAATCCAAAAGTACAATAATAAAGAAAGATTTACACAAATATATACTCATGTTAACAAGAAGATCTTACTTGGGAAGAGAGAAAGGCATGTTGTAGAAGAATTTTGGAAGAGCAAGAGAGAGCTAGGAAAACTCAAGGAACACCTTGGGAAAGCCAAAGATCACCTTGGGAAGAGCTAGGGTTTCGACAACATATGGAATACACACTCCACTTGCCACATGGCAACCATGCACATATGTATAGTTTCAAGGATGATTTAGGGTTTTGAGTTTTACCTTTTTGCCACCAAGTACATTGAATCTAGACAAATGAAGAATGGTAAAGAGGGAAGAGAGGGTTTCGGTTGGGAGGCACACGCCACTTGTAAGAAGGGACTTTTAGTTTTCCAAAGCAATCCCATCATAGGGAAGATGAAGAGACTCTTTTGCCAAGAAGCCAAGTGGCACCCATGCACAAGACCTTTGGTATTTCAAGAAGGGATGGAGACTCCTATATAAGTGCATAGCCGAAAATCATGGAGGTCTTTTGCTTAAGTTCTCAACTTTTCTTCTAAGGAGTTTCGGCTACCACTACTTTTATCTAGTTCTCACACTTTCTCACTTTTTCTCACCAACCAAACGCCACCATTCTCTTCACTATTTCAAAAATCACAAGGGATTTCTCCTACACCATTCGAGAAGAAGGGAAGCACAAGAAGGTAAGACTATTCCTTGCACTTACACGCACGGCCAAGAGGAAAAACAACACCAACAAAGTTTTGGTTCTAGGGTTTCCCACACAACCACACATCACTTGGGAAACTAGGGTTTTTTCTTCAAGGAAAGGAAGAATCTGAAATATTCTTCTTGTTTTAAGCACATGAAAACTAGGTATAGAGTGAATGAAGGCCATAACCACCACTTGGAAGAGAGGCTAGGGTTTTATCCTTGAGGGTCTCGAATTCTAGGGTTTTTCCATGAGAAAGCATTTTTAAAAAATCTTTGACACTCACACTCACCCTTATTTCGAGACTAGGGTTTCTCTAGTTATGTTTTAATATGACTTAATATGTGTTTTTTAGATTTTGCTATTTTATACATTGAATTTTTGTAAGTAAACTTTCAACTTACTCTTGATAACACTTGTATATATTTCGTCAACTCTTGTTTGTTTATCATTGCTTGAATCTTGTTATCTTGTTATATATATGCTCGGTTTTGATCAAAGAATGAATTGCTATATTTTCATGATTGTTTGTTGAAGTATATTTTGAATATGACATGTTAAGGTTTCGGTTTTGACATCTATATGTGCTATGCATGCTTGTTTTGATATATGAATGTGTAGAAGCATGAGTATATATGTTGTGATGATGATGAATCCGTGTTTGGAGGAATTGTATGAATCGGCCAAGGCTATAACCAAGGGTATAAGAATCTGTTTTGTGTTTTGGCAAGTATGATTTGACTATGCTTACATGTATTCGTCATGTGATTGCATGTTCTAATGTTTTCAAGCCATATCATGAGATGCATGTTGCTAATTGGGCTATATGTGTTGAATTTTTACATATTACATGAGTATGATAAAGTGTAACATCATGTGTCCATGTCTCATGCATTTGAGTCTATGTTTTCAAAAAGAAAAGGGTCAAAATATGTTTTATCACGATCCCAAATGCAAGGATAGGAAAATGCCCTAGTGGAACTCTCTGTCCACTCAGGAGTGTTTAAAGTCGAGTGGAGACCCCTGGGTTGACAAAGTACAATCGATGGATCTCGAATGGTTCCTTATGGAAAGGAAGCTGGAGCGAAGTTGCACATAAAGCTAGTGGGTGTCACACGGTGAAGGCGAAATAAGCGAAGTGCCGTAAAAGAATATGTTTATATTATGACGTAGTCACCTCGATCAAGTGGATCGTTGGTTGATGCTGTAACTAGCGGGGAACACACGGTGCTTAGGGGAGCTATGAGGTATCCAACCATGTGAATCATGAAATGAATAAGGCATTTGAGCTCCAGGTTATGATACTATATGATATGCCATGATACTATATGATATGCCATGATATGTTACGATGTGATATGATCATAATATGAAATGATAAGAATAGCATAATATATTATGAAATGATAAGAATGGCATGATATGTTATGACAAGAACAAGTACCCGAGCTCAAATGATATGAACATGTGTTAAGAAGTCTAAAAGATGAAAAGATGTTTTATGAAAAAGTCTATGTTGCATATGTCAAAGTTTTATGTCAAAGTACATGTCCATACATTTATTTGTGGTTTACTTTTATATGCTTGTGATATCTACTGTATGTTGACTGTTTATTTGCTGAGATTTCTCAAAATCTCATTGTGGTAGTTTTCACTACCATTCCCCCACCTGGAATGGTAGAACTTGTTACAGGTACCCCGGACACTATAGAACCATGAATCTAGATGGTTCAATGATAGAGGATGGGCTCATCTTGAAAGCTCGTCACGACTTTATTGCCGACGTTTTGAAGTACACGGCCCCGCTTCTCTAGAAAATTTTAGCTAGTCTTAGTCAGATCGAGATTGATACTACGCTTACCAACCTATCAAAGAACTTGAGATTTTGGTGGAATATGGACAAAGTATCCAGTTTCCTTAAGCAGGCTAGTGAGACTACGGTTGAGGCAAAAGAGATAGCAAAGGACTTAGGACTTTTGACACCCGAGCCTCAAAAGTCACATGGAGTCTTTTTATGTTTGACTCAAGATGGAGCGGTAGCATTGGGAAAACTGAGAACCTAAATTGTCTTATAGAGAAAAAGAAATGACTTATGGTTTTTGTGAAAATAGTTTTTGATGGTTCCTTGTTTTGGGAGTCTTTTGAAACAATTGTCTATGAAATTTCAACTTTTGGGATGCTCACATTCGGTACCAAGATTATTATATTACCATCATCCCTATGTGGTTAAAAGAATTTTTCACTCCAAATTACTGCATACTGCTAGATTTATAAATGCATTGCATCTTATTTGTCATGTACGATGGGTATGTAGCCTTGAGTTACATGTCCCAACGCTTCAATTATCGTCCAATCCCAAGCAGGGTCTGGGGTCACACGATTCATGATCAACGAAGCATAAAACATATTTGAAAACCCTAATTCTAGCCTTGGTCGATTCATATAAGTCCTCAAAACATAACTTTTCATCATCATAACACATGCTTTCATTCTTCCACACATTCGGTTGATCTTATTAGCAAACAAAGCACCTTTACATGTAGAAACCGAAACTAAAACATAGCATGTTAGAAGATAAGGTTCAACCAATAATCCCCACAACATGGCATCGTATCTTCCCAATGAAAACTGAGTACATACAACTCAAAAGAAACTAGACTCAAACAAGAATAATCAAACACGATTTCACAATATATATATATATATATAACTATTATCAAGAGTAGGTTGAAGGTCTACTTACAAAAATCCAACGAATACAATAGCAACAATCTGAAAAAACATGTTAAGAATCATTAGACAAGATTAGGAGAAAAGCCCTAATCTCAAAGGTGAGTGTGAGTGTTGTGTTTAAGGTTTACGAAATCATCTTATATGGCAAGAAAACTCCAAAAAACCAAAACCTCTTATGGATAAAACCCTAGCTTTTCTACATGTGATGCTCGTGGCTCTCCTCCTATCCAAAGTTTCATGCTCACTTGCTCAAGGCAAGAAAATACTTTGGGTCCCTTCTTCCCCTTAAAGAAAAACTCTAGTTTCCCAAGTGAACGTGTGTGTTTGTGTGGGAAACCCTAGAACCAAAACTTTGTTGGTGTTGTTTTTCCTCTTGGCCGTGCGTGCATGTGCAAGAAATAGTGGGATGGTTCTTACCTCCTTGTGCTTCTTTTTTTTTCGAATGGTGTAGGAGAAATCCTTGGTGATTTTTTGAAATAGTGCTTGCAGAGTAATGGTAGTGTTTGGTTTGTGAGAAAACTTAAGAAAATGAAAACTAGAGAGAGAGCTAGGGTGTGGCTAAATGGGTGCAAGAAGCAAATTTGGAAAATTTTCCCAAAAAAACACCCTTCACATTCGGCTCCCCCCTTTTATAGATGCCTCTCCCTTCCTTGGAAAACCAAAGGATAAAAGCATGGATGCCACTTGGTTCCTTGGCTAAAAATGACCCTTGCTCTTCCCCATGATGGTGTTGCATAGGGAATGCTAAAGGACACTTGGTGGGTGGCATGCACTTCCCTCTTTCCTCATCCGAAATTCCCTTTTCCCAAAAAGCCCTTCCTCTCTTGTCTAGATGTAAAGTACTGAGGGGCATAAGAGTCAATATAAAAACCCTAAATCCTTCTTGGATTTCTCACTAATGCATGGTTGATATGTGGCAAGTGAGGTGTGTGTGCCTTGTGGTTGCTGAAAACCCTATATCTTCCCAAGAATGATCTTTTGTCTTCCCAAGGTGGTAGGTGGCATGTGCCCCTTGAGATTCCATGTCCAAGCCATCGTCCCTTCTTCTTCCTTCACTAAAATCTTTGAGAATCATGACTCTTCCTATTCCCAAGCAAAGATCCCTCTTGGAACTCAAGAATCCTTCCCATGCATGACAAGTGTCAACCAGGGTGGTTGGCCTTTGCATGTGGGCATGTGACCTCAAACATCGAAACCCTATATGCCTTTGTCTCTTCCTCTTCTCTCAAGTCATTGCAATCATCTTGAAACTTGACAAAATCTGAGTGGCGTGTAGGACTAAGGGTTTCATCCAAAACCCTAATTTTTCTCTTTCCCCTTTTTTCCATTTTCACGGCCAGGTTCATTGTATCTAAAAAGCACAATTGTGCATGAGGGACAAGTGGCACTAAGTTGGTGAGGGTTGGCATGTTCCCTAGGTAGCCGGATCCTCTCTCTTTGTCTCATCCACTCACTTCCTTCTAGAACCTTTTTGCATGTTGGACAAGTGTTATACTTTGCTACTTCCCTAGGTTTCAAATGATGAGCTTCTAGAAAAACAAAAAGATCTTCTCATGCCATGTGGCGTCTTCTCTATCCTTAGTGATCAACATTGTGCTTTCAAACTCTAATCCTAGCTTGGTTGGCCAAAATCCACATGGGCCTTTGTTGGCTTTTTCCTCTTCTTTCCCTTGTGGGCTCTTATGCTTAAGATTCCAAAGTCCAAATAAATAGAACATATCTCAAGGCATTCCTCTAACACCTAACATGCTCCAATTACTAAAATAATATCCAAATAAAAATATGAACGGGGGGGACTTGGTAAAGTCCGAGATGTCACAAACTTGCTGTGATTTTATAATCTCACTATGGTAGTCCCACTACGGTGCCTATCATCAGAACCATAGCTTTTGCTAACTAGTACCCTGAGGAAGAGTATGATCGGAAACTATCAGGTCCCACTAAAGATTAAGGGTAGTAGACAAAGTCAAGAAGGCTTTGGGAAGGATCGTGGTTGTTTACCTATGATGGAACTGACATTGGGATTTCCCACTGATTTTCTTATGGTTTTGTAATAATACAATGGTGTTTAAGGGTGTATTTGTGAGTTATGGGCATATTTTTGTAATGATGTTGTGGTTTTAAAGTTTTCCTATTACAAAAGGCTTAGTTATATTACCTATTCTGAGGTAAATCATTCATGTTATTAGTAACATGCTAGAAGCACGCATATTATCTTCAACAACGAAGGGTTGTGTAACCCAATATTTCATATCTCGACGTCCGATAACCTGCCAAATCACCAACAGGGGAATCAAGGACGTTACATGAGTTATAGCAGGGAATAAGAAAGAGAAAGAGAGATGATGCCTAGCCATGCATGAGTTTTCATTGGTTTCTAATTTTAGGCTCCATCTAATTGTACAAGTGTAGGGCTAATCACATGTGTAAGAGACAAAAAAATAAACAAAATGGGAGGTGTAGATGGCAGATTAATTTTGGCCAAGGGAGTTTAAGGCAAAGCGTAGGGGTTGGTTCACTTGGTCAAAATAAGCTTAATGTATGATATATGGTACAAGACTTAAGTTCTTGGCTTAGGGGTTGATTGGAGCGGTCAGGAAAATTGTTGTTGATGATGATGATGTAGGCATGGCAGCAAGGGTGCAACTGGTGAGCCCACTTGAGCTGTAAAGTGATTGTGGCACCCCGTTTTATGTTAATATTTACCATTCTTCCTCATAAATATTAAATAGAGATTACATACAACCCAAAATAGAATGTTCATCGCCTAATAGGTGGCAAACTGAATACAGTTGGTCACCCCTTTCCAAACACTAAGTACAACTCAAAATAAGGCATGGCACCTATGATAGAGACATGCCTCCGTCTTTAGGTTTGGATGTGGTCGGCTTTTCCTCCTCAGACATCAGTCCTTGTTCTAACTGTACATCAAAGTCTATGGTTTCGACAATAAAACCATAGGTAGGTTAGACAGTCATGAAAAATCCTACTAATAAGAATAATGCTTCTGAAGATGCAATGAACAATTCATTTAAATAGTGAAAGGACACTTCTATATACTCTTTGTCGCGGAATCACTCTCTAGGACATAAACACATGGGTTCGTAAAACATGGCAAGAAATCACTCTCTTAGTGAAACACACACACACACACACACACACAAGCATGGCGGGGAATCACCCTCTGAGGAGTTATTCTCTTATGCAAACTATCATTTAAAGCACAGATACTAGTAGGGCAAGGAATCACCCCTCACTCCAGTAGCATAAATCCATAATATTATATCAGTTCTAGAAGCACAATCATCATCACACAGACATTTTTCACACCAACAGTCGCGGCCTAATGGGCAAACAGGGGGCGAGCCGCTCCACTGTTGGATCGGGGAAATCCCTTCTACCTGTCCAACCTGGTGCAAGTCAACTTGCATGTACCCCAATGTAGGTCGAATCTGACACATAGATCACATGTTGCACCGGGGAAACCTCTACCTGGCCAACCAACTCGAAGACACTAACACACAACATGCTGGGAGAGTTTGCATCCTGACTATCAAGTGAGGCCAACACGATACCACCCCAGGCCAATCATTCATGGGGAATCCCTCTACCCATTTGATGCATGGTACACATACTCACACAAAAACATAGATACACACGAAGATCATGAATCAATGAAAAACAGTAAACACATTCAAAGTCCATTGGTGGTGTGTTCCATTGCACTAGCGAGCCCTCACAGTGACGGTTGATGTGGCAAGTTAAAGTTGGTCCAAGTAGGTCCCAAATGTCTTTGTCTTTGACCTAAGATGATGTGTACAAAGCAACCAATGGTGTGGCTCCTATTTAAAAATAACACATGTGTTTTGCCACTGCCAACTGGGGTTCTTGAATTACTTTTAGGGATCCTAAAAGTAACTAATTCATCTTCCTTTTGTCTAAACAAGATTTCTAGAGGAAGTTATCAATTTTCTACGTCTGTTCTCTCTCTCTCTCTCTCACTTTTGTACGTGATTGGTCTAAAATCTATAGGTTCTCACATTCATTTTCTTTAGACTCAATTATTTATTATTTTAATTTTAATTTTTTCATTTATGTCACTTCTTTCCATCTCCTTGCAGAATTGACACCCAAAGTTGTGCTACAATCACTGCATTATTCTTTGGGTGTAATAAGGTCATACTAACAAAGAGAGAGAGAGAGAGAGAGAGAGGCAGGAGAGAGAATGAGCTGATTACTTGATGTCAGCTTTGCACGGTGGCAAAGATGGTGTGTGGCAGCTCAACTTAAAAATCCAAAGAAACTGGTTTTCGGTGCCCAGCTCGACGAGGGAAAGAGATGCGGAGAATAGAGGGAGGCTCAACTGATGGAGTTTAGAAGGGGTGGGTAATTGCACTTTTGGGATAAAAGAGGCATGTTTTTGTTTTCATGTATTGCTTAACGTCAGAATGTTTATGATGCAGCAAAATATGGTCGCATAACACTAACAAGTTCGAACATAAAAAGCATCATGTTTGAATGTTATTACCTCTTTCTATCAGCTTAAATTTTTGGGACAAGTGGTGATTTTACATGGTATTAGAGCAGGGATCATAATTCAAACTTTTTCTCTACACTCTACTCCATTTAATTAAATATTCCATATGTTGTCCCCACTCATTGAAGGGGAGTGTTAATACAAATATAAATGATTAAATTTATCTCCTTCCATCATTTTAACATTTTGAGACAAGTGGTGATTTCACATTATTGCACCTTATTCTCAAGTTATTATTTTTGTGTGAATGAATTTCTATGAAAACTGTGACGCCCCGACCTCCGCTTGGGATGAAAGAGAGACTTGGAGTGTTGGGACATGTAACATATGGTTACATACTTCCGTTCATGATAGTTAATATACAATGCATCATAGTATGCAATAATCACAGTAGAATTAAGGGCGACAAAAATATTTGATGCAGAATGAACTAACATCCCGATGATTAATAAACCATAATTAGATAATAGATACTTTCTCACTTAAGAGATCCACATAAGTTGAACATAAAGTGGGAGAGAGAATCTCCTTAATATAGATACTACATAATCTTATCAGCTCTCTCATCGTGTATAGAGCCATTGATATAAACACTAAAATCAAGTCCAACCTTTTCTCAAGATCAGGCTCATCGTCAACCATTTGAAGCCAGCAATTCATTTTGCTCGTCATATGCCGGTCCTGACACAACTTCTATTATTCTAGGGGAAATGGTAGTGGGACTACCACAGTAAAATTTCTTGAAATCTCAGTAAATTAAGCAACCAACTTGTATAGAGATAAAATATGCATGATACATGATAAACATGAGATGCATGCTAAATATGCAGAAAAATCTATATTTGTCTCCCATCGAGATTTCTCAACATTTTCTAGATAAAAAAACTTTGATGCACCTTTACTTCCAAAGACCATTTCATGCTTCATCATTTAAAAAACATAACATCTTTTCTTATTCACTAGAAACATCATCAACATGAGATAGTAACATGGTTCCCCATATGCATCATGAGCACCTGCCGGTGACCGTAGCACAACTTAAGTTGATACTACGTCATCAGAGTTGCACAAATAATATTCAATGCATTGATCATACTTATATACTCAGGCCATCTGAATTAAACATAGCAAGTGTATAGCGGTATCCACTAGCATTAGGCACCATATTCATACGACAACGTCCTGGAACCCTTTAAAGAGGACCTAGTCGATGCTCGTTGACTGTTCTTCGTCAACCCAGGGGTTACTACTCTATTTTTACTCACTCCAGAGTGGACAAAGGAGTTTCACTAGGATAATCCCCCATCCTAGCATTGGGGTTGTGACAAAACATTTTCATGCTATACTTATGACAAAAGTGTAGTACATGACATGTGCTCATTTGATGCAAAAATGACATTTTCATATTGCATGCTAAAATGATGAAAACTTCACATGTCATATAAGCAAGTTACCAAATGCTCAATGTATCATATGATATTTCATGCTAGATGGCATTTATAATATGAATGTGGCGGTTAAGTAATAATCATAAATAAATTATCAAATGGTAAGTTAGAAAGCTAACTTATAAACTTCTCGAATGTTTGAGGAAATTGGTGCCGCTGTAATAAGAGTTATTCTAAGTTAGGAATTTCATATCTAAGGAAGATGCTCATAATCAAAGAGGTTCAAACAATATTTACGAAATTGCCCCTATAATTTCCCAAAATTGCCACTAAGGCCCTAAACTTTTAATATTAGAATTTTGGCCCCAAATTTCACCAAATTTTACAAACTTCATATATTTTATGTTTTAAATCCACATATGGCCTTACAATTGTAAGAATCAATCAACTTCTATGATAAAACCTTCCAACCCGCGGCATGTAATTTGCTCCTATACATGCATCTGTGATCAAACTCCATCCATAAATATGATCTTGGAACATGTTTACAACTTATATTTATGTCACAGTAGTTCATCCCAACACTTAGACATTGAATAACACCAAATTGTCCAAAAACCTTCAAATCGTGTGCATGCATGATGTTTCTAGCTTCTCTTGTCAATGCAAGTTTTAAAGCCTAAATGAATCATGCATTTCAATGCTTAACATGATGATAACTGGTTTCTAAAGGTTCATAAGGTCATCCTTGATGAAATAGATCATGATATGTCAAGGTTACTAACATACAAGTGGAAGTCGTATGGTTTTGCAAATTTCACAGGCCATAATTCTAATAATGTGGCGGAAATGTTGGGTTTATTATATGGTATACATAATATTCGTGTTTTGGGTATTCGGGAGGTGGAAATTGAAATTGATTCTATGATAGTAATTAATTGGATAAAGGCAAAAATATGTGCGCTGTGGTATTTGGAGGAGTTTTGGGATGAAATAATGCAATTACTTGACGGGATTAATTTTACTATGAATCGTTCTTTTAGAGAGACCAATGCGGCAGCGGATGGATTGGCTCGTAGTGGAGCAAAGGGTAGTAATGAAGTATGGATTTTACTTTCAAATTTATCTTTGGCGATTAAAGGTATTATTAGATTGGAGAAGATAGGCTGTCCTTATATGAGGATTGTTCGTTCAGATGTATAGTTTTTGTCTTTCGATTATTTGATTTTTAGGCTTGGGTTCGGATTTGTTTGTTTATTTGATTCATCAGGTGTAAAATTGTTTCCACAGTATTCCTCCGCCATAAGTGAGGGTTTTTATGAATAAATTTAGGGCAGGGCCACTAGTGGACATGTGGTCTTGTCTCTTTAAAAAAAAAAAGTGGAAGTCGTATGGTTAGATGATCAATACAACATATTGGCTTATAAACCTATCATGGCATGTTGTTTTCCTAAAATTTAAACCTTCAATCAAATATTCAAGATACTAACTACACTTAAGGTAGCATATCAAAATATGTCATGACTAAAACTTCATATCAAAACAATATATACATGCCAAACTTCAAATCTGGTTGAAATGCATCACTTTGAGTAAAACCTTTTATAATTCAATCAAATCCTCATTCCCATGTTATAATTGAAAGCCTAACATGTCAGACTAACACCCAAAAAGACATAAGACAAGATTACTTACATAAATCATGACCCTTGAGCTCTCAAAAGTCAACTCACTTCAAGAACTTCACTCAACCTACTCGGTTTCAACCTTTCTCACACTTTGAGTGATTTGCTCTCAAGAACACTAGAGGAATGCTAGAGGAAGTTGTGTGAAAGAGAGAGGGCTGAAATGAGGTATTTATAGGACTCCATGAAGGGGTGAGGGGGTGAAAGGGCGTTCGGTTTGCCTGAAGGGTGTCGGAGGTGACTGGTGGAGGTAGGCAGTGGAGTGTTGAGTGCACAATTCAGTTGTGTCATCACGGTGGTAAGTTGAATAATGATCTAAGGCACTTGATTACTTCATGGAAAGGAGCTAGAGGGAGGCCATAGGTGCAGGGCTGAGTAGTTCCAAAATTCAAAACAAAAACACAAAGAAAATGCAAGTGATGGCCGACAATTTTGACCTCCAAAGCTGTCTAGATTTTTTATCATCTTTTGTCCCATCTTTGTGACTTGTTTTGATGGCATGATAACCTATATTTGGTAGCTTATCAAGGTGAGGGAAAGAGGTATGATTGGCTGCCATGTGATCATGTTTGAGCAAAAAGTGAAAGAGATGAGTTGGTGATGGATTTCAAGTGAGTGGTTCAAGTATGCCTCTCCAATTGCCAATCAGTTTTGCTGCCTTAGGGTGACATTTGGACAAGCATGCACTTGAGTGCTTTGAATCACTTCCATGGGACTAAAGGGCAGAGGTGGTGGCATGTGGAGGTGGGACAATTGAGGGCAAAAAATTCTTGAAGATGGAGATGCTTTCGGTTTAGTCAAGACCTCAAGTTCCAAGGTGAATAGTTGGGTTTTTGGCTTTGTTTGTTGGAATTGTTTTGTACACTTCTAGGTTTGGCTCTTAGGTGAGATCACGAGGATTAAATGGGTATAAATCCTCTTGAAAACTGGTTGAAGAGGCGTTGGTTTTTGGGTGGTTTAATGAAAGGTCACTCGGTTTGCTTCAAGTGTGCCAATTAGTGGGTTTAGTTGGCATTGATATGCCTTTGCTTCAAGTGACATGAGTTGGGTTAATTTCAAGGGTTGTCTAAGAGTGATGCAAAACAAGTGTAAAAGACAAGATTTTTAGATTTAAAAGTATGAATAAAAGAGTGTCAGGAAAACTATGCAAGTCATGATGCTTGAGTTACTATTCACAGTCAAGATGAATAGAGATATTAACTTAAGTTAAAAACTTTACAAAGGTTGAAGGGGAACCCTAGTGGGCGTGTAGTTGGGGCTTGGGTAAAATGGAAACCAATGCATAGTGTATGTGGATCCCATTTGAAAGAGTGAAATGAAATACAAGGCTGGGACTTCACGTTTTGGACTTTTGTTGGGCTATATGAACAAGCCTTTTTTGTGGGCCTAGGTGTGGACTTAAACCATAGGCTTTATGTCCAAATTTATTGGGTCTATCCTTGGCCTCAATAGTCCACTAGGTTGGGTCCCAACTTTGGGTCTTTTTTCAATTGGGCATCTTACTAAGTTGGGCTCAATAACCTTATGCTTACTAGGTTGGGCCATCTTATGTCTAATAAGTCAGGCCCATAGTCTTATGTCCAACAAGTTGGGCTTAAGTCTTGGTGTCTTTCCTACCCAATAAGTTAGGGCCCTTATTAAACCAATCCCTTATTTAACCTAAATTACTTAGCCCATTAATGTGACAAACTTCCAATATGTCATATGTCATTCTCCTATTAACTTCGTGGCTTCTTATTCTCAAAATTAATAAAGCATAAAATCTAAATATACTAACTAAGTTGACAATATAAACTTCTTTTACTCAAATAATCCAACTACTAATTAGTTAAGGTCATGATTACTATGACCAAGACCCAAGAAGTTTTTCAGGTGGGATGTCACAAAAACAATATATATCTAATTTAAAATCTTATGTTCGAACGTCATTTCTTTCACGTTCAAATGCTTTGCACAATTACTCGAATGCAAAACTATTCATTTGAACGTTGCCAATTTCCTGTGCATTTGAACATGATTTGTACGCTACGTTCAAAGTCAGCGTCGTCCTAAACGACGCCAAATTGATTACCTTCGATTATATCACTTTTTACGTGCGAATGTATTAACATCACAAAAAGTAGATGACTTAGTATTCTATATGTTTCAGGTTAAAATTGTAATATACCATTATGAATGAATGAAATTTATTCTACCTTAAAAATAAAATAAAATAAAAAACTAAATTTTATACGTTGGAAATTAAAATTTTAAAAATTTGTCAGTTCTTATTGACAGTTTTCAAAATTTGCCAAAAATTACTATCTTTTGTGGCAAATTTATTCCCATGAGAAATTGGAAACCATCACAAAAATAAACGTCTGCTGTAGTGAGTATTTCGTCTTTTGGCCTTGTTTTCTGTAAAATTTGACTACGTTTGGATGTTGAGATGATATCAAATGATCTGTAAAAATTAGTAAAAAATTAATGAATAATAGTAGAAAGGTAATGAATAGTTTGTAAATAATAATAAATAGTAGAAAAATAGTGAATAGGACAGCCTATATCACTGTTTCACCTCCAAAACTCTAGTCGTGAACGAGACTTCGTGATTTTATGCCACAAAATGTAGGAGCTTAATTGATTTTGTCCATAGATCGGTATATCATGCGAAGTATGAGTTTTACTAAACTTTATTACCATAATACCGTCGAAGTCTTAGGCCTTGTTTGGCAACAGAGATGAGATAATAATTTCAAAACTTCTTATAATTTCCTTCTCAAACATTACACAAACACAAAATACTTCTCAATTTTAAATTTTCAACTTTTTCATCTAATTATTATCCAATCATTACAAAACTTTTAAATAAAACACAAAAAACAATACAACTTTTTTTTCAAATTTTAAAATAAAAATTATATAACAATTTTTTTAATTTTATAATATTTTTCTTCAACTTTTTCTCTCTTTTCAAAACCTAATAAAATATCTTAACTCAAATAATTTTACTATTATTCATAAATCATTTCACTATTATTTACAAAATGTTGATCTGATCATCTCATCACCTACACATGCCCTTAGTCTTTGTTCTCTCTCACCCTTGTCTTAAGTTTTCATAAACTTTTATTGTCTTTTTAGATTTTTTGAGGTTAAATAATAAATTGCAGATCAAGTAGTCATATCAAACGAAAATGGAATATAAATGCAGCTCGTTTGTTTAAAATTATTTTCTTTGTCAGCATGAATACAGCTAGCTCGAAGTAGGACAAGCAATTGTGTTCAATTATTTTACTTTATTTGAATAGTTAGCTCCGTGCCCTCGATGCCCTTCAACATTCTATTCTATAATATTATTTTTCTTTTTAGAAATCATCCTTTTGATTTGACCAACATCAACATCAAACTATAGAACAAACCTAAGTATTTTCCTTGATGAGTCATACTCAAATGGATGGGTAGGCTTATATGGATTCCTTTTGATGAGCTTTCTTTGTATGATAAACATCATTTTCAGCATATTAATGTCCTGTGATTTGTTCTGTTTCCAACAAACTCAACCACGTCTACTCTAATACATGATTGCATTAATAGCTCATAGAATTCTCCGCTACAGCTAAGGTTTTGGGGTTGATTCCTAGGCACCAGTTGTTTGAAACAATGGGGAAGAAAGTAAGACAAGAAGCATCGCTGAAAATATCTAAGAATGAGAAGCAAGTCCATAGTTTGATAAAGGTATTGCGGCCTAAGGTCTACATCATCGACAGCTCTAACTTCAAGAGACTTGTCCAGGAGCTAACCGGCAATATAAGCTCGTACAGTTCCCCTCCAACGAAACCGGATCTGGTCGAGAACAACGTTGTTCGATTTACAGATACCAAGGATCCAGAAGAACACGACAAGTACAGCATGGAAGCATCCTTTGAAGTACCTCTCGATTCGTGTGAATTATATGATCACCGAGCAGCTTTGGGTGACGAATTCAATCAAATATACAATCAGGTGAATTTGAATATTGACTCGACTTTAGAGCATTCGACAGTGAATCATCAAGGGGACATGTTCTCTAATGGGGATCTTGAGTCATGGCTTTCAGAAATGGAGCCATATCCTATGTACAATGATTATGCTCAGTTTGAGCAGGAGGTCAGCATTTATGACTATGAGTTATCCGGGTTAATATAGAATTGTTTGTTTTATAATTGGAAAAACAAATAGGAAACCCATTTATGTACACGGCCTTGTATATTCTTTGTAGAGAGCCAATTGTCATGTTTTCCCTTGTACATGCATATTGCAATGGTATGACCAAATCATGTTACTAAGTTGTCAGTGTAGCAGTCTTGTCTTAATTTTTCTTGCTCTTTAGTTAAAAAAATTATGGGTTGAGAAAGAAAGGCGTGGAAACGAGAGAGCTGTAGAGTCGGAAATTAAAAAACAAAATTGCTAAACCACGGGTTAATTAGGCTTGGACACACGATTGAAATAAGTGTCCTAATAATATAATTTGAGTTGCATTTTATAATCAAATTTTAATTAAAAATGCTTATTGTTTTTTAAAATTGTATAAACCTTAACATTGTATTAATTGAATCCATAAGTTATACAATATGTGGTTTATATATTAATGATGTAAGAGCCACGGCCTTAAGTAGCATTTACTTGAGAGAATATTAAGAAAAATTAGATTTAGGCCTTATTTGTTTTTACAGATGAGATGAGTTGAGATTAAAATTAAAAGTTAAATAAAATATTATTTGAATATATTTTTTTAATATTATTTTTGTTTTGAGATTTGAGAAAATTGAATTATTTACTTTATTTTGTGTGGAAATTTTGATAAGATGAGATGAGTTAAGAGGAGTAATAAAAACAAACGAGGCCTTAAGGTTTTAGGTGAGCAAAGCAGGCAATAACATGAGCGAGAAGGGTAAGAAAGATATAAGTGAATAAGTCATTGGCGAGCAAGGCATGAGGTGAGCAATGTTGAGCGGGTAAATATCACGTGAGCTAAGGTTGGACCGATAAGGTAAAGGCGGGCAAGTACCACGTGAACAAACGTCAAGCGAGCGTTAGGCAAGCAATGCACATGGTGGGCAAAGACAGAAAGTGGGCATTATGTATATCGAGTGATGAAGGAAAATAGGTGACCAAGAGGCTAGCAAAGAGAGACAGGCAACACACTAAGCGAGCAACTTGTTAGGCAGGCATAGCCTGTCGAGCAAGTGTTGGTAACTCAGGGACATAAACGTTTGAGCAAACCCTTAAGTTATCATGCTCGATGAAGCTCTTTAAGTGATTAATACGATGTGTTGCCACATTTCACGACGCAGCACATGAAACCTCACATTTAGAAGCTTGACACCTCGCAACTTTATTGACAACGTATAGCACACCTATCGTTGGGGCTAAAGGCTATATATAGACGGACATGCTTCACTTAATCCCTTTTAGTGGCTCAACACACTCTCTTAGAACACTCGATCATTTCTAAACCCCGACAATTTTGTCTTCTTAGTCACACTAAACAAGAGAGAGAGAGAGAGAGAGAGAGAGAGGGAAGCTCGGATAGACCTCCATCAAAGTCACTACACTCGAGGATCTTGCACAGTATGCTCGACAACTCTTTTCTTTGGTTTTTACTTTTTGTTGCTCAATATTGGGAGATTTTAGCCACTATTTGGTGTTTGATTTGTTGTAATCGATGATTTCTTGAAGGATAAGACATGGAGTGAGGTTCATATACTTTTGAGTTGTGACGCCCCCAGATTCCGCTTGGGATTGAACGGACATCTGAAACATCGGGACATGCAACACAAGGTTACATGCCCCCGTTCATGACATCTAAGATGCAATGTTCTTAACATGTGTAACAGCTCGCTAGAAATTCACTGGTGGAGTTTCTATTGACTTTAGGAATCTCGTGAAAGCCCCATGAGTTGTTACGACTAGACCAATCGCATAAGGTTTAGTCTGTCAACATAGTCAGTGTTATCAATCACTGTGGTGCTAGAAATATGAGTTTTATTTATTTGAGATAGTTAGACGTGTCAGAATGCGTTATGGTCTATGCCATTAGACTCAGTTGATTATTTAGGATTTTATGGCACAATAAGTTTATTTTCATATTTTCGGACGAAACGCTTGTTTGAAACTATGAACTTATTTTTAGGGGCACTTCGAGGTTGAATTTCGGTAAACGATTTTCACTGTAGGTTAATATGAATATTTAGAAATTTTTAGTGCTAAGTTTATGATTCACTTTTTTGGAGTGAATAGTAACCTCGGTAAACGCGGACACTTGGAAAGATCATAGCCAAACATAGTGATTGGTATTAGACACTTGGCACAAAAAGGAACCATTAGATAAATTGGTGAAGGAAATCAAGGTGTGAGATCATGCCACCTAAGCAAACTTTGTGTCATCTGCTCAACCAAATTGTGCCAGACCCAAGAGAAACCCTAAATGGTGGGAGTCCAATTGAAGCCCAAAAGCATGTTTGAAATCGGAACTCTAAACGGTTTCCTCAAACCCTAAAGTTGGCCTCTAAACCCTTTCTAATCCGATTTCTAGTATTGTGTTTAATCACTTGATTAAATCCCTTCCACATGCTATTAATCCTTCAAATTTTTGTTAGAACATCATTATGCAACCTTCTTAACCTTGAAAAATTGATTGGGCCAAGTGATATTGGATTTGGGCTTGACAGCAACCCAAACCCTCTTTAAATCCCAAAATTTAGGTCCATTCGGTTTAGGCCCATTAAGGCCCACGAAATTGGTCACCATTAGCATTGCTTCATCGCTAAGTTTTGTACCCCTACTTGGATGGCCAGATCTTTACAAAGAAGGGCCTAGAAGGTTCTTGAAATACAAAAATAAAGGGCCACCTCACTCTTACACTCCACCTTGAGAAAAGATCTTGGACTGATTTTTATGAGAAGAAAAGGCCAACACTCAAGCTTTCCTTCAGTCCTATCACTTTTCCATAACTTGTGTAAGAGACTCTCCAGTCCACTTCCCACGAAAAGCAACCCTCCTTTACACTTTTTCTTCATAGAACACAAAAGACACTCTCGGGCAGTTTTTCTTACCTCTTTTGAACGCCTGTTTCGAAGCTTTTGTAAGTGGTTTCTCGCCAAGTTTCCTTCATAAAAGTTGTTTTTTGTGGAGTCTAGTTTACGTGGATACCTTATTTGTTCCATTTGGCGATCATGTGATCGGTAGAAAGTTGTTTAGACCCCATAAATGTCATTCTAGGTGATAAACTGGAGAGTATATTATATTTTGGAGTTTTTGACCAAGCTAATGAATAGATCTTGGTCCAAAATTTTTATGGAGTACTGTTAACATGTGTATATGATTATTGGTTGAGGATTTGTTGCATGATTAAAAGTTTTGGTGAAATATTTTCTTAGGTCTAGAAGCTTAGAAACTGGAAGAGGAAAAACAATTTCTGTTTTGAGAAAGTTTAAATCTTTTATGGTTTAATCTTATTTCAATGGCTTTGATATTTTTATTGGAAGCTCCTAAGCCTCTTATATACATGTTAGAATGTTATTTTGAAGATTTTTTTATGTTAGTTTCAAAGATATGAAAGTTTATGCAAGGAGATATTCGGTTAGGCCAAAGTGATGATGTTCTTGGCTAAATTTATGTTTTGGTTGATGTTTAACCATCTTAAACTGAATCACACCATTCATGTAATATTCATATTCCAAGATCATATAATCATATTCGAACAATAAACAAGAAATAGCAAACAAAGCAAACCTAACAATGAAGGATTTACACAACTATATACAAGTATTAACCGAGAGCAAGTTGAGTGTATACTTACAAAAAAAATCCACGTAATGAGATACTAGCAAGTTGTAATCCAAAATGTTTTACATTAGAAACAATGTCTGAAAATCCTATTTCTTGTTCTTGAGTGTGTGAGGGTTTCTAGGGCATCACTTGATCTTAGACCATTTTGCCTTTTAGGGTTTTTAGGTAAAACAAACCCCTTCATCTCACTCGAATTATTATTCAAAACTAAAAGTAAGGTGAGAACATATGTGGTGATCGAAAATATGGAGGCTGACCATCCCCCACTATTCGACTTCAAGGGTTCCTTGAAAACCCTAAATCATTTTCCATAAAAAGGGCAACAACGTGTGTGCTTCACCATTCTCGAAATCCTATGAGATTTGAATCTCATTTTGAGTTAAGAAAGTGGCATGTGTGTGTGGAAACTAAGAGAAACCGAACCTTACCTTGTCTATCCTTGAAGGTGGCAAAATCCTCTTGTAACACCAGAATCGAGTCAACCTCATTTTATTTATATTTATATTTATATTTATATTTATATTTTCTTCACACGTTAATTTTTTTCCCGCATGTTTATTTATTTATTTCTCTTTCCGTCTATATTTTCTTTAATTCCCGTAAGGTTTCCTCTCGTCCACTCCATGCACACACACGACACATTCGCGCACACGTCTCTCTCTTGGCTCTCTAGGGTTTTATTTTTTTTGGTCATCCATTCATCTATATATTTGCACGTTCTTCATCCTCAACGAAAACCTAGAGTTGCCGCTTCTTCTTTTTCACGCCTCAGCCTCCATCACCCACTGTACCCACTCGTTGCAGCCGCTGCTAGCCTCTTCAACCCAGCCGCTGCACCGTCCAGATTACACCCTGCTCCTAAACGAAATCGACGCAACCGTGCATGCATTGCATCTCCACGGATCGCAACTCCACCTCGCCATGCGTTACCTCCTCTTGACCATCACTGGAGTCCAGCTCCTCCGCCGTACACCACTACACCACCACCAGAGTGCGGGAACAACCATCTGCGGAGTGCACCGAAACTCCTCTGTTTTGGGTCTGAAAAACAGAGCATTTGGTTGCTCCTCCAAGCACGGCATTACCAACCCTTTCGGGCGTCTCCTCCGCGGCACAAAAGGGAACTCGTAGTCCAGCATCTCAGCCATGCCTAGCCGTGCCACCGTCATTAGCCACCCAGGCCGTTGCCGCGCGTAACTCTCTCGGTAACACCTCCATGCACACGCCATGTTTCACTCTGTATACCTTGACTTTGTCTCTCTCTCACCGTGCACCTCTCTCTCTCTCTCTCTCTCTCTCTCTCTCTCTCTCTCTCTCTCGTCCAGTGCATAGACACCGAGTGCACCACCTCCCACCGCACCCAGCGCCGCACGCCTTCTCTCTCGGTAGGTCCTCCGTTACTCTCCAATCGCGCGACGTTGTCTTGTTTCTAGTATGATTTTAGTTGTTCCATAAACTTCCATAGTTTAGGAAATATTTTGATTAATAATTACAATATTGCCCCTTTATTGGATGGCTGTAGTTGGGATTTTTGTTGTTATTAAATTTGTTTTACGTGATCTTTGTGGGATGTATAAGATGTTGTGCAGAGAATATATAGGATTTTTAAATTATACTTATTGTAGCGTATTATTTCTATAGTAAGTGTGAAATTTTATTTTGAACATTTTAATTATAATTACAGAAAATCACTTAAGTATTTTATCATGTTATTAAGTAAAGTTTTATTTTATAGAATAAAAAATATTGGAGTAATGTTATTATTTTACACTTTAGTTTTGATTTAGTCTATTTAAGAATAGATATGGTTTATTTTAAAAATATTTTGGGATAATTATATTATCTAGTATTAAACTTTATATTTGATTTTCAATAATAAATAGGTTTGACCTTTAAATATTTTTGTCATAGTTATTAAATCAACAGTGATGATTTTAGAAAGTGATGATTTTAGAAAGTGATGATTTGAAATTTTAGGTTTTGAGGATTTTAATAGGTTATTTTAGAAGCGCAAGATTGAATATCGAAATATGAGATTAATTGGAAATTTACGAGAATTATGTGATTATTTATAGGTGACGAGTAATTATTGTTTGAAATTTTGAGGAAAATTTCGAAAAAGCTAAGAAGTCCAGGTAAGCGGGGTTCCTATGCTAGACTTTGCACTAAAATAAAATGAGCTGAGGTTGATTTTTGGAAAATATACATTTTTGGTTACGAAAATAAATTTGAACTACCTCAGTTATTTGTTCTACATTACTCATGAGATTCTGTTTAAGAAGAAAGTATTTTCTGTCATGACTGGTGTAGACTTGAACTTATTTTTGACATTCTGTTTCTGAACTTTGAAAAGAGAGCGAATATGAAATTTTGTGCATAAATTATGTTGTGATATGATTTTGTTCTGTTCTGAAGATTTTCTGTACTCTGATATGATCTGATGTAATTTCTGAAAACCTCTGGCATAACATTCTGTTTCTGTTTCGTTCTGACCTTACCACGGGTATAAAAATGTGGCCTCTGTTCGGGTTGGTACCAACTTTTCTGTTTCTGGTGCACCCACTTTGGAAACAAAGTGGTTTTCTGTATGATCTTTCCTATGTGCACACTCGGGGCTCCGAGAATGAATAAGGGGAAGATTCACATTCTGTTTCTGCTCGGTTAGCTACCGGGGTTTGCACAACCCTACCACGAGGGTTAAGCATTGTATATGTTCTGATATGATATGATAAAATGTGATGTTTCAGTTTATTCTATACCAAAGGGATTTTGATTATGAATATTTTTTAACTTTCGCTCTGATATTTTTGATAACATGTTTTAACACTGCATTATGAAAATGTTATTATGATTCTGCATTCTGAAAGAAAATATTTTGTTTCTGCATTCTAAATTCTGTAAATGCTCATGTTTACACACTAGTATATGTCATCTGCTTACTGAGCTATTGATAACTCACCCCTTATTTCCATATATTTTTCAGATAATTTTGATGGTTCAGCTAGAGAACAAGAGTAGAAAGTTTTAGCAATTGTGATGATCAGAGTGGCATAAGTGCCCGAGGGTACAAGTGCTTATTTGAGAGTCGTAGTTAGTAAATCGATTTTATTTTTCGGGTATTTTGATTTGATGAGTTAAGGATAGTTTCGAGTTTTGGAGAGTTTTTAATTTATGTTATTGAGATTTTCTTTATTGTCCCCATGGAGAAACTTAGATATTTGGATTGATTAAATTGATTAATATTTTATTGGATTTTTCAGATTTTATAGTTGTACTATTTAAGTGGATTTGAGGTATTAAGAGTTTATTCTCCGGACCTCCGGGAACGGGGCGTTACACCTCTCTTGAAAAGAAATCTTCCTTGTTTGGTTGGAAAGAAAGTGCGAGAGAGTAAGAGAATCTTCAAGTCAACATTTGAGAGTTGTGTGGAGAGAGTGAGAGTTCATGCAAATTTCAAAAAATGGCAAGGGAAAAGCCCATAGGTGTGTACTCCCTCCTTTTTAGAGTGGTCTCCTCACTTTCCTCTTTGGTTGCTTCCAAGATCTTTGCATGGGTGACAAGTGGCAAGTGTTTCTCCTTCCCCCTTATCTTTTGCCGAAAAGACTCTTAGAATCCCCACTTGGATTACATTGGGAAGGTACTACTTGGGTGGCGTCTAGGGCTTCCTCTCCCTTTGGCAGAAATCCCTCTTTCTCCCCTTTATGCCCTTCCTTCTCTTAACCAAGTGAATATCTCTTTAAGGGTACCTTTGTAGAACATTGCATGCATCTTCCTATTCCCAACAGACAACTTTTGGCATGGGTGACAAGTGGCATGGGTGTGTGCCTTTTCTATTGCCGCCCATCTCTTCTCCTTCCCTTTGTTGTTTCATCTTCTATTGCTCCTTCCCAAGATGACTCCTCATGTGGCATTGGTCTAGTAGTAACCTAAGTGACAAGTGGCAAGCGAAGAGGTGCTTGGGAGTGTGGTGGCCGAAATCCTAGGGGTATATTAGTCCTTTGATACATGAGTCCCTTCATCTAATCTTCTAGAAGCTTAATGTATGTTTGCCACTTGGCAAAAACTGACAAAATTTGAAATCCCTTGTGCCCCTTCGGTTTCCCATGCAGGTTTCCTAGAAAACCACCTTTCTTTTCCCTAGGCTCCATTTTCCAAGAATATCTACCTTGGAACTCGAAATTAAGCCAAAACAATGGGTCTAGGAGTGTGGGAAAGGGTTGGCCGAAAGTCCTTTAGTCATCCTAGGTCCATTTTGTCTCTTGATTCTTTTAGAAGGTTTCTAACATGCTTGACAAGTGGCAAATCCTCTAGGCTAGACGTGCAAGCCATCTCTTGGTGTTTCCCTACACTCCTCTCTCCCCTTTAGCCCACTATCAAGTCTAGATTCATAGTGCAACACATGTATGACACATGACACTAGTGACTAGGGTTTGGGTCATGGGCTTAAAGCCACTGGGCCTGGGTTTCTAAATGGGGCCGAAAAATACAAGGCATTCTAGGGTTACTCCCTTCTTGGGCTCAAGTTTCTAAATCAAAGACTCTAAGGCCTTCTTAAATGACTAAAGCTCTTAAAACGTTATGGCAATTAAGAATAAATTCTATGGGTCATGCTTAGGCAAGCTCAGGTCATCACAATAATACTTACAAAGGCTTCCAAAATTGTAATCAAGAAATGTGATAATCCGAAACCTAGCTAGATTTCATCCGTAATTATTTTTGTTGCCTTAGTATTATTTTAGGGCCACGAGATTAGGTCTAGTTAAATAAAGGCCTTGGACTTATAGTAGCATCCAAATCCCAAGAGAAGAGGGCCACTCAAACCCCTAGAAATTTGGCCAACCAAGTGGGCTTGAGCTTAAAAACCCTAAAAGAAACATAGGGACACGCCTAAGCCAATCGGGCTTGTGCCAATTGTCACATATAAGAGGCCCATGAATCTGGACGTGCAAGTGGGCTAAGGGGGAGATAGAAGAGTGTTTGGGAAGCCAAGGGAGGCATGCACACCAACCCTAGTGACAAGCCCTTCGGTTTGCCACTTGTCCTTCATGCAAGATGACTTTTAAAAGGAAGGAATGATGAGATGACCTAGAGGAGGCCAAAGGCCACTCAGCCAACCCACCCACATGCACACCCCATGCCATGTGGCACTTGCTTCTAGTTCCAAGAAGATCTCCTTGGGAAGTGGCGCCTAGGGAAGACAAAAGGGGATCCTTTCCAAGAAATTGCTTAGGGAAGCTCGAAGGACAACGAGGATTTTTGGATTCCCCTCACCCACAAGCCCACTCAAGTGTTTTTCTGACAACTCGACACTTGTCAACCATGCACTAATGAAGGAGAGTTTCTAGAAGGAAGAGGAAGGGACTTGTGAGCACAATGAAGGAGAGTTTCTAGGATTCAAAAACCCTTGTTCTAACAAGTTGTACTTCCATTTGCAGTTTGCTAGTGCTTTCTTGAAGATTTTTTTGTAAGTAAACACTCAACTTAGTTTGGTTAACAAGGCATACTTCCATTTACAATTACCTTTGACTATTAATCTATGTTTTGCTTGGTTGAATTTTTTGTTTCGACTTTGTATAAGATCATGAAAGAGGTTATATGATTCAGATCTATGTTGAAAATGCTATGATTCATGTGCACATGTTTCGGTCTTGCATGACATTATGTTCATGTTTCACATATCTTGAAAATTTGATTATTGTAAGGTTATGTGTTTCGGATTTTTGTGATGTTACCATGATTTCATGTTTGTTTCACCCTTGCCATGACTCTTATCTATTATGCTTCAAGTTTGGAACATGTTAAAGTGAAGTTTCTCTATGTTACATGCCTTTGATCTTTCGGCCAAGTCATGTTCTTCTATGTTCATGAAGTTGTTTTGATATTTCATATGTCCAATGTTATCATGCCTTGATTTGAATATGTTATACTTGATGATTTCATGCATGGCATCTCATGTGTCACATGTCTAGTGTACGAGGGAACACGTCTTAAGTCTCATGTCACATGATTTGGTAAATGATATTTTTTTAAAAGAAAAAAAAAGTGTCTAAAAATATTTTATCATGACCCAAAATGCTAGGACGGTGGAATGGGAATGTCCTTATGGAACTCCTCTATCCATTCTGGAGTGCTTAAAATAGAGTGGTATCTCCTGGGTCAACAAAGAACGGTCGGCGTGCCTCGAATGGATCTTTTTTTGAAGGATGCCGGAGTTAGGTAACATCTAACGCTAGTGGGTGCAATGACTAAAGCCTAATAATTCGACGAAAAATTGTCGTGTTATAATGAATATGAATAAGATGTATTCACCACGGTGTACAGACTATTGGTGGTGTGACAACTAGCAGGAGCACGCAGTGCTTAGGGGAGCCGTGATGTGTCCACCATGTGTTATAAGAACAAGGCAATGAGCTCACATGATATGGATCACGTGATATGACATAATATGATACAATACAATATGGATCACGTGATATAATAAGATATGAAATGATGTCAAAGAATGTTTTTCCAAAAGGACTAAAGAATCTTACATGTCTTTGAAAAAGGTCAAGTGTATAAGTCAAGTTTTGGGTCACATCATATGTCAAGTATATGTTCATGCATGCATTCCACGATTTGACACTTGTATGCTTATGTTAATCATTGTATGTTGTATGTTTACTTGCTGAGATTTCTCGAAATCTCATTGTGTTAGTTTCCACTACCATTCTCCACCCGGAATGGTAGACACTGTGACAGGTACCCCAGATCATGGACTTGAGTAATGAGCTAATAGAAGATGAATTCACCGTAGAGGCCTGCTATGACTTTACAACCAATCTTCTGAAGGTCATGGCCTAACACCTTAGGGAACTTTTGGAAGCGCTCAATAAGGACGATTACCAAACCAAGACCAAGAAAGCCTCTACAATCAAGGACCACTTGGATTTTGTAACCGGATATCTAGGTCAGGCAAAGAATTCCTCAATAGAGGCCAAGGAAGTTGCTGGTAGTTTGGGACTACTAGAACCCGAGCCCATGAGGACTAGGGGTATTTTTAAGTCTCACCAGTGAAGGGACCTTAGTACTAGTGAAGTTCCTCATCTCATGAATTAAGTTCTTTTGTGATTGGTCTCTTTGTTTTGGAGAAAAAAGTTTTTGTTAGTTACCTTTGTTTTGGGAGACAATGAACATATCCTTCATTGGGTACTTTTGATAGGAATTTTATGTTAAAGGCAATGCTTGGGTTATGCATAGTCTTACGATGCCATGTACTACGACAATTGCTTTAGGTGTTGCCTAGTTTCATACGAACCTTATATTTTCCGCTGCATTAATTATTGCATGCTACTAGTATATATAGGAGCATTGCATTTTATATGTCATGTACGGGGGTATGTCAAGTGTTGCATGTTTGACATTTCAGTCACTGTCCAATCCCAAGCGAGAGCTAGGGGCACCACAAGAAAGCTCACAAAGCTACCTGAGAGAAAGCTCTAAGTGTTTTCTCTAAGAACGTGAGTGAAAGGGATGAAATGAGGAAGGCAATGGGCTGGAAAATTCTTTCACAAACTGAAGGGTGAAGTGAGGTCTTGAGTGACACTTGAGTGATGGAAGTCTTGGCCAAAACAAGGTGCAAACGGCTCATGGTATGGGCTGCCTTGAGGTGTCGTGTAGGTGGTGGTGGTGAGGTGGCCTTTGCCTTCCCATCAAGGACTATTTGAGGGTTGTCATGAGCAGCGGGTGATCAACCTTAGGTGGGTGGAAAATCCCTCAAGAAACTATTCCAAGGTGGCCAAGAGTTGTGGGCCTTAATTGAATGGGCTTCAATTTCGGGTTTAAAGGGGGTTTGGTTAGGGTTTAAGATGCTATCAAGCCCAAATCCAATTTTTCTTAGCCCAATCAAATTTTTAAGGTTTAAAGGGTTGAATAATGATGTAATAACACAAATTTGAGGGATTAATAGCATGTGGAAGTGATTTAATCAAGTGATTAAACACAATGCTAAAAACTGGATCCATTAGGGTTTTGAAATCCAGTTTGGGGTTTGGGGTAACCGTTTAGGGTTTCGGTTTCCTTCAAGTTTTTTGGGTTTCAATTGGATTCCAAGTATTTAGGATTTCACTAGGGTTGAAACACTCTTTGGTTTGGCACAATTTGGATGGTTGGATGGAATAGGGTTTTGCTTAGGTGGCATGAAATCACATTTTGATTTCCTTCACATTTCCATCTCACGATTCCTCTTGGTGCCAAGTGTCCAATACTATTCACCAAGTGCGGCTAAGATCTTTCTAAGCGTCCAAACAAAACTTCTCTAACCTAATTTGGACATTCCACACTGTGATGTTGAAAACATTGTACTTGGTGCTACTATCAAGATTACTATTCACTGCAGAAAAGTTAAGAATAAACTTTGCACTGTAAAATTTTAAATATACATACTAACCTAATAATACAAATCGTTTATCGAAATTCAACCCCAAAGTGTCTATAAATAATCAAAACGCATTTTCGAACAAACATTTCGTCCAAAAATTGAAAATGGGTTTATTGTGCCATAAAATCATAAATAATCAACTGAGTCTAATGTCGCACACCATAGCTCATTTTGGCACTTTTAACTACCTCAAATAAATAAAATCGTATTTTTTGCCCCATAGTGAGTGGCAACACTGACTATGCTGATAGACTAAAACCTACATGATTGGTTGGTTCATGAGACTTACGAAGTTTTCACGAGATTCTTAAAGCCTATAGAAATTTTACCATTGAATTTCTAATAGATTTTTATAGGCCCATTGAACTTCTAAAGGATTTTTACAGGCCGAGTGAAACAAATGGACTAAAAGTGAGGGTTGTTGTTTCGGTACCATGCAGGACAAGTGAGGCGATTGTTGCTTGTGAAAAGACACCAAACTCATGTCTAACGGGAAACTTACATCTATTTGTGTGTTGCTCAATTTTTGCTTCAGTGAAGGGATGAATTGATGGCTAGAAGTGCTGGTAAATAGAAGGCATGAGGCTGGGAAAATCATGGGGTAGCTTGCTTGTAAAAGAAACCAACTCTTGAGTTGTGAAAGGGAGGGAAATACGAGTGAGTGTAGAGGCTATTTTTGGGATTTTGAGACTCAACCATGGAAGGGGCGGTTTGCTTGATTGAAGGAGAGTTTTGGTGGCTAAAAAGGAATCAAACTCAAGTGTGAAATACATGCAAACCGACAAAGTGTGGGGCTAGGTTTTGGGGTTTGAAATCTAAACCAAAGGTGAGGGCTGGGCAAGGGGTACATGGCTAGAGAGGACAGGGTATGGGCTTCAAAAAGGTGTACGACCTTTGTAAGAAAGGCATGTTCTTGCCTTGTTTCACACTCATCCTTCTTACACACGTGTACTAAGCTTGACGTGTATATCCAAATAGAGGGTGGTGATGGTGCTATGTGTCAAGGAGGTTTCCTAGTGTTTCTTTGCTTACTTGGGCGTTCTAAATGGCATGCTGACAGCTGGTTGATGACGTGGTGTGCTAGAAGCCGCATGGCGCTCAACGATTGGCCCATTTGGCACCCGAAATCATGAAAAGTTTTATTGCACCATAAAATTCTAAAACCTCTCATGAATTCAATGGTACAATCCATTTTTTTCTAATTATGATCCTAAGTGCTTCAAAAAATCCAAATAGCAATACGTTTACTTAGAGGACCATAATTCGAGTATGCTTCCAAACCGAAAACCAAACTAGTTTTTAATCCATGAATCTTTCCTAAATATTCATGGCATATCCAATGTCTAAATAGAAAGAAATTTATTTCCGAAGAATTTATTTCAGGGCATTACAATACATATATATAGTAAATGTTAATAAAGGTATATATATATATGTATGAACCTTCATTGGTAGCCCCTTTGCAAGAACCTAATATATGATGAAGGGAATTGCACGTGTGACGCCCGCAAGTTCTACTTGGGATTTGACGGAGCTTGAAGCATCGGTACATGCAACACAAGCTTAAATACCCGTTCATGACAATTAAAGATATAGTGCACCTAGCATGCAACTAATAGTATCTAATATTCGTAGTGAATAATCTTTTTCTTTGAGCAATACTATGTACTAGACGTAATATATCCCAAATCATAAACATACTTCATAAAATTCACATGATAACTGATATCCCAAAGGTTAGTACTCGTCCAACAGGTCTATAACATAAAAAGTACTAGAGACAGTGCTCCATAAATATAGTCTAGAAATAAAGTCTACTATACTAAATCGCTAAGCCGCTCAACTATAATATCCAAACTGACGTCCAAAAAATGGGGAATAGACTCCATCAACTCCTTGTCTGTGCTCCACATTCTATCTGACCTCATCTAATCTCTCACGCATGGGTTCTACAGATCCAAACATATCGTATACCATTATAGGGGGAATGATAGCTGGAACTACCAAGTGAGATTTGTAAAGCAAGTGAACTACCAATTACTAATAGTATACGCGTATGCAAGCATGACAGTAAAATGGCATGAATGTGTGATGCCCTCAACCTCCGCTTGGGATGTAACAGAGACTTGGAGTGTCAAGACATGCAATAAATGGTTATATATCTCCATTCATTATAGTTAATATACAATACATCCTAGTATGCAACTAGCAGTATGCAATAATCGCCGCGGAAAAAAAGGCTGGTCTATAAAATTTCATGCTAGAATGAACTAAACATCCCAATAATTCAAGTTAACCATAGATAGATATTGCCTTACTTAAAGAGGTCCAAACAGTAAGGCATAAGTTCAGACATAAAGTGGCAAATAGAATTTTCTTATTAAAGACAACTTCAACAAGGTTCCATAAAAAGGTAGATCAAAACATCTCTCTAATATGCTTCATAGTGAATAGGATCATCTCGAAGAACATCACTATTAATTCCATCTTTAAATTGGGGTCGGACTCGTTCTCAATCATCTGAAGCCAAGGGGTGAAGTTCATCAACATCCTGTTTGTCAGATGTCAGTCCTGACCATTCCGGGGGGGAATGGTAATGAGACTACCACAGTGAGATTCCTTAAAATCTCAGTAAGTTAAAAAACCAACTTACATAGAGATAAGATATGTATGATTAATGATAAACATCAGTATATGACAAATATGCAGAAAACTCTTATTTGTCTTCCATCCAGATTTCTCAACATCTTTAAGAAAAACTCTAATGCACATTTTCCTATAGAAAACATTTTGTACTTCATCTTTTAAAAAATATTTCATTTCTTATTTATTAAATCCATTATTAACATAACATAATATATGATATCATCACAGCTTCCCATTTGCACTATGAGTACCTACCGGTAATCGTAGTACAACTCATGTTGAAATTACGTTGTCTGCAGACTCGTGTCTCAATGCATTGATAATATATCATTTCATCATCATAACGTATCATCAAAACATATGCACCCACCAGCATTAGGTGCCATATACGACTTCACTCCGATATTCTTTAAAAAGAATCTATTCGAAGCCCATTGACGGTTTTTTGTCAACCTAGCGGTTACCACTCCATTTTTACTCACTCTAGAGTGGACAGATGAGTTCTGCTAAGATAATTTCCCATCCTAGCATTTGGGGATGTGAAGAAAATATTTTCATGCAATGCTCAATATGTATTTCATGTCATGCGTTTACGTAGCATACTTCATGTGAAAATGACATTTCAATTGACATGCTAAAATGGTTAAAATTTCACATCTCATCTATGTAAGTAACCAAATGCTCAATGATGTATCATATAACAGTTCAGTCTCAAAATAACATTTACAATATGAGTGTGGTCTTTATACAATAATCATAAATAAATTATCCAAGAGTAAATTAGAAGCTAACTTACAAACTTATGGGATTATTAGGAAATGGTGCAGCTGAAATAAGAGATATTTCTAAGTTAGGAATCATAACTAAGGAAGATTTTCATATTCAAGAGGCTTTAAAATAATATTTTCAAAACTACCCCTATATTTCTTCGAAATTGCCCCTTAGGTCCTAAACTTTCACTATTTACATTTTGAACACAAATTTCATCAAATTTCACAAATCTTATATTTTTCATAATCTAAATCCTTTGATCTTAGAATTGCAAGAATTAAATAGCTACTATGCTAATTCCATCCCCGTGGGAATGCATTGTGACCATATGTGATTTCGAGTCTATAACTTCTATAGATACACATGTGTGACCGAATTTCATCATGTAGCAAACAATAAATATGTTCCTAAGGATACGTTAATAACTTAGATTCAGTCACATGAGTTCCTACCAACATTCATGCTTTGATTAATACCAAAACATCACGAAACCTCCAAATCGGGAATAAGCATGATGTATATAGCTTCTCTTTGACATGTCAACTTTTAAAACCTAAATAAATAATGTATTTTAACTCTTAACATGATGAAAATAGGTTTCTAAAGGTTTATAACACAAACTTTGGGAAAATAAATCTTGATATCATAAAATAACCTTTATGCAAGTGAAAACCAAATATGCTACATGATCAATCCAAGATATTGACTTATCCTTCAATCAATTAATCAAGATGTTATCTAAGCTTAGGATATCATATCAAGACATCTCATGGCCAAAATTTTATACCAAAACAATTTACACATGCAAGTCTCCAAATCTGAACTGTATATGCATTCCCAAGTTCAATCTCATATAACTCAAACAAATTTTCTTTCTCATGCCTTAACTTAAAGCCTAGCATTTTAATCAATCATCCAACAAAAATATAAGGTAGGATTACTCACCAAATCGTAGCCTTTGAGATACTCAAGATCAATTCCCTCCAAGGACTGACTCAATCCCACTATTTCACTGTTTTCTCACACTAGGCGTGTTTTTCTCTCAAGAACACTAAGGAGAAGCTCGAGGAAGGTGTGTGAGGAAGCGTGGGATGAAGGGGGTATCTATAGGAATCAATGGAAGGAGTAAGGGGTGAGGGAGTGCACGGCTTGGGTTGAAGTATGGAAGGTGATTGGTGTGTGTGGGTAGTGGAGTGTTTGATTGCATTTGAGGTTTGCACAGTTGAACAGTTGACCAAGGCCCGAAACTTCCAAAGCATGTTCAAACTGAAACATCATATTGCATAAACCATCAACCTCAATCAAGTGAAAGTCAAAACTTATAGGAACATTACATGACATTTTCATCACAAATCAGAAACATATATTTCATTCCTTAGAGTTACTCAAGATCATATTAGTATATTCAAATAAACAACCAAAAGATAGCAAACAAAGCAATAAAAACCATGAAAGGTTTTACACAATCATATACGAATATTAACCAAGAGTAAGTTGAGTGTATACTTACAAAATTCTCGTAAAGGAATACTAGCAAGTTATAAATCTGAACATACCATATTAGAAAGAGCATCTAAAACCCTATCTCATGTTCTTGAGTGTGTGTGTGTGTGTGTCTAGGCATCACTTGGTCTTAAACCATTCGGCTTCTAGGGTTTTTAGGTTAAAACCCCCCTTCATTTCACTCATAAGGTAAAACAAAACCTAAGGTTGGCAAGAATACATGTGATGGTCGAAACATGGAGGATGAACTCCCCCTTCAATATTCGGCCTCAAGGATTTCTCTTCGAAACCCTAGGTTATTTCCCAGAAAAATAGTAGAAAATGTGTGTGTTCTATCTTTCTCAAAGTCTAATGAGATTTGAATCTCATTTTCGGATTGAGAAAAGACTTGTGTATGTGCAAGACTTAGGAGAAACAGATCATTACCTTGCTAATCCTTGGGTAGTGCCGAAATCCTTCTCTTCCAAGGATACTCCTTGTTTGGTTGGAGATAAAACACAAGAAAATGAGAGAGCTTTCAAAGGAACATGGGAGAATTGTGTGGAGAGAATGGAAACTCATGCAAAATCTGAGAAATGGCAAGGGAAAAGCCTCCTAGGCGTGAACCTTTCTCTTTAAATATGAGACCCTTCACTTCCCTTCTTGTTTGCATCAAAACCCTTGCATGTATGACAAGTGGCAAGGTTTCTTCTTCTCCCTCTCTCTAAAACCGAAAAGCCTCTTGGAGTTCTCCACTTAGATTGCATTGGGAAGGGACATTCTTGGAAGGTGGCGTGTTGGACTTCTCTCCCTGGCCGAAAATCCATTTTTCTCTCTTATGCCCTTCCTTTCCTTAAACAAGTAATTATATTTTCAAGAGGTAACTTGGTAAAACCATGCATGTATTTTCCTATTCCCAACAAGTAACTCTTGGCATGGAAGACAAGTGGCATTGGGCGTGTGCCATAGCCCTAGCCGTCCTCTCCATTTTTCATTTCCCAATGTGTTGCTTCATCTTTCCAATATTCATTCCCTAGGTGATCTTTCACATACCATTGGTCCAAAATGCACTAAGTGACAAGTGGTAAGTGAATAAAATGCTTGGGAGTATGCTAGGCGGAACCCTAAGGGCAAACTTGTCCGTGATACAAAAGTCTCATCACAAAAATCTTCTAGAAACTTGGTGCATGCTTGACACATGACAAAATAAGCTCTCCTTTCCAAGAAACCTACCTTGGAACTTGAATTCTGGACAAAAGAACAATGGGCTAGGCGTGTAAGCCCATCTTGGTGCTTTCCTACACCTCTCTTTCCCCCTTAACCTACTTTCAATACTAGGTTCAAGGTATAACATTCTCAGGACACATAACACTAACAACTTAGAATTGGATCATAGGCCTAAACCATTGGACCTAAGTTTCCCAATAAGGCTGAAATTCCAAAGTAAACTAGGGCCACTCTTTTCTTGGGCTTAAGTTACTACATCAAAGGTTCTAAGGCCTTCCAAAGTAGCTAAGGCTCCTAAAATGCAATGGCAACCTAGAACAAATTCTAAGGGCCAAACCTAGACAAAACTCGGGCCATCACATAATAGCATGTATTTTAGGGGTTAATAGCATGTAAAATTGATTTAATCAAGTGATTAATCACTTACGCTAAAAACTGGCCATTTAGGATTTAGGGAAACCATTTAGGATTTCGACTTCCATCATGGTTTTAGATTGAATCTCAAAGGTTTGGGTTTCCCTAGGTTGAAGCCCTATTTTGGTTGGCCATAAAGTATTTGGTTGAATGGAATAGTATTTGGCTTAGGTGGCATGATCACAATGATTGGTTTTCTTTCCATTCTTTCACATTTCCATCTCATGGTTCCTTTTAGTGTCAAGTTTCCTACTCTATTCACCAAATGTGACTAACATCTTGCCAAGTGTCAACTAAAAACTCTCCAAGGATATTTTGGACAAAAATCATTCAGTGATTTGACAATCGTCTTAATCGGGGGCCACACGGCACTATCCTAAGTGTTACTATTCACCCAAAAAATTGCAAAAATAAGCATTGCACTATAAAGTCCTAAATAATCATTTGAGTCTTTTGGTACAATTCATTTCCCAAAATTCGACCCTAAGGTGCCTCAATTAAATCAAAAGGCATTTCTGAGCACTATGCTTCCGAAAAATAAAAAATGTATTATTGCACCATAATAAATATTCATATTAAATTAATGGTGCAATTCGTTTCTTAATCTCATACTCCTAAGTACCTCAAATATTTAAAAATGCACCTTTGTCACCATAACGAGAGGAAACCAGCTATGCTGACAGACTAGAACCTAAGCGGTCACTAAATTTGTTAAATCTTTCCTGGTTTTCACGACATTCCTAAGGTTTAAAGAAATTCATCCACTAAATTTCCAGCGGACTGTTACAGCACGTGATTGTAGAACTATGATGAGTGTGCAAAAGTGCACTCTAAATACCTTATTATTGGATTAAAATACTAAAATGTGAATAGAAATAATTAGATATAATTTATATTTTGCACACTCTAAATACCTTATTATTGGATTAAAATACTAAAATGTGAATAGAAATAATAAGATATAATTTATATTATTGAATTTAATATCTATTCACATTGAGATATATTTGAGCATGATTTTATAATATTTTAAATCTCAAATATTCCATTATTGGTTGATGAGAGATAATTTGCAATTGGGCTTTACACTTAACATTTTTAGAATTTTACTATTCCGCTTTTACATTTGGTTTTATTTTGATGGCAGCCGCATGGAATAAAATGCATGGCAACATATATATTGGTGAAAAGAATTGGAGCAGCCGTATATCACTTTGGGTTACACTTACATGGGCCCAACTTCAATTGACCCATGCGTTCGGCACGTGGGCTCTTTTCTTTTGGGCATGGGATTCTCACATTTTGGAGATAAGTTTTTGGGTAGTTGACCAACGGGCCTTGGGAGGAATAGAAGGCATGCAACACGGACCATCTAGCTTTTGGTTTTACATGCAAGCTTGGAGTTGAAAGCTGAAGGATTCTTTACACACGCAACAAGGAGCAATTGAATTCAAAGAGAGTTACATGCAACACGATTCGTTATGGACGCAACACGTGCGGGCCATTTTGAGTTTTACTTTTTGGGTTTTACGGAAGATGTTTTTTTTATGGTTTTACATGTGGGGGCCACGATACAATAGGTGGGTCCACACAATTGAAGCCTTACCTTCATGCATCACACGGCACCTCATATATATTCTTAAGGGAAGAACCAGCATGTTACAGTATGCTTGTAAATTGAACAAGAAAAAAGAGAGAACACTCCTGATCAAGAAATGAATACTTCAGATGATTTCCTCATAGCCTTCCGTAGGTTTTTATACAAGAACTCATGTGATAATGAGTTAGTTATTTCTGTTACATCAAGGGTAATATTGTAACTTCCCATTTGTAAGTAAGGCTAAAACAGACTTATCAACTATAAATGAACACGTGCACAACAATTGATTCTAACTATATGATGCCGTATTTACTTCAGCTTCCTAACTCAATTATTCTCAACACTGTAATACATTTTTCTTCATAACATGCCAACCTTCCACTCTCAATCTCATGCACTGAACCATCCTAACAATTCCCTTCCCTTCAAAAGACCTTGCCCACAAGGTCAGGATACTGGAATCTAAGCTGCTCTACTGGTACCCATGAAGAATCTTCTTGAGGTGCTCCTCTCCACTTCACAAGCAACTCAATGAAAGGCTGGTTGTTAACTTGTGCCATTCTTCTTTCCAGGATACATTCTGGCTCCACTCTAGCATGCCCATGAACATCAACAAAAGGAATCGAAGGAGACACATTCCCAACAGGACCCACATGCTTCTTGAGTCTAGAAACATGAAAAACTGGATGTACCACAGCATCTGAAGGCAATTCTAGTTTATAAGCAACTTCACCAATTTTCTCCAAAACTTTAAATGGCCCACAAAATCTAGGAGCCAACTTAGGATAAGGAATGGCTGCAACACTTTTTTGTTTGTACTTTTGTAATTTCAAATAGACCATATCTCCCACAGCAAATTGTCTATCAATATGCTTGTTATCATAGTACTGCTTCATTCTTGACTGAGCAGCTAATAAATTCTTTTTAAGAATTCCCAAAATCTCTTCCCTTGATCTGAGTTCAGAATCTACAGCATGGTTTTGTGCTGTACCTGCCACATACTGCAACAAGGAAGGAGGTGGTCTGCCATACATAGCTTCAAAAGGAGTTATTCCTGTGGAAGAATGTGTAGAAGTATTGTACCAATATTCCTAAGGCAGCCAATGAACCCACTGTTTTGGTCTCTCAACACAAAACACCTCAAGTACTGTTGTACTGCCTTGTTTACTGTCTCAGTTTGACCATCGGATTGAGGATGGTAAGTTGAGGTAAAGTTCAACTTCATGCCATGCAACTTGAAAATTTCATTCCTGAAACTGTTAGTGAATACCACATCCCTATCAGTTACAATAGTACTTGGCATGCCATGCAACTTGAAAATTGGCTAATGAATAACTGAGCAACCGTAGCAGCTATATAGGGGTGAGATAAGGGAAAAAAATGAGCATACTTAGTAAACCTATCCACCACTACAAAGATTACAGAAAAACCCTTTGATGGTAGCAAGGCCTCAATGAAATCCATGGAGATATCACTCCATGAAGAAGTTGGTATTGGCAATGGCTGTAATAAACCTGCTGGAAGCAAGTTTTCTGTTTTGCACTTCTGACATATAGAACATTCTCTCACAAGTTTCTTCACATCCTTCCTCATACCAGCCCATATGAAATATGCTTTAAGCCTCTACAAGGACTTTTGATAGCCTGAATGACCTCCCATAGTACTGTTGTGAACAAAATGGAGAATCTGATTTTTAAGTAGAGAAGAAGTAGACAAAAATAACCTCCCCTTCTTAAACAGAAATCCATTCTTCACATCAAACACAGAAGTGGATAAGGAACTTTTCTGTAGCTTCTCACAAATGTCAGATATTTCTTTGTCCAACAAATAAGAAGATTTCAATTCCTCTAACCAAATGGGATCAAGTACTGTTATAGTAGCCAAAGAAAACTCTGATTCAGAGCTCTCTTCTCTTCTAGATAAAGCATCAGCAATTACATTATCATTCCCCTTCTTGTATTCAATCCTGAAGTCATAACCAAGAAGCTTGCTAATCCATTTATGTTGTGAAGGAATTCCAATTTTCTGCTCAAGCAGGAACTTCAAATTTTTCTGGATTGTTTTAATCACAAAGGTGCCCCCAAGCAAATAAGGCCTCCATTTTTGAACTGCCAATACCAATGCCAAAAGTTCTTTCTAATAGGTAGACAAATCTAATGCCTTACCCTTCAAAGCTTGACTCAAACAAGCCAAGGGTTTCCCATCTTGCATTAATACAGCACCCACTCCCTTACCGCATGCATCACATTCAATTAAAATTTTTTTGGAAAAATTAGGCATAGCTAATACAGGAGGATTAGCCAACTTTAAAGCTTCAAATGCCTTAGAAGCCTCAGGTCCCCATACAAAAGAATCCTTCCTTAACAACTGAGTGAGTGGGGCAGTTACAATACCATATCCCTTCACAAACTTTCTGTAGTAACCAGTTAGTCCAAGAAAACCCCTCAAGGACTTAATGTTTTTGGGCAATGGCCATTCAATCATGGCTAACTCGTTTGTTTTCAGAGATGAGATGAGATGAGTTGAGATTAAAGTTAAAAAGTTGAATAAAATATTGTTAGAATATATTTTTTAATATTATTTTTGTTTTGGGATTTGAAAAAGTTGAATTGTTTATTTTATTTTTGTTTTGGGATTTGAAAAAATTGAATTATTTATTTTATTTTGTGTGGGGATTTGGGAAAGTTGTAATGATGAGATGAGATGAGATGAGATGTTTCCTGAAAACAAACGGATCTGATTTAACCCCCTCTGCAGAGACCAAATGGCCCAAGTAATCAATCTCCTTACAACCAAAATGGCACTTACTCCTCTAAGCAAACAATGTGTTTTTTGCTAAGGTTTCCAACACCAAAAACAAGTGCTGTAAATGATCCTTCTCAATTTTGCCATAGACAAGAATGTCATCAAAGAAAACTATAACAAATTTTCGAAGGTTAGGCTGAAATACCTCATTCATGAGACCTTGAAAAGTTTTTGGAGCATTGGTTAAGGCAAAAGGCATAACCAAGAACTCATAATGCCCTTGGTGTGTTCTGAAAGTTGTCTTCTCCATATCTTCTTCCTTCACTCTAATCTGATGGTAACCTGATCTGAGGTCCAATTTTGAGAACATTGTAGCCCCAAACATTTCATCCAAGAGCTCATCTATCACAGGGATGGGAAACTTGTCTTTAATAGTTTCTTTGTTGAGAGCCCTATAGTTCACGCACATACGCCGTGTTCCATCTGATTTCCTCACCAAAAGTACAGGAGAAGAAAAAGGAGACTGGCTGTTTCAAATCACCCCAGCAATCAAGAGCTCATGCACTATTTTCTCAATTTCAGACTTTTGATAAAAGGGATACCTGTATGGTATTACAGATATAGGCTGAGTTCCCTTTTTCAAATTAATCTGGTGGTCCTTACTCCTTTGAGGAGGCAACCCTTTAGGTTCCTCAAAAACTCCTGGAAACTTCAGCAACACATCTTCACTTTTAGGATCCACAGCCTGCAATTTCTTAACAAAATCTTGAGGAACAATCAGTAAAAGAATTCCCTTCGTCTCAACTGCAGATAGTTGACAAAATTGAACTTCCTCCACCAACTCAAGGCTATTAGGGCTTAAACCCTTCAACATCACAACTTTTTTATCAACCTCAAAAGTCATAGTGAGATTATTAAAATCCCACAAAACAGACCCCAAAGTAATCAACCATTGCATTCCCACAACTGCATCACATCCACCCAACGAAAGCAGAAAAAAATCACTCACAAATTCAGTGCCTTGCATCTGAAACTGAACCTTTTGTAACAAGCCTTCACTTCTTACCCTCTCCCCATTTGCAACTCGAACCTCAATCTGCTCCTTCATATCTGCATACATCTCAACTTTCTTGGCCACCATTGGGTCAAGGAAGTTATGAGTGCTGCCAATATCTACCAAGATAATGACAGGGCACCCTTTGACTTTTCTCTTGATCCTCATGGTTCTTGGACTTAAAGAACCAACTATGGCACTCAAGGAAATCTCAGGCATCTCACACTCCTAACTTAAACTCCTCAGAATTGTTAATATCTACCAGCTCCTCATGGACACTTTCACTAACTTCAGAACATAGATCCATACCTTCCAACAGGTAAATTCTAGCCTTTTTACATTTATGAGATGGATTCTACTTCTCCTCACAAAAATAACACAGGCCTTTATCTCTTCTTTCCTTCATTACTGCTGGAGAAACTTTTTGAAAAGGCAACGTGCTTCTAAAATTTCCTCCCTTATTTCCAGCATCAGGATCCTTCTTAAAAACAGAACTTGTTGTCACATTTGTTCCTAGAGGATTAGAGGCATTACCTCCTACAGAATGTGACACAAAAGAGGAGTGTTTTCCAATTACATTTTTAAAATTTCCTTGAGTACTATTAATGTACTCTTCTTGGATTTTAGCCAACCCAAAAGAAGAATTTAAATCCTATGGATGCAGCATTCTAACTGGTAGCCTTATTTCTCTCAGCCCACTTAAGAAACAACTCAACTTATAGCTTTCAGACAACCCTTTCAATCGATTAGAAATTACCTCAAATTGGGACTTGTATGCTGCAACAGAAGTAGTAGTGTAAGTCTAGTAATGGCTTCCTTAGGATCATCATAGGAAGAATTACCAAATCTCAGTTGTAAGGCTGCTACAAATGCTTCCCAAGTGCTGAAATTTCCAGTTTCCTCTGCATCTTGAAACCAAATTAAGGCATTGCCCTCCATATAGAAAGAAGACATTAAAACTTTTTGACCACCAGGCATGGGATGCAAGGCAAAGTAATGATTAGCCTTATAAATCCATCCCATTGGATTCTCACTATCGAACTTTGGAAAGTCAATCTCGATACTTCTAAAATGAACTACAGAGTTCTCTTCCCCATTTTTGTTACTTCCATTGCCATTCCCATTTCTTGAACCCACTCTTCCTCCATTAACAGCCTCCAACAACAAATCCATCTTGGTACTTAATTCGTCCAAAGCACCTTGATGGTCTTCAACTCTTCTCTGCTGGTCCTCGACATTCTTCTACTGTTGCTCTTGCGATTGCCTTAAGCCCAAAATCAGCTTTTCCAAATCTTTGTATCTTGTACCTTCTGCCATCTTGAACCCAGTAACTTTGCAGGCACAATATCTCCAAGAATCGACTGCTCTGATGCCACTTTGTTATAGTATGCTTGTAAATTGAACAAGAAAAAAGAGAGAAAGAACACTCCTGATCATTTGAGGGATCAGAACCTCCAAGAAATGAATTCTGTATAATACTTCAGATGATTTCCTCATAGCCTTCTGTAGGTTTTTATACAAGAACTCATGTGAAAATGAGTTAGTTATCTCTATTACAGCAAGGGTAATATTGTAACTTCCCATTTGTAAGTAAGGCTAAAACAGACTTATCAACTATTAATGAACACGTGCACAACAATTGATTCTAACTATACGATGCCATATTTACTTTTGCTTCCTAACTCAATTATTCTCAACACTGTAATACATTTTTCTTCATAGCATGCCAACCTTCCACTTTCAATCTCATGCACTTAACCATCCTAACACAGCAGCGCTGTTGTTGGAGGACATACTGAATAACCAAGAGACGAAATTAATTTCTATGGCCACTGTTTGCCTTATTTTTCTCTTGAGATTTTTGTTGTCTATTATATTTATGGGTAACTAAATTCTCAAGTAGGGCTAGGGATGAACTTGCACATTAGATGATATTTTTAATTTATGTATTAGATTTTCAATTACTAAAACTCTTTTACTTTATCATTCTCTATTCATTATTAATGTTTTCTTCTCCGAATAATCATAGAATTTATTTTGTTTATGGATTCAGTCATACTTTTTCTATTGAATGGATTAGTTCTTTGATTATGTTTGGATCAATTATTTATCTATATTGATTTAATTCTTTGTTGCAATATCGCTCTCTGAGTATATTGTCGCCGTTGGATTTTCTCAATAGGGATGATAATTTACGTATTTTAAAAGTGGTGAATGATTTTTTAAAGGGCTACATTTAGTTTAATTTTGGTTTATAAATCTATACATTATGATTGAGAATTTTGGGAATTGAGTTCCCAATTGAGTTATTCAATGAATTAAGAATAATTAAAATACCGGATTTGTGCAAGGGATTCACGACGCTTTAATTTTCGTCAAATTTGAGTACTTTTTCTGTTAGTCACTTTGCTTCACTTTAATTTATATTTAAAATGAATCTTTGTTCTCCATTAATCATTTAATATTTTTCTTTAGTTTTTTTATTCCTTCTGCTATTCTTTTAATTTGTCACTACATGTGTTTGATGATGTTAATGTACTGGCCATGAAAATGTAGACGGTACCATGAGGTTGAGACGGATTGCAAGGTCGAAATACATCACTGACGGTGCACCTACTAATGACCCATTCCTAAGAAGGCTAGGTTCTTATCCGATAGTCATGGAAATAACTATTGACCCCAACGGTCACTAACACTTACATAGGGAAAACTAAATTTTATGTCAAAAATCAATAAAGCTAGACATAACTAATTACATTTTTAACTACATGCATGTAAAGTTAAAGTTAAAGCTTTTTATTTTTCATTTTTATAAATCTGGGTTTCATACCCAACTCGGATAGGATAGGTTTGGATTTTAAAATGCAAGTTTCGGTCAAGATTTGACCCGGACAGGGGAGAGAGAGAGAGAGAGAGGACAAAAAAAAAAAGAAAAAAAGAAGGGACAGGATCAACAATCTTATTAATGGCCACCCAAGAGGGACAGGATCCGACCCTACATTTTTAATTTTAGTTTTAAAAACCTGCTTTTATAGAAACAATCTCGGCGTGCGGGCAGAATATCGATGTAAATGTAGGGTCGGACACGGATGAATAGTTTTATGCCCAAGCTAAGTCTGGAGCAGCTACATAATCGCGTGACCCATGTTTACTTTAGAAGCTTACGCCCAATGGACCCAATAAGTGCTGGACCAACACGAGAATTAGATTATTTTTCTCCGAAACTCGTGGACTCTCTGTACGGAGATTTGGGCTTCAATTGGATTTGTTTTGAGGAAACCTCTTAAGTGAAATAGATGCTGAACTTCTGTATACAGATTGTGGGCTTGATAGCTCCATAGCCAGGCCCATTACTCTTGTTTACAAAAGAACGAAAATGATGAGGCTATTTTTTTTTTCTCAGCAAGTAAAATGACCTGGCTACTACTCATTCAGACCGGCCACTTGAACAACACGATCTCATCAATTTTTTTTATTTTTTATGGAAATAGAATCATTTCATTAATGAACCAAAGTTACAATTGTAACTTATCAATACATGAAAAATTTAGACTATAAGCCAAACTACGCATCACACACAAATTTTTTTGTAGCGGACATTGTCTTAACTTTGAAACAAACTCTCTCCTAACAAAGAAAGCACTCTGTAAAACAGAACTTAAAGGCCCCCTCTGTCCTCCCAACGAGGATGAGTACGGGACACTGCTATGGACACCAAATCCAATAGCCTATTTCTATTTTATTAATAACTAAAATAACAAAAAACTACAAATAAACACATTAACAACTACATGACCACAAACACTGGTGAGACCCCGGACGTCACGCCCATCGCAAGTATCGGCATCTCAAGCCCTGACGGAACGAGCACTCAGCTCACGCACGGACCACAACAGCCCGGCCGTACGACCACCAGTCATAGCATCGTCCACCACTCTCGAACGACTCTTGCCCCGAATTATGTCCAATCTAACGGCACAACACCTCACTCGGGTCAACAAAAAACATCAACAAAAAAGAAAAACAAAACAAATACAAAACACTGAAACAGAGACAAGAAAGAAACAGAAAAAATAAAAACGAATGAACAGTGCACAATGGGTCAGCAGTGGCGCGTGCACGACACTGTTCACTATGGGAGGAAAGCCAACGGTCAGACTTGGAAGTTCCGGAATCAAAGGTTCCACAGAAACCGAGCATGGCGTTGGCAGAGGACTCCTCGGTGGCGTGTGATGGCCACACGCCGACGATATCCGGAAGTTCTTCCCATGTGTGAGGGCTAAGCTTCACTCCGATGGACGCCACATTTGGTGGTCTTGAAGATCGACGGCTGGACGTCATGCCGGTGGGGCGCGTGTAGAAGTGAGACGGCTAGAAAGACTTGAACGGCGATCCTCCCTTATTTGACCTGAAAAATACAAAAATAAAAACAAAAAAATACTACATAGGAATAAAATGGACAGGGGAGGGGAGGAGCCGAAGCTCCCACCCTCTTTCGTTAGATTTGGAGTTTAGGAGACTTTAAAGAGAAGGGAGATGATTTTTTCTAGAGAGAGAACTTTTGTGCGTTCCCGATCTCATCATTAACATGGTTGAAAAATAGAAGTTGATGCAGAATATTGGACCAAAGATTTTGTGAATACAAGCTGGCCTATGTGAATTGTTAACAGAGCACTAGTATTGAATTATGCATCTACATACTTGCATAATATGATCTTAAATTGGTCTGTATTAGATCATGAATCTTCAAAAATTTACATAATTATAAACAATTTTCTACAAATTTAAAGATCTGTTGTTCAATTCCTAAACATTATTTTACTTTTTTTTCTCTCTCCTCCCTCTTTCTCTCTCTCAACAGCAATGAAAACTGTGTCTCTCAAAATTACTTTCTCCTTACTCTCTCTCTCTCTCGACACCAACGAAACGAATATAAAAGAACCCCACATCCCGATCCCGACACCGACGAAAAGATTTATTGGCCTTTCTCTTTGCTAGTTGCTCATCAACAAGTCTGAGATCAACAACACCAACGATTTCCCCGATTTCGTTTCTAGACTTTTCTCTTTGATAGCTCCCGATTTTGATTTCGCCCTTTCTCCTCTTGTGTTCGGAAATTTCGACTTCCATTGTTTGAGGTAAATACTCTTTCAACATGACAGATCTCGAATTTCGTGACAGATTTCATGACAGATTTTGTAATTCACAGATTTCGACTTCCATTGTTGTACTGTAGGTTGCACACCAATTCCATCATTTTTTTGTACTGCTAGTTGCTATCAACTGTTTGGAAACTGTTGGGAGCTGCTGGTGCTTGTTGGTGCTTGTTGTGGAGCTGCTGGTTGCTGCTGTTTGGTGGTGGTGGGAGCTGCTGGAGCTTGTTGTTTGACTTTTGGATCACTTTTGTGGAATATGTATTTCAGATGAAGGGGATTTGGCTGTTGCTTTAAGGTCCAACAAAATTGTCTAAATTCTCAGTTCTGGCAACAAATTGTAATCATCTAGACTGTTTATTGGTGTTTGTACTTACCTGGATACATTTTAGAGCATTAGTTTGAATGATTTATTGTTTGCTAGCTCAACAATCAACATGAATTAATTATTTTACACGTTGCATGGTGCCTTCCCTAGCTAAGATTAGTTTAGATTGTTAAGTTACACATGTCCTCTCGTTTTGTGCGGATGGTAATAAATCTCCAAGATATGTTGCACTCAGAGAGAACATTTGAGATCTGTGACCAAGTTCTGTTTTGTGATGAGTTGTAGTCATACGTGCTTCTGGCTATCTATGACGTGTTATCACTCTTCACATCCTATGCAAGTTATTTTGAGAAATTTGGTTATGTTTTGTGTTCTTGTTGTAAACTGATGTCATGTCAATACATAGCTTAATTTTATTCATTTATTACCTTCGATGGTGTTGGATTGATATATTGTCATAATAATCAACCGATTTCTTTGGTAATTGGTTTCTCTTTTGATTCCCAATTGTGTTTTATTTGTGGTTGAAACAAATGGGTAAGGAATATGGTTGTCCGGTAGATCATGCTCATTTCAAGGAATATGCAGTGGGTGCTAATTGAAAAATATATAAAAATAATAATTTTAGGAAAAAATAAATAATAATAAAATGATAATATTTTATTATTATTTAGCTCAAAGATGCATAATCCAATATGGAAGTTTTTCTTCATATGCAAAATCATATAGAGAAACCAATGCTAGTGCTTTAAGAAAGTGGCAGAGAGGGTTAGAAACTTGAAGAATAAGGAAAAAGAAAGGGCTTGGTAGCAAATGGGCTTCGTCAATTTAGGTGAGTTCTTTGCAGTTTGATAAAGCTTCCTAGGTTTGATTATTAAGAGTTATGATTGAGCATGATTGATTAACACCTTGATATTTTTATTTGATGAGGAACTAAAGCAAGGAGGAGGTTCTAATCCTTAGCTTTCTTTCTTTTTGTAACTTGACACTCTAGTTTTGTCTTTCCCCTCTTCTCCTATGATAGATACAATTTGACTACACGGTAGAGACAAACTTTGGGTCCCATATATGATCAATGGTTTGTACAATATCCGCCTTGCACTTATTTTGGTAGAGCTACTTTTTTTCAGAGGTCTCATATTATTAGAGCGCTGCTAGGTTGCCGCCGAAAAGTGACCACTGGGCATGCCTCTTAGGCCAAATTTGTTTTTTGAATTTTTTTATTTATATTTTTTTAATATTTTTAAAAAATATAAAAGAAAATCAATACATTAATAATCACTTCCTTAATTAGTAACTAAAAGAAAAAAATATAAATAAATAAATAAATACATGATCAGTCAAAATAAAAGAAGAAAATAGGACTAGTAATATTATTCTATTACTCATTGCTACTGTCCTATGCTTGCCAATCAACAAAAAAGGTAATTTAATGGTGGAGAACTTCTATGAATGGCCTAATGGGTGCCCGTGGATATCGAGGTTTTGGGAACGATGCCACAGTGATTCACTTCCTGGATGTAAAGTCATCCTTATTAAATGGAATTGGATTTCATAACGATTCTAATAAGTTCAAATGGCGACGTTGACTAATTCAGTTGTGATTTGAATTTCAGCATGATAATCTGTTATCAGATGCCATACTGAAATTCAGTGTTTGAGTAATGTTGTTGCCCTTTTGCTGTCTTGAATGTCACACAGTTTATGTAGTTGCTGCTGTCTTCTAGTTTACATAAGCACAATGGGATCATTTACTATTCACCTGGTATCAGAAACTGACATCCCATATTGAACTCGTGAACTAAAAGGAAAGCAAGTATACTAGAAATTGCCAATTCAATACTCTCTCTTTTCACAATTCATATATCCAGGCAAGAAGGCAAACGTTTTCGCAACAAAAACAAGAAACCAATAAAGCCAGTATAAAAGTATCTCAGGACATATTCACACCCCTGAATGATAATGGTAATGTTTATTACGAATTAAAGTTTATGGATAAGAAATGAATCATTGAGCAAACAATGAAATCCTCGACCCTTTACTATTGAAGCTTTTCCTGCGTTTGCTGTGGAGCTGGGAAGCTGTACAAGGATTTCAGCTGCCGGCTCATGAGCTTGCTATTGTGGGCAGCCAGTTGAAGGGGCAAGTCGTCTGACCACCATTGCTCTAACCCATGAGCCTCAAGAAACTTCTGTTTCCCTTTGGACATTACAAAGAGCTTTGCTGCCAAATGACCATTTGTAGGAGCCACATTCTCCTTGCATGCATTGTTTTCTTCTGTGCCATCAGGGTTTGTGTAAGAGCAACAAATATAGTCACTATTGTTTACATACAAATGAGGTACCCATTTTCCAAATCCTACATCAGAATTCTTTGGCCCATATAAATGGGGTAAAAAATTCTTCAATCCGATACCCAGGGTCTTCTTGTCATCGTCACTGCTAATTTCAGTTATACTACTCGAAGGAAGCATTGATTTAAATCTCTTCCAAACAAATCCAGCCTTTTCTCCAATATTTTTCAAGCTCATAGCAAGTGAGACAGAAGGTGGATTGAATAAATGGGTGTCCACGTATATCCCTTCTTTGGCCAATGTCTTTCCCACTTGGAGTGCAAACCCAGCCCCTAAGGAATGGCCTGCAATACAGACATTGCTGCTTCCATACTTGTCAGCAACTGATTTCAGTGCCTCCAAGGCTATTTTGAACCTGACAGAGCCCTTCAAGGTTTCCCAAGCCAGAAAACGAAGGTCATCTTCAATATCCCTTCTGATTGTCGGGCTTTTGAGCAATGTTCCTCTAAGTGCTAAAACAGCCCTTGGAGCACCACTAGGCCTGATGATTACCAAGTCAGCCATTGCTGCAGTCCTATCCCATTCTAATATTGCTCCAAATATGGATCCATCTCTTTCATCAATTAAAGTTTGTGCTAGCCGGTACTTGAAAGGCACCCACCATTTTGGAGCAAGACAATTTTCTTCAGTTCTGTTCTCTTGTTTATCAAGTTCAAGCAAGTAAACTGCTTGTATGAAACAGGCAATGACCGTTCTTTTGTAATTCACATCCTTCCTGCGTACAATGCTCTATCAGCAGAATGCACAATGGCACACTAATTTATCAAAACATTAGAAAAATGACTAGAAGATCTAAGGCATTAAAAAGGGCTAGGAATATAAAACAGAAATTCCTATGCAAGTGATGCAAGAAAATAGATTAAAGCGAAATGGAAAGAGTATTTTCATCAATTAACATCCAGAAGTCCACATTTTCATTCTGTTGACTTTAGAAACGTGGACGTTGACTAATACACACTAAGAATATAGACGGAGCTCATGATAATGGTGGATGTACACGCACCCAAACTTCCCAAATGACCGACAACTTTTGAGGTCCGGTATCATGCCTGTAAAGATATCTTACTACTTTCCTTTCTCAGCCCTTTTTCCTCTTAACTTTATTTTCTCTCCTTTTGTTCTCAAGTACAAAAGTACTTCAAAAACAAGGACGCACGACTAGGGTGCAAAACATGAAAATGCATAAGCAACCTGCTAATCACCAAGCTATTGATCTCAATGAAACTGAAAATCGGATAATTGGACTTAAAAAGGTCCATCTCTAGGAATTTCCCATATTATAAGCACAACCCACTCTAAATTACAAATCACTTCATTCGGTTGCTGAGAATAAAGGTTAAAACCATTTAATCAACTGCAAAAAAGAAACAAGGAGAATGTGTAGGTGTATGTGAATAAGGTTAGCTTCAAGTATCTGGTGTAACTTTTACAGCTCTCTATAAACTCTATTACAATATTATTTAGTCAAACCTAGTGTGTACTTAGATATTTTTCCATAACCAATGCGCTTATCAAATATCAAGGTGATCCAGCGTTAAGAACTTCATAAAAATAAAATTTTCAAAATTATAGTCTTTTCTACTTTTACGTAGGTGTTTGTATATATATATAGCGTGAAACCTACCAAAGACAAGGTCTTTCAAACTGTTAAGATATAAAATAAATAATAAAATCTATATTTTTCAATTAGTTTAAAATTTTGGGATAAGTACTAATTTCTCATGGTATCAGAGTAGAGATCGTGAGTTCGAACCCTGACTTTACACTCTACCCGATTTAGTTAAATATTTCACTAGTTAGACTACCTATTAAGGAAGAGTCTGGCCTACACGTGAAAGGGAGTGTTAAGATATTAAAATAAATAATAAAATTTACTCATTCCCATCACCTTAACCTTTTAGGATAAGTGATGATGTTACATGGTATCAGAGCAGGATTCTAAATTCGAATTCCAACTCTACATTTTACCCCATGGTATCAGGGGGAGTCTAGCCCACACGTAAGGGAGAGTGTTAAGATATAAAATAAATAATAAAATCTATATCTTCCTATCAATTTAAGTTTTTGAGACAAGTGGTGATTTCACACGAATCCACCTCTGTGAGTAAATCCCTAATACATGATCTCAGCCGTTAGAATTAGGTATCATGTACAAGTAATGATAAGAAGAAAAATTTTATTCATTATTTTTACACCACACACCTACTTTTATTTTTTATTTTTTATTTCCTTAACATGTGTATGTTGTAGGATTAATGAGTAAAAGAACTCTTAATCTAACAATGGTTAAAGCATTGAATTAATTAAATATTATGTGCGTATGTGTGCACATTCTAATGTACTTCGTGGTGTCAGAGTGGGGAGAGCCGTTAATTGAATAATAAATAATAATAAAAACAATTAAAAAAACACTGCCCAGCTGTTAATTCAAATATAGGTTTTTTTTTTTTTTTTTTTTTTACAGAGTATTCGCCAAAATCAGAATCCTCTTTATTAAGGTGACCTCAAAGTTCAAACAAATCCAATACAGCCCATAGAATTCAAGTACTTTCCTAGATACTCTTGTAGGATCAAATTATGGGGGCATCCAACTAATATTTAAGCCAATAGGATAAATTACCAAAAATACAACCGGAAATCAAATGCAGAAATTACTCCATCCAAACCAACCAATCATAAGGTGCCACGTTATGACTGCACCAACCTTCCATAAGCAAATTGCTAGGGATCTGATGGGTGAAAAATACCCATAAAATCCACTAAATTCAAAACGGAAAGTCATGTGGCAAAGTAATAACAATCATACAATAAATATAAGAAAATTAAATATATATAAAAGTCACTATTGGGAGCATTCATTTTGCACACATGATGTGGTATCATCTAGACTACACATCTCCCCAAGTGAGTGTTAGGAACAATCAACTAGAAGCAGTCACGCAGTAAGTGCAAAGTGTACACTGCTATAGTGACTTCTCTCTAGAATTACTCTTACAAAAATAATGACCAACCCAAAATCTGTTTTGATGCATATATGCGTGGTGTGGGTATAGGTAAAACGAGGAATATACAAATGGAAAATCTCGCTACAAACCCTTGTAACTCAGAACCCAGATACCCAAACTATCATTCCTTATTTACCAATATTTTCTTTACGAAACAGTCCGTTTGGTTGAATAATTGTTGTTAAAAGATAAATAAAATATTATTATAATATAATTTTTTAATATAATTTTTATTTTAAAATTTAAAAAACTGGAATTATTTATTATATTCTATCTAAAAATTTAAAAAACTTAAAATGATTATAAAAGATCAAAACGTTTTCTTCAAGATTGTGAAAACCATTTTTAAATTTCACATATTCCCCAAGATTGTCTACTCTATTAATTCACTGTTTTCGTCTCAAATCTTCGAATAAGTAAAATCTGGTAGGCAAAGGATGGGAAAAAGGGAATCTGTAGAGAAAGGATGGAGAATTGAAATGGGTACTAACCAACTGGAACTGATGAGGTCTCTCCAATTAGGAGCGGAAACATTGCGGGGTCCTGAAACATGGAAAGCGTAGGGATGAGCCTCTTCTTGTCCCTCCACCACCTCCTTTGCCATCTCCGCTGCCATCTCCTCCGCTCCACACTTTGCCATTGACCACCAACGAAACCACACTTCTTCTTCTTCTTCTTCTTCTCAATTTCTTCCTGTTTCGTCTTTCTCTTAAGGGAGCCTTCAGCCTTTGTTTGCTTTTATGCCAAAAGTTCTTCACGTCTACTTGGTATCAGATTCCACATGAAGTGGTTTGAAATTTAATTGCTAGATTTTCTAACGATATACTTGAAACGCCTGGGTATGTAGGTCTCTCTCAACGGTCATATCTCTTTGAAATCAGTTTACAACATGAAATTACTGAAATGCCCTTTAAGAAGTGGGTTATAGCCTTTTTTTTTTCTTGAAAAAAGCAGTAGTGGGTTATAGCTGGACGTGCGTTTTTGTCTTTGTCCACCTTTTCAAAAAACAAGGTTCTGGAAGATCAAGATAAACGAAGGTTCGGGCGGTCGGCTATCAATGGTTCCCCAGTGACATCAGCCTTCAGCTTATCGCAGAGAGTATGCATGAGCTCGGGGCCGTACCTACCATATGTTATCAATCTATTAGATAAAACACATTTTTTAAAATCGGCTTATAAAAGAAGGGTGTCTAAGAATTTATAAACTATCAACCAATCTCATACTTAATCGATGTGAGATCGTAACAATCACCACGCACCGTAGCCGATGTCTACGGCAGTCTCGGCGCTCACATGACTGTGCGCTAGGTCTTTCTTAACTCCGGATGAACATTATCATGCCGATATTACCCCTCGTACCATACGATTGCAACCATGCCAACATGGACTGCATACATGGGGTGGCTTTGATACCATTTGTTATGAACCCACTAGGTACAACTCATTTTTGAAAACTGGCTTACAAGAGAAGGATGCCTAGGCGCTTATAAACCACTAACTAATCTCATGCTTAGTCGATGTAAGATGTAACACCATGTTAAGGGTGTGTTTGGATAGTGAGGAAAGTTGAGAAGAGTCATGAATAGTAATGAGTAGAGATGAAGTGGGTTTATGGGTCATTAACATGAGTTTGAGATGTTTTGATGTATGAAGTATGTTGAGTTATATTTAATTTTTAATTGAAACTTAAAAAAGTTGTAGGTTCCATCAATGATTGATTTTATTAATAATGATGGTGAAATAATAATTTTATTTATATGTTATAGTAATAAACGCAATTATTATGAGAAAGTTCTCTCAACACCTTTAAAAATGAATTTTGCACATTATTCATATATTTAAGTAAACGAAGGCGGGGCGGATTCCCGCACCCCGCCCCATGGGAGGCGGGGAAGGGGAAGGGGAGGCCTTGCCCCGTAGGGGGCGGGTAGCACCCCTAATATATGTATTTATATATATATAAAAAACGATATCATTTCAAAGATAAAACGACGTTATTTCATACCTGGGGTTTTTTTAACTTAATAACAAATGACCAACATTTGTTAAGACACCCCTTCCCCACGACTCCCCCTTATTGCCTTAGCCCCTTATCTCTCTCTCTCTCATCTCTCCGTCGTCGTCTCGTTGTTCCCACTACGTCGTCCGTCTACATCTCTGTCACTGAAGGTAAGAATCTGTTCTCAGTCTCCGATTTCACAGATTTTTTTTTTTTTGAGTTATGGAATGAAGATTGAAAAAAGGATGAGGTTTAATCGGAGATAGAGGATAGGATTGTGTTTGTGAATTGTGTGCTGTGGAGGCTCCATCCGATCGCCTCCACCCCCCCTCCCCACTGGACGTTTGGCCTAGTTCAGTTATCTAGGCCCAAAATGGCCTAGAAACTCATTCAAACCTATATTTGGGCCTAGAATTTAACTACAAAAATAAAGATATTGCAAAAAAACAAAAAATAAATTATATGGATATTGGATAGAAACTATTAACTAATAACTATATACTACATTCAACTAATACTATTAAGTATTAACTAATAATCATCACTAAGACACTAAGCTATTACAATTATACAAATTAAGAGAACTAATAAACTATTATAAAATTATAAACTCATCTAAAAATAGTAAATATTACAAATTGTACTATTAAATAATGTAGCAACATTACAATTAATTGTAAATTAATAAATTCATAACATTTCAAATTTGATCAATTTGGGTTGGCGGTGAGTTCACTGAGTTGTGTTGAGATCATAAAACCTGCAATATTAATAAGTTAAAAATAAAAGAAATTAGAATTATAAAGTTATAAACATGAAACAAAAATTAAAAATACATGCATATTGTGCAAACCATGGCAAATCGGTAATGGTGGGTCCAATACACACAAAGTCATACTGCATCGAAGGTAGCCGTAGACGACATCTCATGTATCACTATAACAATTAAATTTAAAATTAATATCGATTAAATGAAAATAAATAAATTAAAATAAGAAAATGAAATTCAAGTCCCATGATTACTAGATCTAGTCTGATCACTACCCTCATCCTCGATGTCGGCCTCCTCATAGTGAAGAACATTCAGAATATGAATTGGACTCCCCGTAATCCAATTCTGCGTGCAAATTGAAAATAGGGATGGCCAAAATGCGCTCTCCGGTGCTAATGAATCCAATATGCGTCATGGTGCTAAATGATGACTCTAAGGCTACGATGTTAATAGGGATAGCTAAAATACTGTTGGCTATCTCTCCAAGGGTGCAATATTTCACAACATTCACCTTTCACCAACTTAATATATCAAAATCGAAAACGGTTCAAGCTCTGCTGCCAAGTATCTATCTATCTCTGACTGAGCCTTTGTATAAATCCAAACAAAGGGGTTCAACTCCAACCTTTCACCCCAGTCCAATCTACGTTTTTTCCCAATCCCGGCTTCTGGAACTGGTGGGGGGTAGGTGTAGGTGCTATAATATTACAACCCCGCAAGGTGGTAAACTCATCAAATAATCTACCAAAGGTTTCCCAAACTCTTGCTGCAATATGCTCCACCCATGCTTGCCCGAACGAAATTCTCAATCCATATACCATGCAATCCACCTTAAACCGAGGGTTAACAACAACAGCTACATATAACAAAATATTAGCCCTAGTGAAATCTCCCCAATACTTGTCGTGTTTCGTCCTCATACGCAGCCTAATGTTACCACCCGCAACCATACCATCTAATTATTCTTTTACCCTACATATTTGTTGACAGAAATGATGGGATGTAAGATACAAAGTTCTAGATAACGTCGTGGTGACCCCATAGAAAAGCCTAAAAAAATCTACGAAAAATAGATACAACTTCCCAATCATCATCCATAGGCTTCCCCAATCCCCCGTAATCATCAAAATATTTTACATATTGGATGTCTTCATCACCCAATAATGCAAATGCCAACTTATATTCTTGGGCTGCCTCCAACATAAAAAATGTTGAGTTTCATCGTATAGGAATATCAATACAAATGCTCTTATTGGATGTTAGACCCGCAGATCTCGTAGCAACCTTTAATTTCTCCAATCTCGGAGGAGAAGATCTCACCCATCTCACAACAGTCCTAACCCGAACAATCGAGTCATGAACATTCCTCAAACCATTAGTGACAATAAGATATTCAGAATATGTGTTACACATCTCACATGCAAACACTCACCACCCATGATTGTCTTATTTGCCCCTCTAAGATAGGTCTTCAGATGTCTTAATGCGACATCGTTAGACAAGTCATTATCAACTGTGATTGTAACAACTCGTGTCAACCCCAACTCCTTTATGTGGCCTCCATGGCCCTCCCACTCGTCTCACCCTTGTAATCGGTGATTTGACAAAATTTTATAATTTTTTTGTGCAATGTCCAGTTACAATCAATAAAATGCACAGTCAAATACATATAATTAAAATTTTGGACCGATGTCCAAATATCGGTGGTGAGGCAAACAAATTGACCCTCCAATTGACCCCTCAACTTCTCTTTTTTAGACCAATAATATTTTTTACATCATTTGCCACCGTGTGGTGAGAAAAAGATTAAACATTGGTTCCAAGTAGTGAGAATACGCTTGAAACCTTTTCCCATCAACAATTTGAAAAGGTAGCTCATCCATGATGATCATACGAGCTAGGTGTCTCTCACACTCATCGGGATCATACTTAGTATGCCCCTCAACGTTGCACTCCTACTACTCTCATCCGCCATTTTTTTAAGTCTAATCTCTAGCCTAGATTGTCTTTTCTCTTGTAATGATCCTAATATTGAAATTTTTTTGCATTGCTCTTCTAAGTGCACCTTTAATTGTGAGATACTATATTTCCTATAGTGGCATTCATAAATTTTACTACAGTGGTTACACTTGGCTTATGGGTTATTGGGGTCACCACCCTCTAATTTGATGAAATGAGACCAAAGTATGGAAGCAGGTTTCTTGCTGTACTTGGGGGCGGGGCAAGGTTCCGTAGACGTAGGGGTAAGTGTTGGGCCAAGAGTAGGAGTAGGAGTAGAGGTAGGGCTATCTGGGTAAGGGAGCTTGCACTAGAATCTACCAAATTTTCCATGAACTCAATTAAACAACAAATATGAAATTTTAGCAAATATGACAACATGCCAAACAATTAACATCCCAAAAATTATGACACATATTTCCATTAAAAATCTCCGCATCTTGTAGAATAATCAATGAAGTCCTAATGATGAATGGCTCTGATTGAATCAGTTTACTAAATAAATCGTCTTATTTCACTGAATATCTTATGATCATTTGTTTCTCTCTGTATTAATCCTCACAATCGTAAAAGCCTTTACGTTCATCCAAGTTTCTCTTCTCTTGGGTATTAGAGTCAATCATCGAGATAATGGTGATCATGCATTGAATAGTCATGACACCTCAACTAATATATTAGGAATAAATGAAATTCTGATAACTGCTTATTTACAAAAAAAATAAAAACAAAAATAAAAAAACTGATATGATACTCTCTATTTTAATAGAACCTTAAAAGTAACCAAAAATCAAGAAACATACATTCTTTAATATCACAATCATTAAGTAAAAGTTCTAACTTTCACCAAATAGTCAGGGTTTTTTTCAGCTGCATGTAGTTTTGATCTACTGTTTTTAGTGCTTGTCTATTATGTAACTATCCTTGTAGTTACCTTTTTATTAAGGAAGACATCCATTCATTAAAAAGTCCAAATAAAAAAAAAAAAAAGGAAAGAAACGAAGTGATTAGTCCCACTCTATAACTTATGATGAGACTTCACAAAAAACGTAAAAATAAAAAAGAAAAAGAAAAGAAAAAAGAAAAAGTTAGCCATGTTAGTCCAACAGAGTGAGTCATGGTCTACTTGTTCATGATTTAATTGATCTAAAACAAGAATTTGGCAAGTTGAGACCTTGTTTTGGATATATGGTGGGGGCCTTAAATCATCAGAGCAGCCAATGGAGGCTGGTTGACGGTAAGGCACAGAAAAGCCATTGAAAAACACATGACTAAGTTCAATGCTTTTGTGGACAAGAAAAACGAATCTTACCATCCTCCAAGATCAAGATAGATCCTTGACGCCTAGAAAAAAATGCACAACATAATCCTTTCTTTTTCTTTTTCTTTTTTCAAAAAGCCTAGTGCTTTAACTCAGGCCTGTACATATGACTTTGCAGTAGGAGAAACAGCGCAGCTGAGGAGATAATGGTGAGCGATGGGAATGGGATTTCTACTACTTTCATGTTGATTGTAGGATCTTGTCTTTGGACTGAGGCTTCAAAGATGACAAGATTGTCAGTAACCGATGGTCCAGCCAAGGAGCTTATCCTCGGTCTAAGATTTGGAGATTTTGGCAGGCTGCTAGAATGAAACTTGCAACTGGCGTGCCTAGCTGAGGACCCTCTCCTTGGAGTAGGGCTTCATAAAATTTGATAGGCATGAAAATGGGATGTCCACCTGTTTTATATTCCACTTAATCTTTTTCATCCTTATAAAAATATTTTTCGTAACAAATAAGAAAAAAAATACTTATTACCTAATTTTTACGTCGTGTTTCGTACGCCTTTAGGCTAGGTTCCAGCAACTCAAATCTTCAGAAATGGGCTTGCAAAAATGGAGAAAAAGGCAATTGGGAGAGGGTGGCCTTGGGGCCAGGGAGTTTCGAATGCTAAAGTTAGTATCATCTTTTGGAAGTTTCTAAATAAATAAATGAGTCTAGAGATCAGAGAGAATTTTTCGTATCTAAAAGTTACTATTTATACCATGAGTATGGGGAGGGGGAACAGATCGTGTTTGCCCCCGTGGAGTCCATGTCCTTTGCACTGTTTCTTTTATTAGAGTCCTTTAATGCCGAGTGCCTTTACAAAGGTGTCATTAATGTGGTGCCATTAATGCAGTGTGTTATCTGGTTTCCTTTATCTTCAGTGGCCTATCGATGTCCCCATGTCAGAGGATCAAGGGTTTTCTGTCTTTCCCGTTCTGCCCTATACAAGTCCCCATGATCGGAGTATGGCCAAGTGATATGAGGCATGTTCGCCCCATCAGCTATCATTATTTACTTTTCCTTATAGCCACCTAGCTTCATGGGTAAGCTTAGGCCCTAGGGCCGGGTATCAGGCTAAAGCCTAGTAGGCTTGTGCGGTGGGAAAAATTCCCTTACAATTACCCCGCCAATTCCGAGGGGAAATCTATCTTTCCTCCCTTGATAAGCAATTTTTGCACTTGTCACTACACGACCTTTTCTTTTTTGGGACGGGGGTTGCGGATTTCTTGGCTCTCACCTATTGCACTCTTGTTCCCCTGCTATGTCTGAGTGGCCTTTTTTGTCTTTACTCTATGTCTTGCAACGGTTCGTCTCCAGCTTGCATGGCTGTATTTTTACAGTTCTGTTCGACATTAAATGGTGCCCCTTCAGTCCCTTTGTCATTACTCGTGTCAAGCGGTTATTTATTTCCCACGTCACATTATTGGATATGCTCTGTTGGAATCGAGGCAATCGTGGGATTCTGGTACTCAATGGGGCACGTGAGTTCCTACTGCCTCGAAATATCAACTGTCAAGCTTGCCTATATAAAGCCCATTTCCCTCTCAGCAGTGGGTACTTTGTCCATTCTCTCTTCTGCTTGGTATCATGTGTTCCTTTTCCGCTTTCAAACATTTCTCCTTGTATTGTTTCCTCTGGTTTCTCTGTTTTCCCTTTGATTGCCAATGGCTCCCCATAAATCCCCGCGTCCTTCTAGATGGGTTAAACCTTCCAACACCGCCCATGCCGCCAATGGTTAGGGCGACACCGTTCTTGTGGAGTTTGCTAGTTTCTCGTGGCGTTCGGAAGTGACTTCCGTTGAACTAGAGTTGTTGAAGGAGACTTATAAGGTTCTGCTGAACCAGTCCAGGCATTGGTTCGGCTAGAGCCATAGTACACTGTCGTGAGGGGGTGGCGTCATCTGTTCTTCTTTCTGTCTAGAAAGGGTGGTAGTTCCCTATCGGCCAGGCCAAGCTGCATTTATTCCCTGTTCACGTTGTATAAGGGACTGTGGGCAGTGACAAGGGTCGTCGTCCCACGGTGACCCCGAATGAGATGCTTAGGATGAAGGTCCTCCATGCTTGGCTGAAAGCCCATCCCGATGACGTTTCTTCGGAGGCTCTGCTGGCCTAGGACTGCCTTCGTCTGTATTTGGCCCCCTTGGCTAGTTTGCTCTCTAACGTAGCCTTCCCGCTAAGGGAGGTCACGTCTCGGGTCTGCAGCCGCTCTCCCAGCCCGCCGGTCGAGGGGAAAGGAAAAAAGTCCCAGAGGATCTCCCCTGTTAGATCTGACTCTGACGGCCTTCCCGTTCCTCCCAGAGGTCCTTTTGGGGAGGTGCTATTCATTCAGCTCGATCCATTGTCACCCAAGATGATGATGATGATCGTGAACTTTTCTCGTGCCATTCTTCTGGCTTGAGGAGTTGTCATGGATGTTCAACCTGAGCCACCGATCCCTAGGTTTGCTGCTGAAACCGTTCTTGCGACCATGCCAGGCCCTTTGGCGGTGAGGGGGCCTTCAGTAGTCACCTCACCCCTTGGCACTGATCTCTAGTGGGTGCCTTCGCCCTCGCCCTCGCCCGTGGAGCACTTTGCTAAGGACGAGGCGTCCCCTGAGCCGGTTTCATCCTAGAGTCCCCCCTCTACTACATTCTCCCGAGGTCAAGGTTGCTTCGGCTGGCGATGAAGTGGCGGGTGCCATTGCTCAGGCCAAGGAGGCGATGACAAGCGTTCCTCTGCCTGAGGTAGTATTGACTCCTGCGGCTCTCGAAACAGACGAGGAGGCTGTTGATGAGGTTCCGGCAGACTTTTGGCTGATAGCTGAGGGGAGCCGTGCTGACTGCATCCGTAAGACAGATGGAAGGCTCAAGAGGTTCTTTGTTGGGGTAAGATCTTTGCTTGCAAACTCTCTACACTTCTTGTTCATTTCCTTCTTTGATTTTGACCCAAACTTCTATGGCAGGGCTTGGAAAGTCTGGCGGCGTTCATTGTGGACAGCCGAGAAGAGGTGGCGAGCGAGAACAGAACACTTCGTTCACTCACACAATTGGCTTTACACTACGCGGCAGAGGAGCGGAAGAAGAAAGAGGTTGAACAGGCCTTCGTTGACTTATCGAAGTCTCGGGATGAGGTTAACCTTCTTTATCTCGAAGCATTGCTTGCCTCCGAGGCGAGGGAGGGGCTACAGAAGTCTCTCGACAACTGTTAGCAGTAGCTTGAGCAGCTGTAGGCCGAAAACAGGGAGTTGCACAAGTGGCAAGACTCCAACAGTCGATCGTACAAGTGGATGAGGAAGCGATTCGATGAGGCTTCCTAGTCTATGACGGACAAGAGAAAGGTTCTAGAAGAGAAAAGGAAGCTGAGGAAGGATTTTGAGTCTGATTAGGCCAAGGCAAAGCTCGCTTTGGAGGCCCGTGATGCTACCATCCGGGGTCTGCTGGAGGAGCTGTCATATGTCTGTGGTGTTCGCAATGACGCCTGGTACCTTGGTTACAACGACGGCTTGGAACGGATGAAGACCCATATCCTCCGAAATCCCCAATGCGATCTGAGGGTTCTGGGTGTGCGGGAGCGTCCTTCGCATGAAGCGTCCATGGAGCACGCTGCTCTCCTTGGGAGGGATCTAATCCCAAGCGCCCTTAGTGGTAGCTCTGTCGGGAACAATCCCACCCGCTGATGGTTGATTCTCCTCAGCTGCACTCCGAGCGGCTCCTCTGATGGGTCTTGCTCTTCTCTGATGTTTGAGATTTTGGCTTCAAACCTCCTATTCCAAAGCTCAACCTCACATTGTTCGTACAAAAATGCATTATCTTTCTTCATATCCTACATCTGAACTCGTCTTCGAGGTGATTCCTATCATGCTTCCCAACCTCGCCTTCAGCCTTCATTTCGTCCTCCTGTCCTCACCTCTTCCAACAGTTCCTCGCACACCCCCCTTGGGCAAGGGAGCGGCTCTTGGCGGGGCCTTGGCAGTTGTTGTCATTGTACAGCTCAATTAATTGCCTCATTACATCCCTGTTGATTTTCTTAGAGGAAACCTCAGGCGTTATCAACATGTCGTAGTAATGGAGATCTCTATCTTCCACTTCTACTGGAATATGATCTAATCATGCTTTGGTTTGTTGTGCCTTCACAACTTTTCGTCGTATTTAGTTGAATTATGTTGTATGTCACTGTCATTTGCTACTTTACGTTGTAACTTGTTCTTTGTAACTCTGTGGCTTCATGTTGTAACTTGTTCTTTGTAACTCTAAGGCTTCATGTTGTAACTTGTGATCATTAATGAGACTACCTTATATTTTGTTGTGCCAGGTTGTCGTTGCGCATTTTTCTCTACTGTTTCCTTCTTCCTTTATTTATTTATTTATTTTTTTTATGGTCGGCCTAGGGGGTTTTGTTGCAGGAAATTATGGGCCTGGCATTAGGCGCCGGGGGGTGGGTGGGGGTTGGCTAGTGCCTAACCTATTCCTTGCTGGCCGACAGTTCTTCTGTGATATTTATCTCGCCTAGTCCCTCCGTTCTTCATTTTTATGTTGCTATGCTTCATTTTGGCAAGTAACTGTGCCCTCCGGCCTACGCCACAATGTGCTTGTTGCTTTTTTCCATGTTGTGGATGTTCGCGTTCTTTGTTGCAGTATTCGAGCAATCGATGGACTCGGCCCGCACTTCGTCAGGGAGAGTCGAAATGCCTCGCGCCAAACCTTCTCTTTGTCCCCCGTGGAGGTAATTCGGACAACAATGTGGCTGGTCTGCTCCTTAGTCGCGATGAGAGTCAAGATACGTATTCGGGCAGCCTCAGGGCTGGACCCGCTCTCTTTCGTGGGAGGGACAAGGTTGCCTTCGGCTCAATCCATTCCTTTGTTCCCCGCGGGAGGTAGGTTGTTCGGGCAATTTGCTACTGAAGTTGCTCTCTCCCGTTGACACTGCAGGGAAGGGTAAGTTTGGGTCAGGCTGGCGCTGATTCCACACTTCGTCTTAGCGAAGGTCAGGGTAAGTTATTCGGGCAACTATTGGGCTGGTCCCGCTCTCCTCTGCAGGGTAACTCAACTCATCTCAATATGATTTGTTGAACTTTGATGTTTATATCTATCTGGGCATTGTTAAACAGAATACTGATGATATGAAGGGTGATGGTTACGATCATGTCTGCAGTGGAGACGAAAGCCCCATATCATTCATCTCCATCTCCAGGCGTCGAAAGCCCCAAATCATTCATATCAAATTGTTACCCACGATGACACTTCCACTCTCTTTCCATATTTTGAACAGTGGAGAAAAGAAGACGGTTTTCTTCTTCTTCTTCTTCTTCTTCTTCTTCTTCTTCTTCTTCTTCCTTTTTCTTTCCTGTTCTTGTTTGAATATTCTTTTTCATGTTTATGTTCTTGTTAGAATATTCTTCACTCTGTCTGGTTTTCAATTCAACTACCAATGGCTTTGCCCCCATGCCAATGTTGAACACATTGCTCAATTGAGTTGCAAACTTATGCCCAGTGGATACTCGTTTAGAAAAAATTGAAAAGAAAAAAAAATTCATAGATTCAAACTTACACACACATTCAGGAAAAAAAAACTGAGAAATAACACAACAAAATCACCCAAAATAAGAAGACCCAAAATCACTGAATCTGCTCTTTAGGGAATGCAACCACGTACTGCTCTTTAGGGCATGAGACGAAGAAGATGAGAATAAGAAGATAAGAAGAACGAAACCTGTGTTCAACTACACGTGGGTAGATGAAGAAGATGAGAAGAAGACCCAGCCCTTCATGCTCTGTTCGTGGGTAGACGGAGAAGACGAACCTATTTTCGGTTAAACATAAAATGCGCCGTTTTAATTTTTCCATGTGGAGGGATGGGTACACGAGGGTTCCCCACTCCGAGTGCAAGTAAACTTTTTGTTACTACTTAAAATTTTTTATTTTTTTTATCATTTTTTAAATATTTTTTTAACATTCTTAATCATTAAAAAAAATAAAAAAAAATTATGCAATTTTATTAATAATAACTTTCGTAATCATTAAAAAAATTAAAAAAATACAAAAATACAAAAAAATGGTAATAAATGAATAGTAAAAAGATAATAACCTACCCCGCAATATCTTTATTTCAATTTCATCCGACCTATATTTAGACTTTGTTTGTTTTTATAACCTATCTCAATTCATCTTATCTAATCATTACAACTTTCTCAAATTCTCATACAAAATAAAATAAACAATTCAACTTTTTCAAATCCCAAAATAAAAATAATATTAAAAATATATATTCTAATAATATTTTATTTAACTTTTAACTTTTAACTCAACTCATCTCATTTCATCTCATCTGTAAAAACAAACTTAAGAATAATCCAAACCATTGGGAAGTAAAGACTGCAGGCATGATCGTAACCATCACCCTTCATATCATCAGTATTCTGTTTAACAATGCCCAGATAGATATAAACATCAAAGTTCAGCAAATTTTGTGAGCATGTGGATATTATTTTAACATAATAAATATTAGTATTAAAAGGTATTCAAACTATAAAAAATAAAAATAAAAAACTAGGTTCTGGGTTAGAACCCAAAACCGGAATATTTCGGATTCCGAACCAAGCTAAAAAAAAATTCAGTCCAGATGAACAGTCCTACCATCCACCAAAGTAACCATTTCAAAGTGTAGAAGTGTGGCTGAAAGCATTTAGAATTCAATCAAAGAGCGACCAAACAGTAAGGAACTTCTCAAACAACATGACAAAAAAGTAAAACACCAAACAGCCACCGGCCGGATAATCCTTTCACAGTGCAGAACTATGGACGTTCGCAATTTTAGAATTCAAGGAAAGAGCCATCAAAGTGAACCAGTAGCAAGGAGCTTCTGAAAACAGAACGTATAAAACAAAAACAATAAACAGCCACGGAATTTATCATTTCGGCATGTAAAACTAAAAAACAGCAAAGAGCCAGCGTATTAAGCATTTTGGAATTCCAGGCTTCTAGCAAAGAGCGTCCAAATACCAAGAGGTTTTTTACCCACATGTTAAGTATAGTGATTTTAAACAAAGAACTTTAGCAAGAACACTACCATTATTTATATGCGATTTTCATTCCCAACACTAGTCTAGGACTTCCTAACAGTTTAGAAACTCTAAAATCGAGTCTAACAGATAAGTAAATAGACATGTTCATAGGCTAAGAACATCTTGAGGGATTCCATAATCATGATAGCTAGTCAAACGCATATATATTATGGACATGCCTTTTCCAACCAGAATATAAGAAAAAAACTGAAGTAAAAGTCAAATATTGCAGACATATAGGGCTTAAGCAGTAAACAATTGAAGACAACCAGTAATAATTTTAAAACAACCAAATGCACATAAATAAGCATAAAAAAGATCCCATTTAAGCTGGCACATGTAACAAGCCAAGTAACTTGGGCCCAATCCAAGCCTTAGACTATCCTTCTATCAATTTACTACTTTTCCCTTATGTGTTAGGCCTTAAACTATTTTATTGGATCTTTGGATTGTAATAGGTAGTGAGCTTAGGCCCGGAGCATAAACTAATTGCAGATTCTAGTCTTATTATCTTGTTCTTACTTTTAGCCCAGGCCCAATACGTGGGTTATATGAACTGAGCAACTTGGCTTTGAAAAGAGATCCAGAATCATTAATGAAAATATTTTCTTATTCTCTTTTCTCTCATTCTCTTGGAGGCTAGGTCAACCTCGAATCTGACTATTTTCTTTATATTTTCTTTCATATTTTCTAGTTATCCAAACACTATCCATCGGGTGTGTTACAAGTGGTATCCAGAGCCAGTCTTTCCTTGGATCGACTGCATTAATCCATGGAAATAGAAAAAATTATTTCATCCTTACTCAACATCAGAGACCAAGTCGAACAATCACAACAACGTTTGGATGTGATTTTGCAGACAGTTAAAGATGTTAAGAACAATCTTGAAGATTTTCAGAACAACTTCAATGAAGAATTCTCAAATTTGGAAACTCTATACTCTACAAGAAGAAGAAATGATGAAGTTTACTTATCTGGAACAAGAGCTCCATGCATTGCAAGAAGATGAAGAGGAAGAGCGAGCCATGGGTGATCCCGTCAATATCCCTTTTCCCAGAAATTCTCTTACAGATCTGAAATTAATATTTGGACACTCAAATTTCCATCTCCGACTTTCGTTTCCATCACTTTCCAGAAATGATTTCTCCTCTTGCTCCCTTATGTCAGAAGTTCCAAGCAAATGCCCCGTTTAGTTTGGCATCCTCCATGGTCAGGAGGCGTCACTCAGTCACCCACGGTCCAACAATTCCCAAACTCCCAAAACCGAGCTTCTCACTTCCTTAAATCAAAGTCCTCATCTCCATTAAATCAAAGACCCAACAGATCTAACTCACAAATCTTGGTTGTTGAAGGGATGGCAAATCTTCAAATCTTTAAATCTTTAAATCTCCTCGCCTTTCACGAGTGGAGTCTTCATCTTAAGCTCGCCATTGTAGAAAAGAAAATTCTCAAGGTTCATTGTCCAACCATTCTTCAGGTTTCACCGCCTCCTCATCCGCCGAAACTAGCTATTTCAACCCCCCACGACAGCCAAATCTTCTTCCGCAAATACACAGTGTGAAGTATCATGGGACCCAGAATCTCCATCATTTCCGAATTCCCCCATCTCTCAACTCCAGGGCTTCGTAGACGCCTGTAGAAGCACCACTTGGAACAGCAACTCTAGCCAGGCTCTCATCAGAAAGAATAATATCAACTTGGATGGTTGGATTTCCACGTCTGTCGAAGATCTGACTGGATTTATCAAGCTTGATCGTAGCCATGTTTCTGATTCGCAAGGGGTTTCTCTTAACACACAAACTCTTGTTTCATTTCCGAATACAAATCTCGTGCATATGACTTTTAATTACTTGAAGTGTGAGAAATTAGGAGATGAAGGAAGAGGTAATGAGCTTGTCGTCGATGCGGGTGCCAATGTGGGCATGGCCAGCTTTGTTGCCATGAAAGCAGCTACAAATCCCATGTATACGGGTAAGAAATTTTTTGTCCATCAGTTGTTTGATAATATGCCTGAAAAAGGCTTTGCAAATTGGAACATGCTGGGAGTCTTCTTTGAAAATAATTGGAGGATTTGCGAATGGTCCTTGGTGGCACCGAATTTTTAATGGATATGGTCCTTCCAATAATGGCATTAGATATGGTGGTAAAAATGCATTTTCTTGGACCGAGTTTTGTGAGAATGAACCAACTTCATCGTTGCCATTGTGGGATTGTGGTATTGTGGTATTTTCTCATATTATTCTTTGGGTGTGGGATTGTGGTGATGCCGATGGCTTTAAGACCAAAGGATTAGGTGGTGGTTTACTCCAAGCCTTCTCCTCCTCCGATTTTCTAGAAGGGTTTAATCTAAAAATGGTTGATGATGTTCCATCTGTTGATTGGATCCGTGGGTCACTAGCTACCCGAAAGCTAATTTACACAGGGATTGAAGGGGACTAAAGAAGAGAAGAGTGACAAAATTATAAAAAATAGCATCCTCATTTTTTACCCTGGTGGGGGTCGCATGTATCTCACGATGGGTTGTCATGGGAATGACTGCTGCTTGTTGGTAGCCTCGTGTAGAGATAAACTGGAGACTATTGGTGAGATTGATGCCACCGTTGTGCCTTAGAAGGCTGCTGATGAGACAGTCAAGCTGACTCTTGATGCCATAGAGTAAGAGGGAGGATTTCAGTTGGGACTGCAGAATAATATATGGAAAAGTCTGTTACAAGGACTAAGTCGTAGAGTTACATCTGTGCTTCCAACCTTGAGGGCAAGGTTCTTTAAAGGGAACGACAATGTAACAAGCCAAGTAACTTGGACCCAATCCAAGCCATGGACTATCCTTCTATCATTTTAGTACTTTTCCCTTATGTGTTAGGCCTTAGACTATTTTACTGGATCTTTGGATTGTGATAGGTAGTGGGCTTAGGCCCGTAGCATAAACTAGTTGCAAATTCTAGTCTTATTATCTTGTTCTTACTTTTAGCCCAAGCCCAATACGTGGGTTATATGTACTGAGCAACTTGGCTTTGAAAAGAGATCCAGAATCATTAATGAAAATATTTTCTTATTCTCTTTTCTCTCTTTCTCTTGGAGGCTAGGTCAACCTCGAATCTGACTATTTTCTTTACATTTTCTTTCATATTTTCTAGTTATCCAAACACTATCCATCAGGTGTGTTACAGCATATGAGTCCCCAAATCTAAGGATTCAATTCCAAAGCATACTAGCAATATAAACACTATCCATTTACCAAAAAGATTGAGAACTAACCAACTGGTATGGACACTAGATCGATGTCAAGAACCATCAAGAAAAAAACACCGCATCAAAAGAATAAGAAAAAAAAAAATTAGGAAACTTGTTAGGGATCAAGCGGCAAACTGGGTAGAACAGGGTTGAGGGTTCATTGAGCAACTACTGAATAAGAACATCCTCATTGGTTTGGCCAAATCCATCTTCAAAATTTAGCCAATATCACACTTTTTTACATTTGCATATTCATTTAAATTCAATCATCGCATAGGATTATCCATTCACTCTCTATATAATAATAAAATATTATTAATTTAATAATTTTTTTATTTAATTTATTTTTATCACATTTTGTAGCTCTACCAATTAAATGTTAAAATTAATTATATTCTAATTAACTTAATATTAAAAAAATCATATTTTCAAAAGTCATTTAATGCTAATAAAAAAATATTTGATTAAACTCATCTAAATTTCTATCTAAATTTCTTAATTACAAACCAAATAGTATTTTTGCTTGGAGTGAGAAACTAATATTTTAATGTTTGCTTGGAGTGAGAAATTAATATTTTAATGTTCGGTGAATCAATTGTAGTTCTCTATCTTTGGCCAACCATTGTAGCAAAAGTCTAAATTATTTTAGATTTGTCCAATTCAACGTGGGATTTTTTTACATCAATTATGTAAATTTTAACCAACCTTCTCATTTGGCCAAGCCAATGAGGATGCTCTTAGAAGAAATGATGAAGACTTCAGTTCGAGCTAACCTAAGAAGGAAGAAGTGAGAGGCAAAACGTTGTTGTTTGGAGTTATGTTCCTTCTAATGTCTGGGATCAACACTGCTGTTTGGAGATGTTAGGTTTTTTATGAAGTGCAGCGTTTTAATTAGTGAACAACGTTTATCTGTCTGCATTTAAGTTGTATTTCTTTTACTTGTATTTTGTCCTTTCCTATGGACATGTGTAGCATTGTAGTAGGAAGGGGGGAAGTTTGTTAGAACCTTTCTGTTAGCTAGCCTCAGACGCCCTTAAGGCCGGGGGAAGGGGATGGAGGTAGTCAGTTAAATATTCCTGGGCTTTTGTAGATTTTCTTCTCTGTGGAGGTTGATTGCTTGAACAATCCAAGTTATCATTTACCATTTATGATATTACAATATTTCTCTTCAGCTATTGAGCAATACATTATAATTCCATCATACACACACACCATAGCAACTGCGTAGGACTTTAATAATTGGTATCAACAATCACCGATCCTATGGCAGATAACACAAGATCAAAGCACTAGCAATAGGAGGCTCAACAACAGCAAGTGGAGAACCATCGGGAGACCATCCAGGACATGAAAGCTCGCATGGAGCAGATGAATGACATGATGCGTACACTTGCAGCTTCTCAAAGCCATCATCAATATGAGGGTCAGCATGATACACTACAATAGAATTTGTCTTTTGTGACAGAGGAAACCGTCACAAAAAATTGCCAAAACGTCACTAAAGATATTTGGTGACGTTTGAAACCGTCACCACGACCGTCACCTAATGTGCATCACAGAAACTAATTGGTGACAGTTTACTATTGAATCGTCACTAAAAATATTTTTAGTGACGGTTGGAGGTGTTTCATTTGGTTGAACGTTCCAACATTTCCTTTTTTGTGACGGTTGAGAACTATCACAGAAAGTAACGTTCGGACGTCCAATTAAACGTTCGAACGACAACCCGACCGATTGGCGTTCGAATGAGAGAAGTTAACGTTCATTGATTATAGTTCAAATGTATCATATTTATGTTCGAACATTTATGCATCCGAACGTTAAATATAATAAACGTTCAAATTTTCGTTCGAACGTTAACGGACCAATGTTCAAACATAACGGATTTAACATTCGAACGTTATTTCGAATGTAAACGAATGAGTGTTCGAATGCAAGTGGTATGTTTGGAGGTTTGTTTGAACGTTAATCGTTTAATCATTCGAACGTTTTGTTCGTTTGAGGGTCAGTACGTTCGGACGTAGAGGCCTACGTTCGAATGTTACTATACAATTTTATGTATTCACGTTCAAATGTTGGTTTAAATGTGAACCAAAGTTTGAACGTTTTTACTTTACATTTGAACGTACAGATCAGAAATACTAATTTCATAAACTTTAAAGACATACCAATTGTATCATATTACATACCATCAATTAACAAATAACAATGTCTTATAAAATTGTAAAATTAGATATTAAAACTAGCCACCACTACTGATAAAATTTATTTCTTCTTTTTTCCTCGCCCACCGCGGTTCTATTGCAACGACATAACACGCTCCATTTGTACCATCATCTCCCGTTGCACTTGTTCTTGGATTTCATTTCGTATTCTCTCCTCCTGGTCTCTCTGTTGGTCTTGCAAATGTGTCTCTAAATGAGACTGTCGTTCTAAAAGTGACTCTAACTCTTGTTGTCTTGACCTCATATACTGTAACATCCGGACCCAGTCAAGCCCAATTTTTTATAAAAGCCCAAGACCCAAGCCCGAGACCCAAGCCCACACCCATGTCTTTTAAACCATTAAAACTAACTGAGTTTATGATTTTCTTTTCGCCACGCCGCATGATTGCATTCTCATGCACATACACATCTATTCTCCTTAGCTTTAGGGTTTTGTTTTTTTTTATTCTATTCAATAACTTATTTTCACACGTTAACTTTGCAGTTCACGCACGTTTTTATTTCTTTTCTTTATTTCGGTGTATTTTCTCCCCTATTTTCCTCACGTCTGTGGCTTGCATGTTTTTTTCTTCATCTCGGTGTTTCCTTAGGGTTTTCATCACATATATATATCCACTTTATATGCATTCACTCATTGTCGCCTAGGGCTTCATCTCTTTCTCTATGTTGCATGAAGAAACTCTCAGATTAGGGCTGTCGCAACCTGCCTTATTGCACCTCTGCACCACTTTAACTCCCTCTCGTTCACTGTTGTCAGCACATTCGCATCCATTAGCCTTGGGCTGCCACCGTGAACCACCCCCACTGCCCAATCTCTTCCCCTCTATAATCCACTTTTCTTCCTCACTGTGAGCACTCCCCCTCAGCGCAGCCATGCGGCACGGTTTTTTTTCAGTGATGTCGCTGCCCTGCCACACGTAGTCGTAGTAAGCAACTCCACCTTGCAAATAGCACACCACCCTCTAGCCCGTCCTCACCACCATGGAAAGCGAACCACCGTCACCCAGCCGTTGAAGGAAGAACACCCACGGCATGCTCTGTTTCTGCACGCCGAAACAGGAGAAGTATCCCCACCGTGTGCGCACATAAAATGGAGCATAATCCCGAACTACTGTGCCAATATAGGAGGAAAGCACTGCCGCACTATCATCCACTCCTCCAATGGAATTATCAGGAATGGTGATTTTGAGTTTTCCGTGGCTTCTATTTTTCTCAAGAGAGATGCCACGTGTATAGCCACGAATGCGACATGCAGATGCATCAACTACATGATAATAGATAGTATAATTATAGTTATATAGTTATTGAGATAAAAGTATTAACTATATAATTAATTATCAACGACAATATTTCCTTACTAGTAGGTGTCGACTGGCTGTTGTTTTCTTGCGTGTTAACTTGATCTTCAGGATCGGATTCCTTGAGTGGCGAGTCCTCAATGGGTTCGAGACTTGGACTTGGCGGAGGCACATTTCTTCGTTGTCGTTTTGGCGGCATTCTTGAAAATAATTAATTATATCAAAGAAAATTAATTAGAAGAAATTATGAAAATTCAAGATATTTTATAGTCACTTATATGAATTAAATATTTAGTACTTTTATTCTTCATTTTCGGATATATTTTCCATGCTTGTTTTAGAATCTCCCTCAATAATATCTTCATCATCATCATGCACGTCTTCTCCATCCTCCTTATCCACCTCCTGACTAGATTCTGGTTCTTTTTCATCTTCTGACTCTTCTTCTTCTTCTTCCTCCTCACTTACTTGAATTGAATGATCATTTAATATGGACGGGTCGAGATGGACGGGTGGGATATCATCTCTACACAAGGGGAGCAACTCGAGTGCACCGAGGTTAACAAACAAGTTAATACCCTCTTCATCTTTCTGGTATGCCTCTACAATCGGAGTGTCATCTTCATCTCCACTATTCTTGTAATCTGCACTCGTTCTTGCTCTATATATATTTCGAGGGACAAATTTTTGTACGACTCACCAAGTTATCTCTCCACTATCTTCATCTGCACTTTTTATTGGATCAATCAAGTAATAAACTTGGGTAGCTTGACAAGCCAATACGAATGGATCATCTTCGTACAATTTAGATGCAATATTAACACTCGTAAAGTGATTAACCCTATGTATCGAAACCCGACCACCGCCTAGATTCCACCAATCACATTTAAAGACATATGTTATAGACCCACCCAGATATTTCAATCCGATAATATCACGTATGACACCAGAATAGTCAATATCATTTGTTCCATGACTCCCCTCGACCAACACACTAGAGTTTTAAGTCTTTCTATTACATTCACGGTCCAGAGTATGGAATCTATAACCTCGAACCGTGCATGCAGTGTATCGAAGTGCTCTATTTAATGGACCACGGGTAATGCATACAATTCAGAAGAAATTGATCCGGGATCATGAGCACGTTGTTCCAAAATTTAACAATTGAAATAGTATATATTTATTATTTCATTATCCAAAGTTAAAAGTTTCAAAATATAACATATATATAATTTCAGTTCATACACGTTCTTCAAACCATTCGGAAAATTCTTCCTTGTGTCTTGCATCTATGTTTTCTACGCCTTCCGTCCTAAGTTTGTCAATGTGCTCACTGTTATAGATAAATGAAAAAGAAGTTTATTTTGAGCACAACAGTTATAGTTAAACTTGAAGAAAATTAGAATTATTCGAAGCATGGAATGACATACCTGAGATAATCATCAATCTCTCGGCAATTATTTAGCACATACCACCGAACTTTACCCAACTCTCCATCAATTAAATCGTAACATGTTTGTGCACCTAAGGTGCAATACCCTGCTCTTTCCTTCTTATGTACGCTTCTCTCTTTCTAACGTACGTTCATTCTTTATGACGTAAGCAAACTCCGAGGGCAGAAATTATGCGATTCATCTGCTCTTCTATTTAGCGACTGCGAGACTTGTCAGTCGTGCCGAACCCTGATGGCGTGTTTCAAAAGATGTGCGACTTCTAGGGCATGCCCATTATTTTAAATGTGCTGGAAATAATTATAAAGAGTATTTTCAGTAATTGAACTAAGCTTGATTTTAAATACGACAATTATAATATTCTTGAAGAGCTCCAAAAATATTATAATTGCCAGAAATCATTTTAATATCATTATTAAAATGATTTCAACTATTTAATATATTATGAAATTTAAATTATGTTGAAAGCTTTTTATTAATTAAATGGTTTTATTCTCTTTGATATGTTAAGTGAGACTTCATCATTTTATTAATGATGTAGGAATTGGTGAAGCCTGTAGTCTAAGATGACAAGTGTCACCGTGTTGGACTTACGGCTGGGAATAAGGATGAAGTAGCGGAATAAGTGTAAGAGTACGCAGCGGAAGCATGACTGGGCAACGTCACTTTGTTACGTGGTTATTGATAGTTGTGCTTGCCATGTGGTGAAGTCATAGGGTATGAATGGCATAATGGGAACGTGACAAGATGTCACGATGTGTCGGGAGTACGTGAGGAATCGTACTCATAATAAGTTAGGAAGCGACGTGGCAGGATGTTGGGTAACACGAGAAGGTCACGGTGTAGCTTGGGAATAGTCTCAAGCTGTATGACGTGACATAACACGTGGTTATGAATGGAGTCTTGTCATGTTAAGTGTTGGGGTGAACTGTCAAAAGGGACAGGTAGCATGAGGAGTCATGCTAGCCGGGTTAAGAGAAGGTTGGTATCGGAGTATGGCCCTTGTCCCTCCAAGCAGGTGATCAACGTGTTATATATGTTGATCTTAGGTGATAAGGGGTAAAGTACATGTGTAACGTGGTGAGACACATGTGCCGGACGAATTCACCATATGTAATGGGTAATCAATCTTGAGTATAGTTGCACGGTGCTTAAGTCTCAGAGTTGGCTTAGAACCGTGTGGTTTGTATGGATGGGAATGAGGGTTAGTATGGGCTAAGATGCATGAAGAAAGTGACGAGTGTACTGTCCAAGGAAGGGATGCATGACTTAGTTGGTCTGAGTCATGCGTCGAAATGTGGTTAATGAGAAGAATGAGAGAGAGGCCTTAGTGTTTTAATCTTAATGTGAATCTTGGGTTCACTTTAATGGATGAGCACTAGAGGCAAGGCCTGAATTGGAAGATGGGGGTGTCCATAATGGGTCCCCGAAAGTTTTAACTTAGTAAGGAACACGTAAGAACACGGGATAGAAGGAGAGTATTCCAAGTGAAGTGTAGCTTGTGCTTTCTAAGTTTAAGTTGCTTATGTACTAGATAGAAATTGACGTTAAGGTTATGTGTATTCATATAGGTTGCCATGAATGGATTGCATGATATGTAAGTAGCATGGAGTCCAGGTAAGCATTACGTTCATACTCTTCTAGAGTTTTCTAAAATATAAGAAAATAAAACGAAACGCTTTTCCCTTAAGATGCTTTAAGAAAAGAAACGAAAGACGTTTTAAGAAAGAAGACGATAAGTGTTCAAACGTATAAGTATGTACGGCCCCTTCATGGCAGCCCCTTTTTACGCACCCAAAGTATTAATTGTACGCATGTGAATGGATGACTATACGTTGTATCTATTGTATGTATTTTCTAAGAAAATCCATGAACTAATGTAAATACACGAAAGACATGAAAACGGACACTTTCATGGATCCTACGAACCGACGCTCTCATGGATGCCACGAGGTAATGCTCGTGGATACCACGAGAGACGACGTTTAAAGGTGATGCTTGTGGATGCCATGAAGGTCGACGTTTTAAATGTTTTACAATGCCACGAACGGATGTTTTACGAATGTCATGAAAAGAAGATGTTTATGCACATGCTCATGAAAAGATGTTTTCTCACGAAAAAGAACGTTTTCTCATGAAAGGACATGTTAAACGAAAGATAAGAAAAGAATGAAAACTCCAGCTCTTTAGAGCTGGCATGAATGAAAGGACTGAAATGAAAGCATGGAATGTATAAAAATATGTAACGGCCACATGAATGAATGATATGGGGTACCAATGAATGAATGGGCAGATTGCAATGCCGGACAGTAGTGCTGGTAGTGCACCCAGTACTGCACCCTAACGGAATGGGATTCCAATCCGCGGCCACGGGCGAATCCATCGGCCATAGGGCCGCTAACCCTAACACACAGGGCGTAACAGTGTGTACCGCCTATGAAAGTGAAAAGAAAAGAATGTATGTATGCATGAATGCACGAGAGCACGATTCTTTAAGAAATGAAGGCACTGACGGGAGAAACGTTTTACGAAAACAAAGCCCATGTTTAAAACTAAACCCCGTCCAATGACGTTTTCAAAGGAATGCACGCACGACACGTATGCATGCACGTAAAAGTATGTACGGAATAATGAATGCATGAATGAAAATCTATGTTGTTATATTTTAACTGTATGAAGTAATGCTTACGAGTCTTCAACTCATTTTAGTGTTTATGTATGCCCCTCCCCCCCACAGGAACTGAAAGGCCAGGACGGACACGACCCACGGGGAAGAGCACGGAAGTCTAGGCACGAGTTTTAAAAGTACGAGAGACCATTTTATTATTAAAATTAATGTTTTCCGTTGTAAACCTCTTTTATTATTAAATCACATTTTGTTTTATAAACGTAGAGTCTTGCACCCTGGGTATGCAAGTGAAAAGTTTTAAATCGAACGGTAATTCCTGTCGTCCTTTAAAAAATATTTTATAAAAAGTCACACCACAAGGACGGGCGTTACATAAGGTTCGTACATTCTGGAAAAACACTGATTACTCACGAGGAGGCAGAGCAGCAAGATCAGCATTTCACTCTTGACGATTAAATCGTATCTCAACACCACGAAGATATAGAGAGAAAAATGTTAACCATTCATCGTGTATATAGGCCTCTGCTATTGAACCCTCAGCTCTGGCTTTATTCCCAATAGTGCTCTTTAGTTGACCCAAATATCTTTCAACTGGATACATCCAACGGAACTGCACCGATCCACCCAACAATATCTCTCACGGTAAATGTATTGCTAAATAGACCATGGCATCAAAAAATCATAGTGGGAAGATCTACTCGAATTTACATAGTATAGTAGCAATGTTTTCTTCTAATTTTCGCAACACATCTCGATTTACTACCCGAGCGCACAAATCCTTAAAAAACATACAAAGTTCGGATATAGCGACACGTAAATTAGATGTCAGCTTTCCACGAATTCCCACAAGTAATAACTTCTGCAAAAATACATGACAGTCATAACTTTTCAATCCACTGATTTTTCAGTCATCAGGACTCACGCATCTACCAATATTTGAAGCATAATCATCTGGCAACTTCACACCTTGCAACCATTTGCAGAAGTCCATCATCTCCTCCCTCGTCATCGTAAAACATGCATGCGGCATGACCACCATATTGCCTTCCACCCGCAAATGTAGATTATGTTTAATTCTCATTCTCTCAAGATCTTTCCTCGTCTTGATCGTGTCATTCATCTTTTTGTTAATGCTCATCAATGAACCCAGTATATTATCACAAATATTCCTCTCTATGTGCATTACATCCAAACTATGTCACAACATGCAGGACGACCAATACAACAAGTCAAAAAAATACTACGCTTTGTCCAATTCAATTCTGTTGCGTCTCGTTTTCTCTTGTTCTTTCCCCGACCTTTGCCAAAATTGTTCGCCCTAACATGTACCAGTTGTTCCACTATCTCTTCCCCAGACAGCTCTTTTGGTGCAATTCTATCCTTTACTCTCCCATCAAAATTAGCACATGCTCTTCTTCATGCATGATTTGCTGGTAGATAACGTTGATGACTCATGAAACACAAATTCTGAGAATATTTTAACTACTCACTAGCAGTTTTTTTATTACACGTCAGACACGCTAACTTCCCTTTCGTACTCTAGCCGGAAAGATTTCCATATGCCGAGAAGTCATTTATGGTCCACATTACCACAGCATGCATCTAAAAAGATGTGGACGAGGATGCATCATAAGTTCTAACGCCTGTTTCCCAAAACTCTTTCAGCTCTTCAATCAACGTCTGCATGAATACGTCAATATCATTCCCAGATGATCTCGAGCCGGGGATAAGGAAGGTTAACAAAAAGTTGGGCGCCTTCATGCACCTCCATGGTGGAAGATTGTACGGAATCAACACTACGGGCCAAGTGCTATAACTTGTACTCATATTCCCAAAAGAGTTGAATCCATCGGTTGTGAGTCTCAGGCGCAAGTTCCGAGCTTCTATCCCAAACTCTGGATATTGATTATCGAAAGACTACCACGCAAGTGAGTCAGCTGGGTGCCTCATATATGCATCATTCTTAACACTTTTCTCCTCGTGTCACCTCATATCGTGAGCTGTTTTCTTACACAGGTATAGTCTTTACAACCTAGGTCTGAAGGGAAAATACCACAACACCTTAACCGGCACATTTTTCTTACCCTTCCATCTCGACTCTCCACATACAGGATATGCTTGTTTCTCCTCGTTCTCATTCCAAAACAAAACACAATCATTCTTGCATGCATGTATGGACTTGTACTCAAATCCTAATCTATTTCTCAACTGTTTCGCTTCATAAAAGTTCTTTGGCAATGCAGACCCTTCGGGAAACACCTCGTTAAATAAGTTTAATACCATGCTTATTGCTTTAGTCGACATCCCACACAATGACTTAATGTGAAGCAATCGCACAATAAACGACATTTTGGAATGTTTTGTACAACCTGGATAAAGCTCGCGCTTTGCATCTTCCCACATTGAAGCAAAATTTTCACAATCAGTCTCTCTGCCACTTGAGGCATTGTCGTCAACCTCGTCCATAAACATCCCCGCTCCAATGTCACCCAACATCTCTTCCATCTCATCCTGCTCATAATCATCATTCATGTGTTGCAAATAATTGTGATGATCGACCAATACATCTGCTAACTGTTCATACGGCTCACCATGCAGTACCCATCGGGTATACCCCAGATCCATACCGTTCACAAATATATGATTTTCTACTTCATCCAACCCTATCGCACACAAATTCTTACACCCTCGACATGGACACTTAATGTAACCTTGACTATCAGTAGAGGCCCGTGCAAATTCAATGAAAGTTCTTACTCCACGCGCATAGGGTACGTAATCCTTTCCAAATCTATCGCCCAAATGCATCCAATTTTTGTCCATTTCTAAAAGCATCTATCTATTAATAACACGTACATAGAAAACTCACATGCATGTATGCTCCAATTCTCATTGCTTTTTTTATAAGGTAGTTGGTCCTATCCCATTTGAGATTATATTATCCATATTGCACAAATCTCGTCACTCTACTACTTTCAACGTTAGTAGAAACTTCGACAGCACCTCCCCATAGTTCTCCAAGTATACATGTTCAAATAGAGGGATTGTGACCCTCCGAACAGTATACCAGAAGAACAGTAGAGGAAGACACTGAGACTTCACATTAAATGTGGAAAGTAGGAGTAATAAAAATATGCAATACAGATAATATAATCCAAAACTGTCCACACTGGACAATTCGGGAATTAGTGGACACATAAATGTATTCTAATTCTCAAACGAGTTTAAAGTTATTTATGCAATGTTACACCATATATATCAAAAAACACTACAAACAATATCTCCATGTTGTTTGAATTAACAATGTTACCTTCTAGTAGTGTTATATTGTTAAACTAGATAGATATGGAAGATTATGTGAACAAGTTTCCTATCAGTACACAACAAGAGAGAATGATCTTGAAAAAATGTCTAAATTTTAGTCTAATTACTTAATCGTTACAAACAGTCCGACCTTGACAACTCTCAAGGCCGGAGAGACTTTGACAGCAATTAAACTAAAATTCTAACATTTCTTCAAGATCATACTCCTTCGTTGTGTACAAGACACGAAACTTGTTCACATATTCTTTCATTTGGAATCTTGTTTAACAATATAACAGAATACGAAGGTGACACTGTTAATTTATAAAAATTAATAGTTATGGAATCAAACTTTAGATTTTTCAACGGGCAACACAGTTTTTTATAGTGATTTTGGATTGGCTGGGCCTATCCTATACGAAATACTATAATGATTGATCTCGGATGCATCACAATTATAATTTAATTGTTATTATATATTTTAGGACATTGTTAATTGATATCTATGTAATTTTAATTCTTATTATATAATTGTTATTATAATTGTTATATATAATTTCTTCCAAGGATATAATATAATTTTAATTATTATCATTCCTAAAGTATCATTTTAATTGTTATACTTAATTGAGTGAGTTATTTATATTTAATAAGTAATTATTAATTATAGTTATTGTATATATATATATTATACTTTATATATAGTTAAGTTATATACTTTTTTTTTAAATTAAGTTTTATACTATAGTTATAACTTGAATAATAATCATATTCTAACTAAATTTGTATGAATATATTATATATACTTACTAAATGTTAAATATTAAGTCTCATATTAAATGTATATTAAATGTTTTTAATCTTTACTTAAATTAAGAGTCTAAACTTATAATTTTCTTGCTAAAGAACAAATTCAAAAAACACAAAAAAAAATCACATAAATACTAAAAACTAAACACAATATATTTCTAACCATATAAACATATTCAATACAAATTCACAAACAATAATCACAATATTTCAAATCCATATCACAACAACAACAACAATATTCCCACAACAATATTTCTGCACATATTAATTCATCAATGAACACCATAAACTCACAAACTATTCACAAAATTCTCAAACAATAATCACAATTATTTCAAGAGTAAGCATAAAATCACAATAACATGTATTAACATATTCCTAAACTTGAGAAATATAACTAGCACTCACAAATTCTTCAAAACCAAAAAATATTCTATCAAAATTTTCACATATATCCAAAACCTGAAGACAATATATTTCTAACCATGTAAACATATTCAAACAAAATTCACAAACAATAATCACAATATTTCAAATTCATATCATAACATATTCACAATATTTCCATAACAATATTTATATATTAATTCATCAATAAATACCATAAACTCACAAACTATTCAAAACTATACAATATGACTTTCAACTTCATTCAACCCTATCGCATACAAATTTTTACATCCTCGACATGGATACTTAATGTAACCACGACTATCAGCAGAGCCCCGTACGGCTGTAACTCACTTAATAGACACCTATATCGATGTCTGAAGATACGTATGACCCACTTCATGGCCACAAACGCAACAAATGAAGGTACGCAACTACAACGTGATCACCAAGCTAGCTAGCTAGTCAGTCCTCTATATATTTATTACTTGTAACACAATCATAGAGGATGTTTAAACATTACTTTGAAAACAAAAGGGATCGATCCTCCCACTAAAACTGCATTACTATTTACTAATCCAATGGTCGGCCCCGTCTTTAATCTTTACTTAAATTAAGATCCTAAACTTATAATTTTCTTGTTAAACATATTCAATAAAAATTCAAAAACAATAATTACAATATTTCAAATCCATATCACAACAACAATAATATTCCCACAACAATATTTCTGTACATATTAATTCATCAATGAACACCATAAACTCACAAACTATTCACAAAATTCATAAACGATAATCACAATTATTTCAAGAGTAAGCAAAAAATCACAACATGTATAAATATATTGCTAAACTTTAAAAATATAACTAGCACTCACAAATTCAAAAAAACCAATTAATCTAATCGTCATTCATTAGGGAGAGTAATTTGATTCCAATTAATCTATTTAGGAATTTGTACACTAGAATTTTGGATACTAGATTGTAATAATAAAGTATATCGTTTTGGGCTAGTAATAAGAGCTTGTGGTTCTAATGTTGTTTTCATTAGTTTATAATAGATCATATATATATATATATATAATATACTATATATTATAATATAATATTATATATTGTATGCTATATGTTATAGTATACATTATAATATATAACATATATTAATAATATAATATATTATAGTCAATATTTTGAAAAATGAATCGAAAAACGTTCAAACTTACTAAGAATTACGTTCGAACGTTTCGTGTATATAAGGCCAAAACAGAACGGCAATACGTCATTTTCACCGTTATCTAACTTCGTTCCCGTTTGCATGCCGCCACTCCTCCGTCGCTGCCGCCGTCAAACTCCGCCACAACGTCACTAAAAAGTAGGCATTCATCTTTTAATCAAATAACATGTATTTTATTTGAGATTTGGGTTCGGTTTTGTTTAAAATGGGACAAGTGGTGGCCGGATTTTCAACTCCATTTTTCTACCACCACGGCTTGCCATTGGCCAAATAGTCAACGTAGAAAAGTTTCTTTAAGTGTATACTTCATTTCTACGGTGGCATTTCGACATTTAAAACCTTATAGATTGATTTTCGAGATTTCAATAATGGCTGAGTCGACTCAATCATTCTGTGTCGTAACGTTCGAATGTTTCACCAAGACGTTCAAACATACGACGTTTCAATTACATAGCCGTTAAGGCTTCTACGTTCGAACGTGTATTGTTTTACATTCGGACGTTATTTTTCGTAAAAGTTTTATCCAAATGTTTAATTATAACGTCCGAACATACTACTTTTTAAATTTATTTATGCTTCAATGTTCGGACGTTCATCCTTTACGTTCGCACGTAAAATCCATACGTTCAAACATATAACATAAACGCCCGAACATATGTCATTTAAATTTATTTACTTCTTACGTTCGAATGTGTATGTTATATGTTCGCACGTATGCGTTTTACGTGCGAACGTAAAGGATACACGTCTGAACGTTTTATCTTAACGTTCAAACATTTATTTTACTATGTTCGAACGTTAATGCAGAGCAGCTTAAAATTAACACAAAAAATGCATCAATGTAAATAATTTTTTTTCCTTTTCTATTTTCAAGATATGGCTCATCCTCTGCATACTAGGAAACGAGGGAGGGAATGAGCCACTCAGGACACTGCTCGTATCGGGGCTCGTACTGTTATGGTAGAGCGAGAGGTCCTGATTAAGGAGTTCGACGAACTCATATGGGAGCAGACGAACCTGAGAGATGTTTTCGACAGTAGAGGTTGGGAAATATTTGCACATTGAGGGGGAAGATATACCCCTCAATGGTTCAGGAGTTCTATATAGGGATGCATGGCATGCCTCAGGACGCATCCTCTCACACTGTGACTGTACGCAGTGTTTTCATTAAAATTTCACCAAATGTCATCGTCAAGCACCTCGGGATTCGTCGAAGAGTTGAGACATCTGCACACGCTACACCCCGAGAGGATGTAGGCACTTCTGCAACATCTACTGGCTGCCCATTTAAGCCAGCATCAGCCAGAGATGCAGATCGATCAGAGGCCAATGATACTGGCCTCGAGGCTCGGGATGATGACCGAGATGAGGATTTCTACATCCCATTGAAAGGGATCGCATGCAGATCGAGAGGAAAAACGCCTTCAACCAAAACCATCTGCTACCTTTCTTCCGCATGTTGCACCTTATTGTTGCAACAAACGTGGATCCTGTGGCACATAAAACCACATTTAGTCGGCTTCAAGCACATTGTTTTATACTAGTGGCACGTGGAGATTCCATAGATTTGCCACTGCACATCTTTGAGAGGATCCGTTACGAGGCGAGCATCGTCTCCACAGATAATCTTCCATACGGTGTCCTGATCAGCCGATTATTACTTGCACGGGGAGTGCCAACCCAGCTAGAGGAGCGGGTCAAAGATCAGATGAACCCCCTTGACATGACCATGCATCGACGAAGCATTGGACAGGTGAGGGGACGTCAGCCACCCCCTGTTGACGTAAGTAGCCACAATGTTCGAACGTAAATTTCCTATACGTTGGAACGTAAAATAAATCTCATCTGTCTTTAGTGACGGTTTCCAGAAACTGTCACAGAAAAGGCTTTTTAGTGACGGTTTGGGGACTGTCAGAATTTTCCAACCGTCACTAAAAAGCAATTTTGTTGTAGTGATATGGACCATGAACAATAAGATCATAGAAGGGGAAATCTCAAAGGTGTGAGACTTGAGTTTCCTCACCTCCAAGGAGACAACCAACAACTTGGACCTTCAAGGCGAAACAGTATTTTGACTTCCATCAGACTTCAACGCCTCCCCGCATGCTCATGGCCTCCTATCACACGGATGGTGAGGCTTTTGTGTGGTACCAAGACTTTATGGAGAGGGGGGGGGGGGGGGGGGGTGCACTTCCAAGATTGGGATACATTCACCAAGTCCTTGCTTGTTCACTTTGGGCCGACCGCTTACAATGATCCCATGGAGGCACTAACTCGATTGAAGTAGAACAGCTCCGTCACTGCATACAAGGCACAATTTGAGGCTCTTGCCAACTGTTTGAGAGGGCCTTCAGATATGCACAAGTTGAGTTGCTTCCTTAGTAGCTTAAAAGATGAAATTCTCCTTCTAATCTGGATGTTGAATCTTGTCAATTTAAACGCAACATATGGGTTAGCTAAAATACAAGAGAAATACCTCTTGAGCACAAGAAAAATAAGCAAACTCATAGTAGAGAGGACCAGTTCAGTAGTTGGGGGGGGGGGGGGGGGTTCTTCTCACGACTCCTATTCTAGTGATGGTAACAACAAATGGCAGGAATCCTTGGTGTCTACTGTGAAGGTGACATCCATTCAACTGGATGAGAAGTGCAAGAAGGGCATGTGCTATGACTATGATGAGAAGTGGAGCCTAGCCCATACTTGCAAAAACCTAGAATTTACCTTTTACAAGGTAATGAAGAAGTGTTAGAAGAAGAAGAGTGTAAGCAACATGGGGACAATGAAGAAAAATAGGAAGTGATAGTGCCTATTGTTAATCTGGAGGAACCCAAAATTTCTTTGGTTGCCATTGCTGGAAGTCCCACCATTAGAAGCATGAGACTAGTGGGGAGTATTATGGGTGACCAAATGGTGATCCTAGTGGATTCTGATAGCTCACATAATTTCATTGACTTAGCATTGATTCCCAAATTGAAGCTGCCAGTAGACTCTTCTATCAATTTAAGGGTGAACGTGGCTAATGGTCAATGCCTCAAAAGTGGAAGATTGTGCAGGACAGTGAATTTGAAGCTGCAAGGTACCCTATTCCAACCCTCTCTTTATTTGCTTGATATTTGCTGGTTGTGATATTGTATTAGGTGTCTAATTCTTAGAGATATTAGGCCCTATAACATGGGATTTTTCAAAATTTTTGATGAGTTTTGTGCATGGTGGAAAGTTGGTTGAATTTAAGGGGTTAAAATTAAGTCCATCGGTTGCAGAGGATGGCCACAAACTGCTCGAAGCCACAGTGGCTAAGGGCAAGGGGATCTTGTTACAAATTGTGTTTGATGAGTGGATGGGCATAATCTTAAAACTATGGATGGTGATGTTATTGAACTATTGGAAGAATTCCAAGGGGTGTTTAGGGAGCCTAAGGGATTACCCCCATCCCGTACACACGATCACAAGATTTTCCTAAAGGAAGGCACTCAACGCATCACTAATAGACCCTATCAATACCCCTATTATAAAAAAAAAAAGAAATAAAAAAGATAGTGATAGAATTACTAAAATCCGGGATGATAAGACCAAGCTCCAGCTCCTTTTTCTCCCCTATTTTGTTGGTTCGCAAGGCCGATGGGAGTTGGAGACTCTGTGTCGACTATAGGGCATTAAATAGGGGAACGGTGAAGGCAAAGTTCCGTATTCCAATGATCGATGAATTGCTGGATGAATTATCTAGCTCAGTTATCTGCTTTAAACTCGATTTAAGGTTGGGTTATCACCAAGTCCTGGAATACCTAATGACATACCCAAGACGGCTTTTCGAGCTCATGAAGGGCATTACGAGTTTTTGGTAATGCCCTTCAGCTTAACCAATGCACCACCTACTTTTCAAGGGTTAATGAATAATATTTTCAAACCTTATCCAACGAAATTTGTGCTCATATTTTTTGACGAAATATTGGTGTATAGTAGATCTCGGGATGAGCATTTGGGGCACCTAAAGCAGGTTTTGACCATGCTACAACAACACTGTTTATATGCCAAGAGATCCAAATGTAGAATTGCAGTTGAGGAGATTGATTATCTAGACAGGGTGATTAATGCTAAAGGTGTAATGGCCAATTCTTCCAAGGTTGCTACTATGCTTGGGTGGCCTGAGCCTAAAAATGTGAAGTCTCTAAAGGGATTCCTGTGGCTAATAGGGTATTACCGGAAGTTTATAAGAAACTATGGTCACATTGCAACACCCCTTACAGCTTTACTTAAAAAGAATTCTTTTTTGTGGAGTTTGGAGGCCAAGAGGGCATTTATGGCCCTAAAACAAGCTATTTCACAACCCCCAATACTGAAGTTGCCAAATTTTAGCAAACTCTTTACTATCGAATGTGATGCATGTGGGACAGGTTTTGGAGCAATGTTGATTCAATCTGCACAACCTATTTCCTACTTAAGTCAGGCACTTAAAGGAAAGGCTCTTCTATTATATACTTATGAAAAAGAGTTGTTGGCTCTTGTGATAGCGGTGCAAAAATGGAGGTCATACCTCCTTAGTTAGACTTTTGTTGTTAAAACAGACCAACAAGCCCTCAAATTCCTACTTGAGCAACGTGTGGACACGGAAACTCAGCACAAATGGGTGGCAAAATTAATGGGGAACGATTTCTCTATTGAATATAAAAAGGGAGAGGAGAATAGGGTTCTCGAAAGGAGGAAGAGCTACAGGAGACTATGTTCTGCCATGATTTCATTTCCCACCTCTTATGGGTTGAGGAGCTAAAACATAGTTACTAGAACTCTACTGAGATGGCGGAGTTGTTAAATCAGCTCCTTTATAACCATAACATCCCTAAAGGCTTTTCATTACTGCAAGGTTTAATCATTAAAAAAGGGCGGATAGTCTTGGCTCTTGATTCTAATTGTTTTTAAAAACAAGGGTACTGCAATATGTTCATAACAGCCCCCAGGCAAGCCGTTCAGGTTATCTAAAACCATACTAGAAAGCTAAGCGTGATTTCTATTGGAGGAGCATGAAGAGGACCATAAAACAAATGGTGAAAGAATGTGACACTTGCCAAGCCATGAAATATGTGACCTTACATCTTGCAGGGCACTTTAGCCCTTACCCATTCCACAACAACCCCTGGTTTGACATATCACTTGATTTTGTTGAAAGGCTACCAATTTCTAAGTGGTTCAGTGTAATATTTGTTGTAGTAGACTATTTCACTAAATATGATCATTTTATGGCTTGGCCCACCCATATACTGCCCAAAGTGTGGCAGAAGAGTTCATGAAGGATGTCTTCTGCATGGGTTTCCCAAGTCTGTGGTGTCAGATAGGGATCCAATTTTTCTGAGTTCATTTTGGAAGGCCTCGTTTCACTCTCAGGGTTCCTCACTAGACTTCAGTTAAGCTTACCATCCACAATCATACGACCAAATTGAAGCTCTAAATAAATGTATCGAGGGGTATCTTCGGTACTATGCAAGGTTTAAACCCAAGGTCTGGTAACAATGGCTTACTATGGCCGAGTGGTAGTATAATACTACCTACCACACAGCCACCAAAATGGCTCCTTTTGAAGCTGTCTACTACTACCCACCCCTAACCCTCCTTTCATACATCTCTGGCACTATTTCTAGTGAGGCAGTAGATCAATTATTATGCAGCAGAGACCAGATAATCAATTTATTGAAGCAAAATTTGACAGAAGCTCAAAGTCGAATGAAGAATTATGCTGATAAATAGAGGACAGAGAGGGAACTCGAAATGGGAGATTGGGCTTACCTAAAGCTCCAACTGTACAGGCAGAGAACCCTAGCTACGAGGCACAATATGAAGCTGGCCCCTAGGTACTACGGGCCTTTTCAGATCGAAGGAAGATTAGCTCGGTAACTTACTGTTTGAAGCTACCGGAGTCCTCCAAGATACACCCAACGTTTCACGTCTCTTGTCTCAAGAGAAAGCTGGGCTCACATATCCAAGTTTTTCCTACTCTACCTCCTATGGACCAAATGGGGGATGTAGAAGATCAAGTTGATATCACTGAAAATCAAGAACCAAACCAAGTTGATATCACTGAAAATCAGGAACCAAACCTATAATCATCACTTGCCAAAATCAGTGCAAATATGCACCCAATTGGCAACTGCCACCAAAGGCAAAAAGTCCGCAACTGAATATTTTTTGTTGATCAAGAGACTAACCGATGAATTAGCCATTGCAGGCCAACCTATGACCAGTGAAGACGTGATCACATATGGGCTTGCCGGGCTAGGCCATGAGTATGACAGTTTTGATGCCTCCATCTCCGCTCGGACATACATGGTTTCTCTTGAAGAAATCTACTCTCTGCTGCTCACCACAGAAGCACGCATCTCTCGGCACCAACTTGCTTCACCTCTTCAACAAGCATCTCTTAATGTTACTCATAAACAATTTTAGCAATTCACACATCGAGGACGCGGTGGATATCGTGGAAAGGGACGTGCACAACGTACTGGCTACCACAACAACACCCGTAGCAATGATCTACCTACTCTGATCTGTCAGGTTTGTAATAAATCAGGCCATTCGGCCAGAAAATGTTACCATCGCTTTGATCTCTCTTATCAGGATTCAATCAAAACTGAAAACAAACAAGTCATGGTAGCATCCAATGGAGCAAACTGGGCAACTGATTAGCATGCAGACTCAGGAGCTACTCATGATGTCACAAATGACATCAACAATCTGAATCTCAACCATGAAGATTACAATGGTTCCGATAATGTTCAAGTGGGAAATGGTCAAGGTTTGCAAATTACACAAATTGGTTCTACTAAACTCTCCACTCCCACCTCTTCTTTTGTTCTTCATAACGTTCTTCTTGTTCCTGAAATTCTGTGTTGACAACCATGTATATTTTGAATTTCACGATAAATTCTTTTTTGTGAAGGATTACTCGAGGAAGGTCCATCATCACGGCCAACTCAATAATGGCCTTTATCAATTCAGCTCTACCTCTCGCAACCACTGCCCGCGTCTCCCCTCGTAAATGGCATCGCTGTCTTGGACATGCATCACAACCTATCATTAACAAAGTCCTCTCCAACAATAATCTTTCTGCTATCAATAATAAATTGCCTTCTGTTTGCTCCGAATGTCAAATGGCCAAAAGCCATGATTTACCCTTTCAATATTCTCCACATGTTTCTAGTAATCCATTAGATTCAATATTTAGTGACGTGTGGGGACCTGCATCCGTGGTTTCCACCATCAGAGCTAAATATTATGTCAGTTTTCTCGATGATTATTCAAAATTTGTTTGGTTGTTTCCAATGAAGTTCAAATCTGATGTTGAGACACTCTTTCTTCAATTTCAAGCATATGTTGAGAAGCATTTTGAACGAAAAATTAAAGCCATTCAATCCGATTGGGGTGGTGAATTCCACCGCTTAAACTCATATTTCAAACAAAATGGAATAAATCATCGGCTAGCTTGTCCACCCATCAACAAAACGGATCAATCGAACGTAAACATCGACATATTGTCGAAATTGGATTAAGTTTGTTGGCTCATTCAAAACTGCTGCTAGCCTACTGGGAAGATCCCTTTCAAACTGCCACATATATCATCAATCGACTCCCAACACCTGTTCTAAAACACAAATCCCCCTTTGAACTGTTGTATCATCGTCTACCCGATTACTCGTTCATGCGGGTCTTTGGCTGTGCATGCTGGCCAAACATGCGACCTTACAATAAAAATAAGCTCAGCTATCGGTCTCGTACGTGCATCTTCCTTGGCTACAGTCTTTGTCATCAAGGTTATAAATATTTTGATCCATCAACTGGAAAGACTTATATTTCAAGACATGTTATATTTGATGAAACAATTTTTCTTCCTGTCAACCCATCCAAGTCTGAATCCTCTACTCTTCAAAACGTGTCTCTTCCCTCAAATATAAACGTTGAGGCTTCTTCCAGCACCACACATTTGCAACCTCACCTCCTTCCCACACGAACACCATCAGCACCTTGTTTACCTTCTATTGCAGAAACAGAGGAAGAGTGCTCAACTCAACATGCAGCTGCTGTACCTGATCGCCAACCATACATTGCAGCTCCAACTTCGGATTTGGCTTCTACTCAGTGCACTACTCCATCATAGCATGCTGCAAACAGCCACCCTATGACTACAAGAGCAAAGAACAATATTCATCAACCCCGTAAGCAATCAGATTGCTATATTTGATACCCTCTTCCGAGAGCATTGATAACTAAAACAGCCACTCCAGCTCCAGAACCAACGTCTTTTACGGAAGCATCCAAACATATTCATTGGCGTGCGGCAATGAACCAAGAATTCAATGCTCTACTCCAAAATGGAACCTGGTCCCTTGTTGCACCTTCACCACACGCTAACATCGTGAGCTGTCGCTGGGTATATCGAATCAAGAAGAAAGCCGATGGAACCATTGAACGTTACAAGGCTCGATTGGTTGTCAAATGCTTCCATCAACAAGAAGGAGTTGATTTTTCAGAAACATTCAGCCCTGTTATAAAACATGCAACAATTCAGTTGGTTCTATCTCTTGCTGTTTCTTATGGTTGGCCTACACTTCAACTTGATGTTCAAAATGCATTTTTGCATGGCGATTTACATGAAGAAGTATTCATGGCTCAACCTCAAGGCTACATTCACCCATAGTACCCGCATCATGTGTGTAAACTACACAAGTCACTATATGGCCTACGTCAAGCTCCAAGAGCTTGGTTTTCGAAGCTCTCAGATAAACTCAAATCTTTCGATTTCAAAGAAAGTCATGCCGGCAACTCTCTTTTTATTCTAAAGACAAAAACAGAGGCAATTTACATTTTGATATATGTTGATGATATATTAATTACAGGCTCAAGCTTCACTGTCATCACCAACATAATACAAAGTCTAAAAGTTGAGTTTGCTGTCAAAGAGCTGGGAGATCTCCACTTCTTTCTCGGGGTTGAAGCTGTTCAAAGCTCAGAGGGACTTTATCTCACTCAACAAAAGTATGTAGTTGATTTACTGAAAAGAAGCAACATGGATAAAGCTAAACCGTGTACCACGCCAATGGCTTCTACATGTCATCTTACTGCAACCGATGGCACTCCATGTACTGATGTGCGTTTATATCGAAGTATTGTTGGCAGCATGCATACTTAGCTTTTACAATGCCTGATTTGGCATTTGCAATACACAAAGTAAGCAAGTTCATGCATAAGCCTATGGAATCACATTGGCAAGCCGTAAAACGAATACTTAGATATCTCAAACATACAGTTTCAATAGGTCTTTTAATCACCAAAGCAACATATTTGCGACTCGAAGCCTATTCAGACTCGGATTGGGCGGCTGATAAAGATGATAGAAGATCTGTTGATGCCTATTGCATTTTTCAAGGACCTAATCTAATTTCATGGAGCTGCAAACAACAACAAACAGTGGCCGAAGCAGCACTGAGGCTGAATACAAGTCTCTTGCAAACACTGCAGCCAAAATCACATGGATCAAGTCTATTTTATCCGAGCTTGGCATCTCTATAAGTCATCCGCCTGTGCTTTGGTGTGATAATATTGGCACAACTTATCTTTCATCGAATCCAGTGTTTCATGCTCGAACAAAACACATCGAAATCGATTTCCACTTTGTCAGGGATCAAGTGTCTCACAAACAATTATCTGTTTAATTTATCTCAAGTCGCGATTAGCTAGCAGATGCCTTAACAAAACCGTTGCCACTAAGCAAGTTCAAGAATGTTCAATTCAATCTGAAAGTACGTGATCTCCCCTTCAGATTGAGGGGGCATGTAGAAGATCAAGTTGATATCATTGAAAATCAGGAACCAAACTTGCAATCATCACTTGCCAAAATCAATGAGCCAAACCTGCAATCATCACTTGCCGAAATCAGTGCTACAGATAAGGGATGAGGAGCTGTGATCCTGCGGATTTGAATTTGAATTAGATAGCTGTTAAACTCAAATTAGAATGTTGCATAAATGTAGGAAATTAGTTGTAATTATGTGTATATATACACCTCTTGTAATCTGCTAAAGAGATTGAACGAACATTATACAATTCTTCAAAACTCTTCTTTACTTTCTTTGCAGGGGAGATACAGCCGAAGCTGGAACATATCTTGGAACGCCGCATGAGGAGGCAGGGTAATCAGGCAGTAACAGACAACCGAGGTACTTGCGAAATGGATTGGATGATACATGTTGACGTGTCAGCTATTAAAAATAATAAAAATTCTAAAATTTAAAATTTAAAATTCAAATTAAAAATGAAAATATTGATAAAATAGAGCTATCACTCAATAAATATAATATTGTGTGTAAAATTGTACTTACGTGTTGTATTATTCTTAAGCATTAGCATTTGATTGTGTATCACATTAGGTCCATTAGGTAAACTTTGTCTAATATCATAGGTTTTTTGTCGTTTGCTTATCATACTTGAAACCTAATATCACATTTGATTATTCATCTAAACTCTATATAATGATATAATATTATTTAAATTTAACTTTTTATTATTTCTTAAGATTTTTTTCATATTTTACAAATCTACCAGTTATATTTTATTTTTTAAATTTATAGTGCACACTTTTCTAATAATTGTTTCTTTTGGTTATATCGTTCATTTTAATTATATTATTATTTGCTTATATTTTTAATGATTACTATTTGCAAGTGAGAATGTAATGGTTATATCTGGTAAGTTGTACAGTTCGACTAAGTGAAATAAGAGTAAAAAATTAAACTGCTCACAAAAAATTAACTAATTAGTCTGTTAGATTATTACATGCTTCGAATCTAAAATATACTAATATCAAGTTACGTACTGGCAAATTAACTGATTCATGATTACTAATAGCTTTTTAGTAATCATTTTTTGTAAGTAATAATGTATGTTATTAAATTAGCGAAGTTAAATTAAAGTAGCACACTACACAAAACATCAAACTAAATGCTATAGTAAAATATGTAACATGATGTTAGCAAATTTGTAACATGATGTCAATTATCAACAAGTCATATTAAAATATATATATATATATATATATATATGTATCACTACAACAGAATGTGTGTTTTGTGACAGAGGAAACTGTCACAAAAAAATGGTAAGCCGTCACTAAACATATTTGGTGACGGTTTGAAACCGTCACCATGACCGTCACCTAAAGTGCGTCACAGAAAACATTTGGTGACGGTTTACTGTTCAACCGTCACAAAAAATATTTTTAGTGACGGTTGGAAGTGTTCCGTTCTGTACAACGTTCGAACGTTCCTTTTTTTGTGACGGTTATGAACTGTCACAGAAAATAACGTTCGGACGTAAAATTAAACGTTCGGACGTTATACCCGACCGATTGGCGTTCGAATGAGAGAAGTTGACGTTTGTTGTATATCGTTCGAACGTATCATATTTACGTTCGAATGTTAATGCGGGCCGAACGTTAATTACAATAAACATTCGAACATTTGTTCGAACGTAAACGTAAATGTTCAAATGTAGCGCGTTTAATGTTCGGACGTTATTTCGAATGTAAACGAAGGAGCGTCCGAATGCAAGTTTTTTGTTCGAACGTTAGTCGGTTTAACGTTCGAACGATTCAATTGTATTTACGTTCGAACGTTTGTTACAGTGTGAACCAACGTTCGAACGATTTTTATTTACATTCGAACGTACAGATCAGAAATACTAATTTCATAAAATTTAAAAACAAAATACCAATGGTATCATATTACATACCCAATTAACAAGTAACAATGTCTTATAAAAGTACAAAATTAGATATTAAAACTAGTCAGAAATATTGATAAAATTTATTTCTTCTTTTTCCCTCGCCCACGGGGATTCTGTTGCAACGACATAACACGCTCCATTTGCACCATCATCTCTCGTTGCACTTGCTCTTGCACTTCACTGCGTATTCTTTCCTCTTGGTCTCTCTGTTGGTCCTGCAAACGCGTCTCCAAATGAGACTGTCGTTCTAAGAGAGACTCTAACTCTTGCTGTCTCGACCTCATATACTCATTCTCACGCCGTGCAGCTTCTAAATCTGCTGTAAGATTATTAATTTGTGAAGCCGATGAGGTTGAGGAGGATGAACATTTATGCTTGATAGATCGTCCCAAACCTCTTGCCATACTAGACTGCGGCCCGAGCACTTGGGTGAATATGTCTATGTCACTAGGAGAGGATTCCACAGAAGTCGACTGCATCTCCAACATTTTGCTCTGCAATTTAAAAGGTAATGATCGTAAATATCTAGTAACGTATTAAAAGAAATAGAAATAAGAAATAAACTATTAAAATGTTCTATAAAAAATTTATTTAACAAAATTAAAACTGCTTACATAATTATCTGCAGCGACAGGATCCATCCACTCACTATGCTCATTAGTGTGAGCAGCAGCATAGACATGAATGAGGGAAAAGTTTTCAGGATCATCACGTTTCTAACAAAGCGACAATATTAGCAATTTTGAAAAGAATTAGTTAGTACTTATCAGAAAGAATATCAGGAAAATAAATGAATTCTATAATTTTTTAATTACCATTTTTTCAGCAAGACGGTGGAATGACCTTGAACCGGCACGATGGTGGACAGTCAGAACGGATCTATTCTGTGCATTTGTAGAACTCAAGTGCTACAAAATATATTAAAAATGTTAATTGTAATATGTATACATATAATGTATAAAACGAATATGAATGTAAATAATTAAAAGATATAAATGTAAAATACCTGATAATCTGGAGATGCGAAAAGATCACAACACTTTCTCCAATCATCTAACTTCATCTGCTGAAAAGGAGACTGCGCAGCCTCTTCCAACGTCTCAAACTTCTTGAAGTGGTCATGACATCGTCCTTTGTGACGTCGGAATAGTGTAGCCATCAACTCATTCACGGTTCTGAAATCCTCGCTACGGCCAAAGTCGAGGTCGAATTCATCCTAACAAGGGAATCAGGTAAAAAATATAATATATTATTCTAAGTGAAAAAAATGTACTGAAAAGTAAACTCACCAGCACACGACTTCGAATGTGCTCCTTAATCTCATTCGGAACATCTCGCCATGAGCGCACATAAAATGGAGCATAAGCTCGAACTACTATGCCAATATAGGAGGAAAGCGCTGCTGCACTATCATCCACTCCTCCAGTGGAATTATCAGGAATTGTGATCTTCAGTTTACCGTGCCTTCTATTTTTTTCAAGAGAGATTCCACGTGTATAGCCACGACCGCGACGTGCAGATGCATGAACTACATGATAATAATAGATATACTATAATTACAATTATATAGTTATTGAGAAAAAAAGTATATAATTATAATTATATAATTATCAACGACAATATTTCCTTACTGGTAGGTGTCGACTGGCTGTTGTTCTCTTCTGTGTTAGCTTGATCTTCAGGAACGGATTCCTCGAGTGGGGAGTCCTCAATGGATTCAGGACTTGGACTTGGCGGAGGCACATTTCTTCGTTGTCGTTTTGGCGGCATTCTTTAAAATAATTAATTATATCAAAGAAAATTAATTAGAAGAAATTATGAAAATTTAAGATATTTTATAGTCACCTATATAAATAAAATATTTAGTACTTTTACTCTTCAGATGAATTTTCCATGCTTGTTTCAGAATCCCCATCAATAACATCTTCATCATCATCATGCACCTCTTCTTCATCATCTTTATCTACCTCCTGCCCGGATTCTGATTCGTATTCATCTTCTGACTCGTCTTCTTCATCTTCCTCCAAACTGACTTGAATTGAATGATCATTTAATACAGACGGGTCGAGATGTACGGGTGGGACATCATCTCTACACAAGGGGACCAACTCGAGTGCACCGAGGTCAACAAACAAGTTAATACCCTCTCCATCTTCCTGGTATGCCTCAACAATCGGATTGTCATCTTCATCTCCACTATTCTCGTAATCTGCACTCGTTCCTGCTTCATATATATTTCGAGGAACAAATTTTTGTACGACTCGCCAAGTTATCTCCCCACTATCTTCATCAACATTTTTTATTGGATCAATCAAGTAATAGACTTGGGTAGCTTGACAAGCCAATACGAATGGATCATCTTCGTACCATTTAGATGCAGTATTGACACTCGTAAAGTGATTATCCCTATGTATCGAAACCCGACCACCGCCTAGATCCCACCAATCACATTTGAAGACATATGTTACAGACCCACCCAGATATTTCAATCCGATAATATCACGTATGACACCATAATAGTCAATATCATCTGTTCCATGACTCCCCTCGACCAACACACCACAATTTTGAGTCTTTCTATTACGTTCACGGTCCAAAGTATGGAATCTATAACCTCGAACCGTGCATGCAGTATATCGAATTGCTCTATTTGAGGGACCACGGGCCAATGCATACAATTCAGAAGAAATTGATCCGGGATCACGAGCACGTTGTTCCAAAATCTAAAAATTGAAATAGTATATATTTATTATTTTATTATCCAGAGTTAAAAATTTCACAATATAACATATATATAATTTTAGTTCATACACGTTCTTCAAACCATCCCGGAAATTCTTCCTCGTGTCTTGCCTCTATATTTTCTACGCCTTCCGTTCTAAGTTTGTCCATGTGGTCACTGTTATAACATGTTGCAAAAGAAGTATATTTTGAGCACAACAATTCTAATTAATTTAAAGAAAACTATAATTATTCAAATAAATTAAATGACATACCTAAGATAATCATCAATCTCTCGGCAGTTATTTAGCACATACCACCGAACTTTACCCAACTCTCCATCAATTAAATCGTAACCTGTTTGTGCACCCAAGGGTCGTACATTCTGGGAAAACACTGATAACTCACGAGGAGGCGGAGTAGCAAGATCAGCATTTCGCTCTTGACGACTAAATCGTGTCTCAACACCACGAAGATATAGAGAGCAAAATGTTAACCATTCATCGTGTATATAAGCCTCTGCTATTGAACCCTCAGCTTTGGCTTTATTCCCAACAGTGCGCTTCAATCGACCCAAATATCTTTCAACTGGATACATCCAACGGAACTGCACCGGTCCACCCAGAAGTACCTCTCGCGGTAAATGTATTGCTAAATGGACCATGACATCAAAAAATGATGGTGGAAAGATCTGCTCGAATTTACATAGTATATTAGCAATGTCTTCTTCCAATTTCGACAACACATCTCGATTTACTACCCGAGCGCACAAATCCTTGAAAAACATACATAGTTCAGATATGGCGACACGTACATTAGATGTCAGCTTCCCACGAATTCCCACAGGTAATAACTTCTGCAAAAAAACGTGACAATCATGACTTTTCAATCCATTGATTTTCCAATCATCAGGACTCACGCATCTACCAATATTTGAAGCATAACCATCTGGCAACTTCACACCTTGCAACCATTTACAGAAATCAATCCTCTCCTCCCTCGTCATCGTAAAACATGCATGCGGCATGACTACCCTGTTGCCTTCCACCCGCAAATGCAAATTATGTTTAATTCTCATTCTCTCAAGATCTTTCCTCGTCTTGATCGTGTCTTTCGTCTTTTTGTTAATACTCATCAATGTACCCAGTATACTATCACAAATATTCTTCTCTATGTGCATTACATCCAAACTATGTCGCAACTTGCATGACGACCAATACGGCAAATCAAAAAAAATACTACGCTTTGTCCAATTCAATTCTGATACGGCTCGTTTTCTCTTGTTCTTTCCCCGACCTTTGCCAAAATTGTTCGCTCTAACATGTTGCAGTTGTTCCACTATCTCTTCTCCAGACAACTCTTTTGGTGCAATCCTATCCTCTACTCTCCCATCAAACTTGGCACATTCTCTTCTCCATGCATGATTTGCTGGTAAATAACGTCGATGACCCATGAAACACAACTTCTGAGAAAATTTTAGCCACTCACTAGTAGTTTCTTTATTACACGTCGGACACGCTAACTTCCCTTTCGTACTCCAGCCGGAAAGATTCCCATACGCCGGAAAATCATTTATGGTCCACATTACCGCAGCATGCATCTGAAAAGATGTCGACGTAGATGCATCATAAGTTCTAACCCCTGTTTCCCATAACTCTTTCAGCTCTTCAATCAACGGCTGCATGAATACGTCAATATCATTCCCAGGTGATCTAGGGCCAGGGATGAGTAAAGTTAACAAAAAGTTTGGCGCCTTCATGCACCTCCATGGTGGAAGATTGTACGGAATCAATACAACGGGCCAAGTGCTATAACTTGTACTCATATTCCCAAAAGGGTTGAATCCATCGGTTGTGAGTCCCAGGCGCACGTTACGAGCTTCTAACCCGAACTCTGGATACTGATTATCGAAAGACTGCCACGCAAGTGAATCAGCTGGATGCCTCATATACCCGTCATTCTTAACTCTTTTCTCCTCGTGCCACCTCATATCATGAGCTGTTTTCTTACACATATATAGTCTTTGCAACCTAGGTTTCAAGGGAAAATACCGCAACACCTTAACCGGCACGTTTTTCTTACCTTTCCACCTCGACTCTCCACATACAGGACATGCTTGTTTCTCCTCGTTCTCCTTCCAGAACAATACACAATCATTCTTGCATGCATGTATGGACTTGTACTCAAATCCTAATCCCTTTCTCAACTGTTTCGCTTCATAAAAGTTCTTAGGCAATGCAGACCCTTCGGGAAGCACCTCGTTAAATAAGTCCAATACCATGTTTATTGCTTTCGTCGACATCCCACACAATGATTTTATGTGAAGCAACCGCACAATAAACGACATTTTGGAATGTTTTGTACAACCTGGGTAAAGCTCGCGCTTTGCATCTTCCCACAGTGAAGGAAAATTTTCACAATCAGTCCCTGATCCACCACTTGAGGCATTGTCGTTAACCTCATCCATAAACATCCCAGCTCCAATGTCACCCAACATCTCCTCCATGTCATCATGCTCATAATCATCATCCATGTGCCGTAAATAATTGTGATGATCGACCAATACATCTGCTGACCCTTCATACGGCTCACCATGCAGTACCCATCGCGTATACCCCAGATCCATACCGTTCACAAATATATGACGCTCTACTTCATCCAATCCTATCGCACACAAATTTTTACACCCTCGACATGGACACTTAATGTAACCACGACTATCAGCAGAGGCCCGTGCAAAATCAATGAAAGTTCTTACTCCACATGCATAGGGTACGTAATCCTTTCCAAGTCTATCGTCCAGACGCATCCAATTTTTGTCCATTTCTAAAAACATCCAGATATTAATAACACGTACATTGAAAACTCACATGCATGTCTTGCCTCCAATTCTCATTACTTTTTTGATAAGGTAGTTGGTCCTATCCCATTCGAGATTATATTCTCCATATTACACAAATCTCGTCACTCTACTAATTTCCACGTTAGTAGAAATTCCGGCAGCACCTCCCCATAATTCTCCAAGTATACATGTTCAAATATCGGGATTGTGACCCTACGAACAGTATACCCGAAGAACAGTAGAAGAAGATACCGAAACTTCATATTAAACGTAGAAAGTAGCGAGTAACAAAAATGTGTAATACAGATAATATAATCTCAAACTGTCCACACTGGACAATTCAGGAATCAGTGGACACATAAATGTACACTGATTCCCAAACGGGTCTAAGGGTATTTATGCAATGTCACACGCATCTAGCAAAAAATCATACAACAATATCTCCATGTTGTTTAAATTAACAATGTCACCTTCAAGTAGTGTTATATTGTTAAACTAAAGAGGGATGGAAGATTATGTGACCCTACGTTTCGTGTCTTGTACACAACGAGGGAGAATGATCTTGAAGAAATGTTTAAATTTTAGTCTAATTACTTAACCGTCACAAACTGTCCGACCTTGACAAGTCTCAAGGCCGAAGAGACTATGACAGTCAAGCAATTAAATTGAAATTTCAACATTTCTTCAAGATCATATTCTCTCGTTGTGTACAAGATCATTATTCTTAAAGTATAATTTTAATTGTTATACTTAACTTCAATGGTTATACTATAATTTTAATTATTATAATTCTTAAAGAGTTACTTTTATGCATGTTATTACTTAATTTCAAATATTATTATAAATATTTAATTATCATACTTAAATTTCAATGGTTATACTATAATTTTAATTATTATAATTCTTAAAGAGTTACTTTTATGCTTGTTATTACTTAATTTCAAATATTATTATAATGCGTTTTATTATCATACTTAAATTTCAATGGTTATACTATAATTTTAATTATTATAATTCTTAAAGAGTTACTTTTATGCTTGTTATTACTTAATTTCAAATATTATTATAAATATTTAATTATCATACTTAAATTTCAATGGTTATACTATAATTTTAATTATTATAATTCTTAAAGAGTTACTTTTATGCTTGTTATTACTTAATTTCAAATATTATTATCACAATTTTTCAAATCCATATCACAACATATTCACAATAACTCACAATATATTCACAAAATAACATGCCACATGTATTAACAAAGCCTAATGACAATATATTTCTAATAATAAACACGATATTTCAAATTTATATCACAACATATTATTATAACTCACAAACAATATAGAAACTATACCAACAATAATCACAATATGATAAAAAGTAAGCATAAAATAACATGCCACAAGTATTAACAAAACTTAAGGACAATATATTTGTAACAATGTAAACATATTCAAACGTCATTCACAAATAATAATTTAAATATTTCAAGTCTATATCACAATAACTCACAATATATTCACAAAATAACATGCCACATGTATTAACAAATTTTTAAACTTTAGTAAGCAATAAACATGTATTTACAAAGCCTAATGACAATATATTTCTAATAATAAACACAATATTTCAAATTTATATCACAACATATTTAAAATAACTCACAAACTATTTACAAACAATAATCACAATATGATAAAGAGTAAGCATCAAATCACAACAACATATTGATAAAGTTTAGAAATATACCTAGCACTCACAATATCCTCTTACAAATCAAAATCTTCAAACTTCCCAAAACAAGCAATCCTTCAAAAAAATACAACACTAACTTATTAGAAATATTCTATAACAAAAACACATTCTATAAATATCATAAAATTTAAATAAAGACAAGAAATAAAAATATTATCTTACCAAAACTCACCTCTCTCTCACACCAAAACTCAACTCTCTCTAACTCAACTCTCTCACTCCAACTCTCTCTCTCTCTCTCTCTCTCTTCTCTCTCTCTCTCTCTCTCTCTCTCTCTCTCTCTCTCTCTCTTTCTCTCTCTGTTGCGCGCACGGGAGAAGAAGAAATAATGCGCTTCCTCCCGTGCGCGTACTGATTAAGTTCTAAAATTATTACTTTAAACGTTCGAACGTTTAATTTTTACGTCCGAACGTTATATTCTAAAATTATTCCCGCCCAGAACGTTCGGACGTTTACAATACACGTTCGAACGTACCCTTCTTATGATATAACATAAAATCTAGCGGGAAAGTTCCCGCACTTTCCTCATATATGTTCGAATGTATCACAATTTTTCGTTCGAACGTTCGTAGATTTATAGATAAACGTTCGAACATTTAACTTAAACGTCCGAACGTACATTTCATGAAAGTGTTACCATATTTGAGCGGGAAATCTCCCGCACTAATTTAACTAACGTTCGAACGTTGACAGATTTAATGTTCGAACGTATAGTATAAACGTCCGAACGTCTGAATAATCACACAGATACCTTAATCGAGCGGGAAAATTCCCGCCTCTTAGTTTAACGTTCGAACGTTAACTTGAAACGTTCGAACGTACGATTCCTACTATACTTAACTTATAGTATAATAACTATACTACATTTTAAATATCTATAACTATATACTACATTGTATAGTATGATAGCATAGTATAATTTAAATGATAAACTATACCATATATATAAATCAATAATATATATTAAATTGTTACTTATTAAATTCTTTATTATATACTAAGTTATAGTATAATAACTATACTACATTTTATATATCTATAACTATATACTACATTGTATAGTATGATAGCATAATATAATTTAAATGATAAACTATACCATATATATAAATCAATAATATATATTAAATTGTTACTTATTAAATTCTTTATTATATACTAAGTTATAGTATAATAACTATACTACATTTTATATATCTATAACTATATACTACATTGTATAGTATGATATAGCATAGTATAATTTAAATGATAAACTATACCATATATATAAATCAATAATATATATTAAATTGTTACTTATAAAATTCTTTATTATATACTAAGTTATAGTATAATAACTATACTACATTTTATATATCTATAACTATATACTACATTGTATAGTATGATATAGCATAGTATAATTTAAATGATAAACTATACCATATATATAAATCAATAATATATATTAAATTGTTACTTATTAAATTCTTCAATTATATACTAAGTTATAGTATAATAACTATACTACATTTTATATATCTATAACTATATACTACATTGTATAGTATGATAGCATAATATAATTTAAATGATAAACTATACCATATATATAAATCAATAATATATATTAAATTGTTACTTATTAAATTCATCAATAAACACCATAAACTCATAAACTATTCACAAAATTCACAAACAATAATCACAATTATTTCAAGAGTAAGCATAAAATCACAACAACATGTATATATAAACATATTGCTAAACTTTATAAATATAACAAGCACTCACAAAAAAACCAATAATCTAATTGTCAATAATATTATATAACATCTTAATATATAACTTAAACATTTATAATATAATATATTATAGATAAAATTTTGGAAATTAAATTAAAAAACGTTCGAACGTAATAATAAGTACGTTCGAACGTTCTGTGTATATAAGGCCAAAACCGAACGTTGAAACGACATTTCGGTGCCCGTTACATCGTCTTCTCCGTTATTTGCCACCACGCCTCCGTCACCGCCGCCGTCAACTCCGCCATAACCGTCACTAAAAGGTAGGCATTCATCTTTTATGCAAATATCATGTATTTTATTGAGATTTAGATTGAGATTTGGATTGAGTTTTGTTTAAAACCGGATAAATATTACCGGATGTTCAACTTGATTTTCCGGCCACCACGGCCAGTCATTGGCCGAATAGTCACCGTAGAAATGTTTCTTGAAGTGTATACTTCATTTACATGGTGACATTTCGGCATTTAGACTCTTGTAGAGAAATTTTCGAGATTTCAATAATGGCTGAGTCGACTCAGCCATTCTGCGTCGAAACGTTCGAACGTTTCATCGTGACATTCGAACGTACGATGTTTAAATTACAGAGCCGTTACGGCTTCCACGTTCGAACGTTAATCGTCTTACATTCGGACGTTAATATTATTATACGACATACGTTCGAACGTGAATATTTACTTTCGCACGTAAATCACATACGGTCGGACGTTTAATTATAACATCCGAACGTAGTGATTTTCTACATTATTCATGCTTCGACGTTCGGACGTTCATATTTACGTTCACACGTAAAACAAATACGTTCGAACTTAAATTCGAACGTATTTGTTTGCTGCTTATGTTCGAACGTACATCTGTACATTCGAACGTATTTGTTTTACGTTTGAACGTAAATTTATTTACATTATTTTACGTGCGAACGTATAAATTAACGTCCGAACGTTATCTTTAACGTTCGAACGTTAACGATAAAACGTTCGAACGTTAATGCAGAGCATCTTAAAATTAATACAAAAAAATGCATTATTGTAAATAATTTTTTTTTTCCTTTTCTATTTTCAGGATATGGCTCTTCCACTGCATACACGAAAACGAGGGAGGGAAGGAGCCACGTCGGACACTGCCCGTATCGGAGCTCGTACTGTTATGGTAGAGAGAGAGGTCTTAATTAATGAGTTCGACGAACTCTGTTGGCAGCAGACGAACCTAAGAGATGTTTTCCTCAGTAGAGGCTGGGGAAATATCTGCACATTGAGGGGGAAGGTATACCCCTCAATGGTTCAAGAATTCTATATGGGGATGTGTGACATGCCTCCAGATGCATCCTCTCACACCGTGACTGTACGCGGTATTTCTATTGAGGTATCGGCAGATGTCATCGGCGAGCACCTCGGGATTCATCGAGGTGCTCAGACTACACACTCAACACCCCGTGAGGATGTAGGCACTTCTACATCATCTACTGGCCGGGGATGTGAGCCAGCATCAGCCAGAGATGCAGGCCAGTCAGAGGCTGAGGATACTGGCGTCGAGGCTCGGGATGATGACCGAGACGAGGATTTCTACATCCTCACCGGGAGGGATCGCATGCAGATCGAGCGGAAGAACGCCTTCAACCAGATCCATCTGCTGCATTTCTTCCGCATGTTGCACCTGATTGTTGCAACAAATGTCGATCCTGTGGCTCATAAAACCACATTTAGTCGGCTTCGGGCACAATTTTTGATACGAGTGGCACGTGGAGATCCTATAGATTTGCCACTGCACATTTTTGAGAGGATCCGTTACGAGGCGAGCATCGTCTCCACGGATAATCTCCCATATGGTGTCCTCATCAGCCGACTATTACTTGCACGGGGAGTGCCGACCCAGCCAGAGGAGCGGGTCAAAGATCAGATGAGCCCCCTCGACATGACCACGCATCGGCGTAGCATTGGACAGGCGAGGGGACGTCAGCCACCCCCTGTAGAGGATCTAGTTCCTCCGACGCAGCCTGAGCCAGGTCATGTCGGGAGTACTAGTCAGCATACGCCGAGTACATCTGCAGGAGATGTGCGGCCTGCTTGGGTTGATGCGGTCATATCACAGCTGACTGCGCATATTGATCATAAGATCGATCGATCGCTCGAGGCTATATCGGCGACTGTTGCCGAACTCACCCATCGTGTAACTATCCTCAATGACAAGGTTGATACCTTGACGGAGGAAGTACGGAGTTCGACTTTTGCAGATAACGTTATCATCTGACTGTTGTTTACTACGTTCTATCATTTTTTGTATTTTATTTTTAATATTTGTAACGAAAAATATTATTGAATATTTTTATCGTTTTTTAATTTCAATTTTTAATCTTCTTTGATGTTATAATTTCCAACTTTAATATTAAATCACTGCATTTCAAATATATATAAATCAATAATATATATTTATATATTACAAAGTGTGTATATATAAATATATACAATTCAATTTTTTAGACTTGTTCACAAATTATGCACAATAAAAATCACATAATTTTTAAATTAAAGTCATTTAATTTAAATTTACAATAAACGTTCGAATGCTATTACTTAACGTTCGAACATTGGTGCAAACATTTTACGTTCGAACATAAAATTAATAACATTCGAACGGTTGCACCAAAACACTTTACGTTCCAACGTAAACAGACATAACGTTCGAACGTATATGTGACGTTCGAACGCATATGTCTTATACGTTCGAATGTAAAAAAATCTCATTCTATCTTTAGTGACGGTTTCCAAAAACTGTCACAGAAAATACCTTTTAGTGACGGTCTAGGGACTGTCACAATTTCTCAACCGTCACTAAAAACCAATTGTGTTGTAGTGTATGTATGTATTAATAGTAGTATATTACTAATTATTAGGATTGTTCATCCGGGTCGGAAATAAATCCAGCCCAGTCCGGAACCAAGAAAACCAGATTCTGGTTCTAGGTTCCGGTTCGGAACAAATTCGGGTTGGAACCCGGGTTGCAAAACCCGAGTACACCCGATCTGGGTACCAAATTTTAAATCCGGTACCCAGTTTTTTTTTTTTTTTTTAATTACATTAGAGATGCTGTGATATTGTCTTATTTGATATATTAGTGAATTTATTTTGTAGTTGCCCTTGGATTCTAATTTTCAAAACCATATGTTTCCTGAATAGGTATTTAAAGGCAAAAAAAAGCCTTGTGCCGATGGGAACTTTGTGTTTGTAAAAGATGAGAAACCTGACATTTCAATGCTTCCATAATTTCCTACTTACAAATTACATCGCTGCAGACGACGAGGACACATAAGAGTTGGAACTGACTGCTTCCTGTTATTGTTTTGGCTATACGAATTTCGGAAAAGGCAGTATTCGCGGAAAAAAAAAATTCTTAGAACATGTTCTAAGAACCATTCGGGGATTTTGATTCTAAGTTATTTTACTTAGGAAAGAAGGATTGATTGCAGCTGTAAGGCATGTAATTTTATTGTTAAAAAAAAAAGGGTTCAACACGGAACCTAGAATCTAGGTTCCCGTCTGAGTTTTAAACCCGGGTTCCGGTTTGAATAAACTCGGATTCTTGGGTCGGAACCCAGATGAACAATCCTGCTAATTATATTACTAATACATAATAACTAATAAATTAATAACTACTATATACTATATATTATATGTGTGTTTTATTTACTAATAAAGTATAAGCATATATATAATCTATTTTTACATATTATTATATATAATATATATATATATATACATTATTAATATATATTCATAATATAGCTATATATAATATATAAAATTGTATATATACTAGCAAACGAGTCGAACCCGACAAGTTGAATCAATTTTTATACAAGTTTTTTTTTTTTTTGAAGAGAAAACTCTAGTCACATTCCATTATCATAAAGATGAAATACAAGGAGAGGATTCCTCCAACGTTACAATTACATCTGAAATGGAAAGAGCATCTTTTGCCAACAAGTGAGCCATTTTGTTACCATTGCAAAATTTTTTAGTAGAAATCTTGCCTCATTCACATACATACTTGCACTGCTCCATGGCTCAGAATTTTCCTTAATAGCAGTAATCACTTGCAGGGAGTCTCCCTCAACAATGATCTGCCTAAGCCCCAATTCAATCCCAAACTTGATTGCTTGTAATGCTCCAAATGCCTCAGCTAGTAAAGGATCAGGAAAAAGGTGTTTTCTAAGCCTCATGGTTGCCAAGATCTGACCATCACTATCCCTAACACAGATACCAACTCCAATCAAACCTTTGATCTTGTCAATAGCCCCATCCCAATTGATTTTAAACCAATCTGTTCCAGGTGGAGACCAAACTTCAGCTAATGTACATTCTGACTTGATTCGACAGTATTCCTTCCTTGCTTCTTCCTCTAGCATATCTAAGGTATGATTAGCTTCCTTGACCAGGGAGTTTGGGTGAGAGAATTCATTATGAAAGACAAATATGTTCCTCCTCCACCAAATCGTCTTAGCCACTACCACAAATTCTTGCACAATATTCTCTTCCAATGAGACTATTAAAGCTTCTACAAATTGCAACATAGATGTATGTGGCATGAATCATTTTTGTAACCTCTTAGAACACTGACTCCACACATCCCTTGCAGACTCACACCTCCATAAAGCATGAATAACAGTTTCCTTTTCCATACTGCATATCGGGCATAAAGGATTATCCACCACCCTCTTTTTGAACAAATTGAGTTGAGTAGGAAGAGATTCGAGGTAGGCCCTCCACATAAAAAAATTTTCCCCTGGAGTAACTTTAAGTTTCCATATCGTCTGCCAGATCCTCTTGTATTTGTTGCTGCACAAAGCTTGTCCATCTGTTGCCAAACTCTTTTCCAGGTGATATGCACTCTTGACAAAGAAGCATCCTGATTTGGAGCCCTTCCAAATTAACTTGTCTCTACTATTCAGAGAGCTAATAGGAGTTCTTAGGATGGTTTCAGCTTCCTCTTCTACAAATATTTCTTTAATCAGATCCCTCCTCCATTGCTTTGATATAGGCTCGATCAAATCTGCTACTGTTGCCTTTCTATCTAATACCTTGACTAGACTAAAAACTTTCAAAGGGTTAGATTGATTCAACCATTTGTCTGTCCATATCTTGATATCCCTTCTAGTCCCAACTCTCCAAAAAGAACCTTCTGCAATAAGTGGTCTAGCTGCAAGAAAACTCCTCCAAATATATGATGGCTTAGAACCCAGTTTAGCAGCTTGAAATTCTGTAGCACTAAAATACTTGGCATTCAATACCTTAGCTGCTAGTGAATCTGGTTGTTGAATAATCCTCCAACATTGTTTTGCAAGCATGGTTTTGTTAAAACATTCAAAGTCCCTAAACCCCATTCCACCTTCAGATTTGGCTTTACCCATCGTATTCCATGAAACCCAGTGAATTTTATGTTCCTTTTGCTGTTGCCCCCACCAAAAATTTTGTATGACACTATTAATTGCTTTCAACAAGGAATTTGGCAATTTAAAAACACTCATAGTGTAAGTTGGCAGAGCTTGCACAACAGCTTTAATATAAATCTCCTTTCCTGCCTGAGATAAGGTTTTTACTTTGTATGTGCTTAGCCTCAATCTGATTTTGTCTAGAATACCCTTGAAAGCTTGGTGTCTAGCTCTACCTACCACTGAAGGCAAACCAAGGTACCTCTCATAAGTCAATGCAGCCTTGATCCCAGCAATGGAAAGTATATAATCCTGAGTTACTTTTAAGGTGTTCTTGCTAAAAATAATAGAGGTTTTATCAAGATTAAGGCGCTGGCTAGAAGCCTCCTCATAGATTCTAAGTAAACCAAACAACCTCCCCCATTCCATTGCATTTGCTTTACAAAAAAGAATACTGTCATCCGCAAAGAAAGGATGAGAGATCCTAAACTGACCCCTAGCCACAGGCACCCCATGTATCAAACCACTTTCCTCAGCTTTTCCAATCAAATTACTGAGAGCCTCTGCACAAAAAATAAATAAATAGGGCGAAAGGGGATCACCTTGACGTATGCTTCGAGTTGATTGAAAAGCCTCTTGAGGTACTCCATTGATCAAGATTGAATATGAAACTGTTTCAATGCACTTCATCACCATATCAATCCATTGAGAACTGAACCCCAATCTGTTCAACACAACTCTAAGAAAACCCCACTCTACCCTGTCATAAGTCTTGCTCATATCAAGTTTTAGTGTCATATAGCCTTCTTTACCTGTCATCTTACACTTCATAGTATGCATTGCCTCAAAAGCCACAATTACATTATCAGTTATTAGCCTTTCAGGTACAAAAGCTGATTGGGTAGGACTTACAATTGATGACAAAATATTTTTAAGTCTATTGGCAATAGCTTTAGAGATGATCTTGTACAAAACATTACAAAGTGAGATGGGCCTAAATTCTAACACTTTAGTAGGAGATTTGTTCTTTGGAATGAGAGTAATATAAGTAATGTTGGTCTCAGCTAGGTTCCCATTAGAATTAAGAACAAAAAGAGCTGCATCACTAACCTGTGCTCCTACTAATTTCCAGTGCTTTTGAAAGAAAAAAGCAAGGAAACCATCTGGACCTGGTGAGCTAAGGCCATTCATATGAAAAAGGGCATCCTCCACTTCCTTTGGTGTGAATGGTCTAGTGAGCATTGTGTTCATTTCATCTGAAACTCGAGGCTCCATTTCAGCAAGGCACTCTTCAGTCATCCTAGGTCCAGAACATGTATAAAGCTCCTTGAAGAATTTTTGAAAAAGGTCCCTGATTCCCTCTTTAGACACCAATTCCTTGCCATGGTCATCCTTCAGCATTTTGATTGTGTTAGTCTTCCTCCTTTGAGATGCACACTGGTGAAAGTACTTCGTATTTCTATCCCCTACATTTAACCACCTTTGTTTAGCTCTTTGCTTCCATTTTAGGTGTTCTTCTTCAAGTGAACTATCAATTTCTTTTTGGAGTAGCTTAATACTCTCATTCAAATGGCCTGCATTCATCTCTTGTAAAATGGAAAGTTGTGACAACTTTGCATTCACCTCTTTTTTAGAATTGCCAATATTGTTTTTGCACCATGTCTTCAACTTTTCTTTGCAACTCTTAAGGCCATTAGTAAGAAAACTTAGCTTATTCTCTGCCAGCCTAGGGAGCCTCCATTCATCTTCCACTATATTATTGCATTCCTCCCTTTGAGATCAACTTGCCTCAAATTTGAAAGGTTTGTCTAATTTGCCCAGCTCGGTGAGATTTTTGTCCAGGGTAACAAAAATAGGAAAATGATCAGAACTTAGAGCTGGCAAAGTAAAAACTTGAGAGCCAGGGAAGTAATCAGACCAAATTAAGTTACTAAATGCACGGTCAAGCCTCTCCTTTGTGTAAGCATCACCATGCCTACCATTTGACCATGTGAACTTATTACCATAAAACCCCATATCACTAAGACCATAGATCTCCACAGATTCTCGAAAGGATTCCATCTGCATATATGGTCTAAGAGCACCCCCACATTTCTCACCATTATTAAGAATTTCATTAAAGTCCCCTACACATAGCCACCCCTTTGACACCTCAGGTTTTAAGATCTTTAGCAGCTGCCAACTGCCCTGTCTCTTTGTAGTATATGGAGATCCATAGAAACCTGTTAAAAACCACTCCTCTCCCACTTTTGCCTCCTTAATCAGTAATGATATATGATGTTGAGTGTATGAGTGAACCTCAGCTTCATACTCAGCTAAACCTCCACTAAGACCCTTACAATCTATCACACAAAACTGTTCTCAAACTTTAGTTTCCTTTTAATGAGTTCCACCTTATTCCTCTTGCATTTTGTTTCCATTAGAAAAACAAACGATGGGAGCTTATTTTGCACCATAAGATGTAGATCATTACGGTTAAATAATCGAGCGTTATTTAATATTCACGAATGGTCTATTTAATAATAAAGTCGAGCCAAACTTGAATTTAATTAAATTGAATTCAAGTTACTTATCAAATAATCTTTTTAATTTATGACTAGAACGAAATCAAGTGCTTAGTCATTTGTTGCACTACCACCTACTAGTAATAGTTGTAGACGTAGATAGGGTTCTAAACGAGTTGAGACAAGCCCCTTTTTGACTTGTCGAGTTCAACTCAACTAAACAATTGCGAGTTCGAGCTCGAATCCAAGATCGAGATTTTTATTTAATCCTTATTTGAGCTCGGCTCGGTAAGCTAAACTCTCAACTTGAGATCAAGCTCGTGCTCAACCCAAAAACGAGCTCAAGTCGAGTAGAGTTCGAGTTTAGTTTAAGTTGTTTATTTATTTTTAATAAGATTTAATAATTAATAACTTAGACAAATAAAAAATCTAATATTAAATTTGTACAACTAACAAGTAAAATGTCTATTAAATTATAAGATTTTAAACATTTACAAATAATTAATATGTAACTACTTGATATTTATCTATAATAACAATATATTATATGCCTACATTAAGTATTAATACATGCACATAATATGATAGTATATATCTATTTCGTATATGGTTCCCACATACTAGTATATAAAATTCTTAAATCTTATCGACTAACTATTGTACAAATTATAAAATATAGCCATGAAGCATATTCAATATATATATATATATAGGTATAAGTAATTAGGTTACATATCATCTATTTAATTATAAAAGTGTTATGCTTATATTATTAGCTAATACATATATATATGCATACATACATAGATGTATGTATATATTTATCAATATATGAATTAACTTTAATCAAGTTGAGCTAAGGGTTGACTCAGGCATAAACGAGTGGGCTTTAACGAGTCTTAGTCGAGTTGAGTTTAGTCGAGCATGTGTCATTTACTAATCGAGTGAGTATCTGCTTTCACGGTTGAATTTTCTTTTTTCACAAGTCGAATTCAATTCAAATTTAACTGGATGAGTATCGAGCAGGCTAACTGTGACGCCCCCAACCTCCACTTGGGATGGAACGGAGACTTAGTGCATTGGGACATGCAACACAAGGTTACATACCCCCGTACATGACAGTTAATATGCAATGCAATCCTAGTATGCAACTAGCAGTATGCAATAATCGCAGCAGAAATAAAAAGGTGTAAATATAAAATTCACCAGAATAACTAAAAACATCACAACTTCATTTGAAATCATTAAGTTCAAAATACCAACGTAGCATAGACTTAGTACAACTAAGAGTTAAAGTCAAATCATTCTCTTCATGCGATCTAAAACATGAAGGACTTGGGCTATAAACATCAGGATTAAATTAAATCCAGCATCCTCTCAAGGTCTGGCTCTTCCTCAATTAGCTAGATCCAGTGCTCCATCTAGCTCGATCTCCTCAAGACCTGACACAACTTTTACCATTCCAAGTGGAATGATAGTGGTCCCACAAGAGGTGAGATTTACTCGAAATTTCAGTAAGTTAAACAACCAACTTGCACAAAGATAAAATTAAACATGAAGCATGATAAATATGTAATGCATGAGATGCGGAGAAATTAATATGCATGTCTCCCATCCAGATTCCTCAACATTTTAGAAAAAATGGAAACACAGGTTTTCTTTCAATAAATATTTTTGCCATCATTTTTGAAAATATAACTTCATTATAGACTTTCATCATAAACTTTCATCATTATTAGCAATTCATAATTAACATCATAACGTGTGGTAACGTCACAGTTCCTCATATGCACTGTGAGTACCTGCCGGTGACCGTATTACAACTCACGTTGAAACTACGTTGTCTATAGACTCGTTCTCAATGCATTGGTAAATATAACATATCATCATAAAAATGCATAACGTGTACACCCACCAGCGTTAGGTGTCATAACATGTTGACTTCGCTCCGGCGTTCTTTAAAAGGAACTCATTCGAAGCTTGTTGACTGTTCTTCGTCAACCTAGGGATTACCACTCCATTACTAAATACTCCAGAGTAGACAGAAGAGTTTCACTAAGTAAATTTCTCATCCTAATCTTTGGGATCGTGATAAAATGATTTTCATGCAGTGTTTTAGAAAATATGTTTCATAACATGTGCATAAGTAGCAAGTTTCATGAAAAATGACATTTATAAGCAATATGCTAAAAATGGTGAAAATATCACATGTCATATAAGTATACACTCAATATATCATATAACATGATATTTTAAGCTCAAAATGATAATTGAAATATAAATGAACATTTATCAATAATTCAAAAATAATCTATCATGGTGTAAGTTAGAGGTCAACTTACAAAATTTCTGAATAATTTGAAAATAACACCTTAGCTGCATAAATCAAGTACGTATTAAGTTAGGATTAATACTTCTATGGATAAGGTTCACAAACAAAGACTTCAAAAATTGAGTATTTACAAAAATACCGCTAGACTTTCAAAAATTGTCATTTAGGCCCTAAATTTTAAGTAATTGTAAATGAACTCCATATTTAACCAAATCTCATGGACTTCATATTTTTTGTATTCTAAAACCATCTATGCCCTTAGATTTTCAAAAATCAAACTGAAACTTGCCCAAACAATCTCAACCCATGGCATGCATCCTAATTGATGCCTAAGTGTGTTTTAAACTATAGATTCTTTTAAATGCATGCATATGATATTTTCCTTAATCACAAATGATCACTAACATCTTTAATGACATAATTAAGGTTAATTCTTGGATAATCAAGTTCATCCCAACACTTAATCATGACTAAGAAATCCTTAATCACCAATATGTTCAAAACCGATACATGCTTGATGATCAAAACAAGATAGATTCGAAACCTACCATGACATGCTTCTAACCACAATTTAAACCTTTCATAATCATGCTAAGAAAATGATAAATCATATCAAATCATGCTTAAGACATGTCATAGCTAAATTCCCACTTAAAACCATTTAATCATTCAAATCATCTCTTAATTGACCCTGTTTTGAACTAAGTATGATAACCTTCTCAAAACTCAACTAAATTTCGTACTAACACTTGGAAACAAATCTTGAAATGCTAACTAATATCAAAAGTAAGAAAAATTACAAATCTCGTGGTCTTCCAAACACTCAAGACAACCTTACACAAGAACACTCAATAACTCACCAAGAACTCACTTTGTTTCACTCTTTTGATCTCTAAGAGGGAGAAGTGCTCTCAAGAATCAAGAAGAAGCTTGGAGCTGAGGTGTGGAGGATATGAGAAGCTGAGGCCAGTATTTATAGGGTTCAAAAGGGGTGGAGTCGTTGGCCTTGGTGCAAGGTGAATGGGTGAAGTGGGAGGTGCACAAGTCTAGAAATTGTAAAGATTTATTCCTTGGGCTTATGCCTCCTTGTGCAGGGGGAATAGTGGCCTGAAACCACCATGATTCCCTCTCCACAGTAGCTACAAGGGTCCTGTAGAGATTTCTAGGTCATGGGACATCATTTGGGTGGCAAGAAATCCCTCAAACCACCCATGGAAATCGGCAGTTGGAGGTGGTTTTGAGGTGGGAGAAATTCAGTTCGGTTTTGGATGGTTTTGGGCAGAAAAACTGAGTCAAAATCCTTCATGATGGTCAAGAGACCTCTTGGGGATTTGGTAGTGAAGGAGGTGGCATGGGGTGGTGGTGCAAATCATGGCAGGAGGATGGTTCAAAATCAACCCAATCGGTTCCTACACAAACTAGACCAAGATGCACCCAGTTTGGTTCTTTGAGTTGGTTTGTGCAACTAAATTTGTCTAAGGCTCAAACTGGGTTTGGGAGGGTCTCATGAGGTGTTTAAAGACCATGTTACCCTTGAAGAAAAATCACAAAAATGTTGGGCTCAAAGGCAAAACAGTCCAAGCATTACAAAGACCGATTGATGCAAGGTTTGGGCTTGTTATGTCATTTTTCTTAATAACTTGTGGGGTGGTTTAGCTATGGTATTAACAGGGTTTAATCATTTTTTAATGGAGTATTAATTCAATAAAATCTGAATTAAAAGGTTTAAGAAAAGATTAAGTACAATTCAGCTTCAAAGCATGGCTTAAAGTGCACTAACCTCAAGTATGATGGTTAATGGCCTTAGCCAATTTTCAAAACTTAATTTGGGTACTTTGGGTATGATTTGGGTTTAAGGAAAAACCAATGGTATGGTGTTTTGGGCCTTTGGTCTTGAATGGTAGAATGAGCCCAACCATGATTTTGGGTCATGTGGGCTTAAAAGAGCCAAGTGTATGGGTTCATGGCTTAAGGGCTCTTGGGCTTTGAATTAGGGGGCCTCATTTTCAGATTTTTTGGGTTAAAAAGAGACCTCAAGATCCACTAAATTGGGTTTGAAAAGATTTTATTTGGCCTAATTGGGTCATAGGTCCATTTTATACCAAGCTTGGCCTAGAGGCCTTATGCCTTCCTTATACTTGGGCCAAGACTAGTCTTGATTTCCTAAGGGCTTGGTTCAAGGTTTCTTGGGCTTAGGCCCATGAATGCCCTAAGGTCCTAAGAAGCTTCACCAATGGGCTTACTTCTCTAATTCTTAGCTTAATGTTACTTTGTGCGAAGATTAATCTCACTATCAACCTTAATGTAAGTAATAACCCAAAAATTAAAAACCTAATCTAAAGTGCTTAGGGGTTAATCTAATGGTTAATTAAGCGGCGTGTTATATCCTCCCCCCTTAAAACAAGATTTAGTCCTCGAAATCAGGGCCAAAACAAAACATGCAATACGCAAAAGTTGAGTGTGACTCATCAACCGTGCTAAAGCTTGGGGCTCGATGGGGGTCTCTCATCGCTATCCTCAGATACTTCATCCTAGGTGTGGTAATAGTGTTCATCCACATCTGAGTCGTAAAAGGTGTTAACTCTCTCCTCGTGGCATCTCCACTGCCTATATTCCTCACTCACAAGCTAGGGGTTTCCCTTCTCGTGAAAAAAACGTGACTCGGGGAAGAGTCAGAAGTATTAGATGTGTCGAGGGGATTGGGGTCAGGAATGAGCGGCTCCTGCTCGAACTGACGTTGCTCTGCAGCCTGGCTCGACTCAGGCTAATTTGGTGAAACTGAGATAGTCAATCTCATGTGGCGTCTAAGTCATCTAGCCCTAGTCTCTTCCATCCAGCGGGCGAGGTCATAAGGCTGACGCTCCTCATGCCGTTGTGCTCTCCTCAAATCTGAGTCCTATGGTACTCCAACTTCTCCTCCTGCTAGGTCCAAAATGTGTCAGCTATACGGTCTAGTCGTCTCCGTCACCCTTAGCCTCTGAAGTCGACTGCGAGTCATATACGTCTGACAGATGATCCTATCATTGCCGGCCATGGTGCAACTGAAAATGACGAGAAAGGAAGCGGATCATACGGGTGATATGACAATGGATGCCATGTATGAATGGATGTGAATGCCATGAATGCCAGACAAAATAATTTGCCAAACAGATAGGGGTATTTCCTTCTCATGTCAGCTTCTTTTTCCAATGTGGCTTCCTCAACATCATGATTCCGCCACAAAATCTTAACCAAAGGAATTTTCTGATTCCACAGCTCTTTATCCTTCCAATCAGTGATTTGAATAGGAACTTCTTCATAGGTTAGGTCGGGTTGGAGCAAAATATCCATCGTGTCTACAATGGTTGGAATCTTCTTTTTGAAACTCTTTTTGAGAGAAGATACATGGAAAACATTGTGCATTCCTTGGAATTCAGTCGGAAGATCCAGTCTATAAGCAATTGCTCCTACTTTTTCCAGTATCTCATATGGTCCCACGTATCATGGACTTAACTTCCCCTTTTTACCAAACTGAAAGACTCCTTTCATGGGTGATACTTTGATATAAACCCAATCGCCAACTTCGAACTCGAGGGTCCTTCATCCTTTCCCTAATTTGAAATATTTGATCCTTCATCTCTTGAAGAATCTCTGCACCATAAATCTTTCATTCTCGTACTTCATCCCAGTATAAGGGAGATCTACACTTCATTCCGTATAAAGCTTCGTAGGGAGCCATCTTAATGGTGGCCTGGAAGCTATTATTGTAAGCAAACTCTATTAATGGCAAGAGCTTCTCCCAATTGTCCTTTTCTTTCAAAACACATGCTCTCAGCATGTCCTCTAGGTCTGAATCGTCCATTCAGTTTGTCCATCAGTCTGAGAATGATAGGCAGTACTAAACTTCAACTTGGTGCCTAGAGCGTCTTGAAGGTTTTGCCAAAAACGAGTAGTAAAACGCGTATCTCTATCAGATACAACGTTTTTGGGACTCCATGTAATTGTACTATTTCTATTACAAATAGCCGAGTTAACTTCTCCATGGGGACGGTATTTTTCACTACCAAAAAGTGAGCACTTTTCGTCAAGCGATCGACCACGACCCAAATAGAGTTGTTTCCCTTCGAAGTTCTTGGTAATCCAATCACAAAATCCATGGATATGTCCTCACATTTACATTATGGGATTGGAAGTGGCTGTAAATCTCCAGCAGGTCTTTGATGCTCTGCCTTGATTGTTCTACAAATCGAGCATCTATTAACATACTCTGGTACATCCCTCTTTAAACCTTCCCACCAAAAGTGTTGCTTCAAATCCTAATACATCTTTGTGCTTCTTGGATGAGCCGTGTATGGAGTCTGATACGCTTCCCTTAGTATCTTATCCACGATCTCTTGATCAGCTAGGATAACTTTTCGGTCCTTGTATTATAACAACCCATCATCTTTGAGGGTGAAACCTTCTGCGCCCTCCTTTCCTTCTACCTTCTGTCGGATTTCAACCCATTTGGGATCCTCCATTTGGCCCATTTTCACCTCTTCCCATTCCATCGGTACAATTTCTTGTACTGCGGTTAGGGATATTTTGGCAGGTAGATCCTTAATCAGCAAATTCCTCATGTTGTGCAAAAGGGACTCTACTTCCCAGGCAGGACCTGTGGAATTATCCATTTGTGTCTTTCGACTTAGCTCATACGCCACTATATTAGCTTTGCCAGAGTGATACTTAATCTCACACTAGTAGTCGCTAATAGTTTCTAACCACCTTCTTTGCATCATATTCAAATTCTGCTGACTGAATAAGTACTTTAGGCTTTCGTGATCGGTGTAGACTTCGCACTTGGCACCATATAAGTAATGCCTCTAAATCTTTAAAGCGAAAACTACAGCGGCTAACTCTAGTTTCTAACCACCTTATTTGCCTCATATTCAAATTATGCTCATGGTTCTTCAGTTGTCGTGAAGCATAGGCGACAATTCGCTCTTCTTGCATGAGCACACATCCAAGTCCTGATTTGGATGTGTCACTAAAAGTCACGTAGGGTTTATAGGGTTCAGGTAGGGCTAGTACTGGTGCAGTTGTGAGCCTTTCCTTGAGTTCCACGAAACTTTGTTCACATTTCTCAGTCCAAACATACTTAGCATTCTTCTTGGTTAGGGCAGTGAAGGGTCCTGACAACTTAGAGAATCCCTCTACAAATCACCGATAGTAGCCAGCTAATCCCAGAAGACTTTGAATTTCATGCACATTCGTCAGACGCTTCCAGTTTACTACAACTTCAATCTTGCTGGGATCGACTAATACTCCTAAACTTGTGATTACATGCCCTAAGAACTTCACTTCCTTAAGCCAAAACTCACACTTGCTGAATTTGGCATATAAATTATATTCTTTCAGCCTTTCTAGCGCCAAGCGAAGATGCTACTTATGATCTTCTTTACTCCTCAGATAAATCAATATATCATCGATGAATACGACAACAAAACTATCCAGATAGGGGCATTGGTTAAACCAAAGGACATCACTAGGAATTCATAATGTCCGTATATGGTTCGAAACGTCGTTTTAGGGATATCATTTTCCCTAATCTTGAGCTGATGATAACTAGACCTTAAGTCTATCTTTGAGAACACCGATGCTCCTTACAATTGATCTAGTAGGTCATCGATATGTGGTAACGGGTACTTGTTCTTAACCGTTACTTTGTTCAATTCCCTATAGTCAATACACATCCTTAACGATCCATCCTTAACGATCCATCCTTCTTCTTAATGAATAGAACTGGCGCTCCCTAAGGTGATGAACTAGGTCAGATAAAGCCTTTCTCCAGTAGCTCTTCTATCTCCTCATTTAGCTCTTTCAATTCTAAAGGGGCCATACAATAAAGGGTCTTATGGATAGGGGTTGATGCGGGCTCTTGTTCTTTGGTGAACTCGATCTCTCTATCGGGGGGTAATCCAGGTAGATCATCGGTGAAAACCTTAGGATATTCCTCAACTACAGGTATCTCCCGAATCTTCTTATTACCACCATAAACTTCCATTATGAGGGCTAAGTAGGTCGTGGCACCATTAGCAATGCACTTCCTTGCTTGCAAAGCTGAAATTAGAGAGATAGTAGCCTTCACAATCCCTCCCGTATAACGGATATGTCCACCTTCAGGCGAATCGAAGATAATTTCCTTATTCCAACAGTCTATCCTAGCGCAGTGATTGGATAACCAGTCCATTCCTAGTATAATGTCAAACCCTAGTTGATCGAAGATGATCAGGTCAACTTCCATTAATCTTCCTTTCAAGGTTAGAGGGCAGTTCTTCAACATGTGGGTACAGGTGATCGTGCTCCCATCAAGCATTGACACTACTATAGCTTGAGGTAGCATCCAAGTCGGCAAGTTACACGTGCGCGCAAACGTCGCGGACACAAAAGATTTCATAGCGCTAGAGTCAAATAAAGCACAAGCTGTGTATTCGTATAACTCAATTTTACCTAAGGTGTAATCAACTACCAAGTACAAAGCAGCTTTTTAAAAGTTGATTTCTAAATAGGGGTATTAAAGGAAAATACCAATGATAACTTTCGTTTCTTCATCCTCGAGGATTTGGTGGCCTCTGATTGGGCCGTTTGTTAGGAATGTTCTTTCCTCCTTGAACATTATGTGGGCATTCCCGGATCATATGTCCTAACTGACCACATCGGTAGCATACGCCTAAGCCCACACGACATTCTCCACTATGGTTCTTTCCACATTTCTTGCAGGTGACAGGTGGAGCTATTATAACGCATTTTCTCTTGTTAGCTCCTTGAATAATCCTCCTCTTAGCATTATTCCCGGTGAAGGTAGAAGCCCTCTTTCTCTCGAGGCCGGTCTGAGCTTCCACACTTCGTTGTTCTGCCTCTGCTATTGCAACAACATTAACCAACTCTTGAAAGTTGTGGATACGGAATCCAGCCACATAAATGTGAATTCTAGGATTCAACCCTCCTTGAAACTTCTGGGCTTGCATTTTCTCAGTAGCAATCAAGTGTAGGGCAAACCTTCCCAGCTCCATAAATTTTGCAGCGTACTGTTCAACATTGAGATTGCCCTGTACCAACGTGGCTAACTCCTGGGCCTTCTGAGTCTTCATTGACTCTGGGAAGAATCGATTGTCAAATCCCTCCTTAAACCTCTCCCAAGTCAAAATGGTGATATTTTTCAATTCTCTAATCAGAAGCTACCTCTTGGTGTCCTACCAGATTCCAGCTTCACCCTAACGCAAGTGCCCCACGTACTACACCTTCTACTCCTCATTACAGCCACTGATCTTGAAGGTCCTGTCGAGATCTAATAGCCACTTATTGGCCTTCATGGGTCCCTCAGTTCCCATGAAATTGGTGTATCTATATATCAGGAACTTCTCGTAGGAACACCCTCGGTTCTCAATCTGCGGGCGTTGCTGGTTCTGCCTCAGGATTACTTCGTGCTGCATCTTTGTAGTCTTCGTCATTCGACGAATCACGTCCTCCATCGAAACAATGATCCTGATCTCTACAGGTGTTAGATCCTTCAGTGTTCCTCTCTTGTCTGCCACGTATCATCTTGTATTAATCCGTCCGAACCTGCAATGTATGTGTATCAAATCGAGCCCTAACTGTAGGATTCAAGCCTATTGATTCAAACCTATATTCTGGCACAGATCCCTAAGGACATGTGGGTTTACCCAAAGACGAACTGCTCTGAAATCACTGCTGTGACGCCCCCAACCTCCGCTTGGGATGGAACGGAGACTCAGAGTGTCAGGACATGCAACACAAGGTTACATACTCCCGTACATGACAGGTAATATGCAATGCAATCCTAGTATGCAATAATCGCAGCGGAAATAAAAAGGTGTAAGTATAAAATACGTAAAAATAACTAAAAACATCTCAACTTCATTAGAAATCATTAAGTTCAAAATATCAACGTAGCATAGACTTAGTACAACTAAGAGTTAAAGTCAAATCATTCTCTTCATTTGATCTAAAGCATGAATCATTTGGGCTATAAACATCATGATTAAATCCAGTCTCCTCTCAAGGTCCAACTCTTCCTCAATTAGCTGGATTCAACGCTCCATCTAGCTCAATCTCCTCAAGAGCTAGCACAATTTCTATCATTCCAAGTGGAATGATAGTGGTCCCACAAGGGGTTAAATCTCGAAATCTCATTAAGTTAAACAATTAACTCGCACACAGATAAAATTAAACATGAAGCATGATAAATATGTAATGCATGAGATTCAGAGAAATCAATATGCATGTCTCCCATCCAAATTCATCAATATTTCATAAAAGGGAGACACAGGTTTTTCTTTAATAAACATTTTTGCCATCATTTTTGAAAACATAACTTCATTATAGACTTTCATCATAAACTTTCATCATTATTAGCAATTCATAATTAATATCATAACTTGTGGTAACGTCACAGTTTCCCATATGCACTGTGAGTACCTGCTGATAACCGTATTACAACTCACGTTGAAACTACGTTGTCTATAGACTCGTTCTCAATGCATTGGTAAATATAACATATCATCATAAAAATTCATAACGTGTGCACCCACCAACGATAGGTGTCATAACATTTTGATTTCGCTTTGGTGTTCTTTAAAAGGAACCCATTTAAAGCATGTTTACTGTTCTTCGTCAACCCAGAGATTACCATTCCATTACTAAACACTCCAGAGTGGACAGAGGAGTTCTACTAGGATAATTCTCAATCCTAGTCTTTGGGGTCATAATAAAATGATTTTTATGCAATGTTTTGGAAAAAATATTTCATGACATGTGCATATATAGCAAGTTTCATGAAAAATGAAATTTATATTCAATATACTAAAAATGGTGAAAATATCACATGTCATGTAAGTATGCACTCAATGTATCATATTGTAATACCCCGCTCCTTCTTCTTACGTATGGTTCTTCCTTCTTACGTACGCTTCTCTCTTTTTGACGTAAGATTTCTTCCTTCTTACGTAAGCAAGTGTTGAGTACGGAAATTATATAAATCATCCGTCCCTTCTCTCTAACGACTGTGAGCCTCGTCATGCGTGTCGAACCTCGATGACGTGTCTTCAAAGATATCATGCGACTTCTAGGGCACGCCCAGTGTTTTAAATGTGCTGAAAATAATTATAAAGAGTATTTCCAGTGTTGTTGAACTAACCTTGATTTTAAATACGACAATTATAATATTATTGAAGAGCTCCAAAAATATTATAATTGCCATAAATCATTTTAATATCATTATTAAAATGATTTTTCAACTATTTAAGATATTATGGGATTTAAATTATGTTGAAAGGTTTTATTAATTAAATGGTTTTATTCTCTTTAATATGTTAAGTGAGACTTCATCATTTTATTAATGATGAAGGAATATTATTTTATAAACTAAAGTTAGTTTAAAATAATATTCTACCATAATTCCTCTAAGCGCTTTTAATTAAGTTAATGTTTATGTATTTTAAATCAGTGTTTGAGATCTATCGTTAGATCGTTACGTGGATCCCCAAGACGAAGGGACTGGGTTAAATACCCAGACCCCCTGTCTTTCTCCCTCACTTTTCCCTCAGATCTCTCTCTCTCCTCCCTCTCCCCAACGTACGCAGTACGCAGCCTCTCCCCTCGCCTGAAGCTCCATGCCTCATCCCAGCACCGCCATGCATTGCCAGCCCTCACCGCTGGCACCACCAGCTCCACCTCTCACCGGCGAGCCTCCCTAGCCCAGCCCCTCTCTCTCACGCTCTCCCTTTCTCCCTTTCGGAAGTGCAAAGCCCGAACGGGCTTGGTGTCCACTGCGCTGCCGTGCGCCGTCCTTCGGCGCCACCACTGCTACAGCAGCTTCCTCTTCCACCGGTCATCACCCTCCAGCGAGCTTAGCCCCTCCCATGCAGTCACCTTCCTCGTCGCATGCACAAGAGACCCACGCACAGTTTCACCGTGCGCGACCTCTAGCACCGCCGTACACGGCACCCACGGCCACCAAGCACTACCATGGACCTCCTCTTCCCTCCCCCTTCCTCCTCCATGGTCACATGACCCGTAGCCCCCTCCTCCACCTCACGATTTCTCCCTCTCTCACGCACTGGTTGCACACCCTCCACCACCATGCACCGCCACCCACGGCTGATGACCACCACCTCCAACCTCCTTAGGCCACCACCGACCTATCCCAACCACCCATAGCTCCGATCTACCACCCATGCACACACACTCTCTCTCACTCTCTCACGGCTTCTCCTCTACCTTGCGGCCAGATCCGCCCCGTGAGCCACCGTGGCGCCACCCTAGTGCCACCATGAGCTCCACCAGCAACCCCTCAGTCCAACCCTAGGCCCAAACCACCACTTTGAGTGGTGGGTAGTCACTGCATGTGGTGGACAGCCACTGCGCGTGGCTGACCGCCACTGTACACTGCTAGATCCGCCGTGTTACGCTCCTTGCCACCATCACAAGGCCACCACGAGCCCTTCCAAGACCACACCTAGCTATCCAAACGCCTAAACAGTCACCGTACGTGGTTTAGCCACCACGTACGACCCTTCCGACATCTTCGACCGTCACGGTCAACGAGCAACGCACGGGTTATCCCGTCGATGGTATAACTCTCTATCCCTCGTATTATGTTATATATTGATTAGTTGACTAGGTTGTGGACTGTGCTGTTAGTATTTTTGGAGTTGTGGTATTGTGATGTGGTGCTGTGTAACGAAGTGTTGGGCATTCTGTGTAGTGAAGTGTTGGGCATATCTGTGTTGTATGGAGATGTATTGTGCCGTGTAGTGTGCTGTGAAGTGTTGGCGTAATTGGGAAGTGTGTTGTGTAGTGTTGTGGACTGTGTTGTAATGGTGGCGTGGTGTATGTGGAATGGGAAGAGTACACGCTGTGTGTACTCTGTGTGTGGCGTAGTGTGAGATAAGGAGAATATATGTAAAATATACCCTCCTGGCATATTGTGGAACGGGATGAGTACAAGTGGAGTGTACTCTGTGGTGTAGTGCGTGTAAAAGGAGTACACGTGGAGTGTACTCCATGTGGTGGATTGATGCACCATATGGTTGTATGTCATGATGGTGATGTGGCGTAGTGTATATGAAAGGAGTACACATAGAATGTACTCCATGTGGCGGAGTGATGCACCATATGGCGTGTATGCCATAATGGTAATGTGGCGTGGTGTATGTGGAACAGGAAGAGTACACGCTGAGTGTACTCTGTGTGACGTGATGAGTATGAAGGGAGTACATGTGGAATGTACTCCGTATGATGGTGGAATGCACCATATGGCGGATATGCCATAATGGTAATGTGGCATGATGTGTATGAAGGGAGTACATGTGGAATATACTCCGTATGGCGGATTGATGTACCATATGGCGTGTATGCCATAATGGTGATGTGGCGTGGTGTATGTGGAACAAGAAGAGTACACACTGAGTGTACTCTGTGTAGCGTGATGAGTATAAAGGGAGTACATGTGGAATGTACTTCGTATGATGATGTAATGCACCATATGGCGGATATGCCATAATGGTGATGTGTATGAAGGGAGTACATATGGAATGTACTCCATGTGGCGGAGTGATGCACTATATGGCGTGTATGCCATAATGGTGATATGGCGTGGTGTATGTGGAACAGGAAGAGTACACGCTGAGTGTACTCTGTGTGGCGTGATGTGTATAAAGGGAGTACATGTTGAGTGTACTACATGTAGTGGAACGATGCACCATGTGGAATGTACTCCGTATGGCGAATTGATGTACCATATGGCTGTATGCCATAATGGTGATGTGGTGTATGTGGAATGAAACGAGTACACGTTGAGTGTACCCTGTGTGGTGAAGTGATGTACTATATGGCGAGTACGCCATAGTGATGATGTGGCGTAGCATGTGAGAAGAGAGTACGCATGGGATGTACTCCATGAGGTGCAGCGATATGTTGTGTGGCGTGTCGCAGTGATAAGGATGGTTGCGTAATTGATGGGCGTGGAACGTGATGAGTAGAGTCGGGAACTGTGGAACAGTGTCCCGGAGCAATTAAGGTGAAGCCTGTAGTCTAAGGTGACAAGTGTCACCGTGTTGGACTTACAGCTGGGAATAAGGATGAAGTAGCGGAATAAGTATAAGAGTACGCAGCGGAAGTATGACTGGGCAACGTCACCTCGTGACGTGGTTACTGACAGTCGTGCTTGCCATGTGGTGAAGTGATAGAGTATGAATGGCGTAATGGGAACGTGACAAGATGTCACGATGTGTCGGGAGTACGTAAGGAATCGTACTTATGATGAGTTAGGAATTTACGTACCAGAATGTTGGGTAACGCGACAAGGTCACGGTGTAGCTTGGGAATAGTCTCGAGCTATATGACGTGACATAAGACATGGTTATGAATGGAGTATTGTCGTGTTAAGTGTTGCGATGAACTGTCAAAGGGACGGGTAGCATGAGGAGTCATGCTAGCCGAGTTAAGAGAAGGTTAGTATCGGAGTATGGCCCTTGTCCCTCCAAGCAGGTGATCAACGTGTTATATATGTTGATATTAGGTGATAAGGGGTAAAGTACATGTGTGTCATGGTGAGACACATGTGTCGGACGGATTCACTATGTGTAATGGGTAATCTATCCTGAGTATAGTTACACGGTGCTTAAGCCTCAGAGTTGGCTTAGAACCGCGTAGTTTGTATGGATGGGAATGAGGGTTAGTATGGACTAAGATGCATGAAGAAAGTGACGAGTGTACTGTCTAAGGAAGGGATGCGTGACTTAGTTGGTCTGAGTCATGCGTCGGAGTGTGGTTAATGAGAAGAATGAAACAGAGGCCTTAGTGTCTTAATCCTAAGGTTAATCATGGATTCACTTTAGTTGAAGAGCACTCGAGGCAAGGCCTGAGTTGGAAGATGGGGTGACCGTAATGGGTCCCCGAAGGTTTTAACTTAGTAAGGAGCACGTAAGAACACGGGATAGAATGAGAGTGTTCCAAGTGAAGTGTAGCTTATGCTTTCTGAGTTTAAGTTGCTTATGTACTAGATAGAGAATGACGTTAAGGTTATGTGTATGCATGTAGGTTGCCATCTGACAAGCACATGAATGGACTGCATGATATGCAAGTAGCATGGAGTCCAGGTAAGCATTACGTTCATACTCCTCTAGAGTTTTTCAAGATACAAGAAACGTTTTTCCTTTAAGATGCTTTAAGAAAATACGAAAGACGTTTTAAGAAAGAAAACGATAAGTGTTCAAACGTATAAGTATGTACGGCCCCTCTGTGGCAGCCCCTTTTTACGCACCCAAAGTATTAATTGTACGCATGTGAATGGATGACTATAAGTTGTATCTATTGTGTGTATTTTCTAAAAAAATAAACGAACTGACGTAAATGCACGGAAGACATGGAAACGGACGCTTTCATGCATCCTACGAACCGACGCTCTCATGGACACCACGAGGTGATGCTCGTGGGCACCACGAGAGATGACGTTTAAAGGTGATGCCTATGGATGCCATGAAGGCAGACGTTTTAAATGTTTTACGATGCCATGAACGGATATTTTTACGAATGCCACGAAAAGACTAAGTTTATGCACATGCTCATGAAAAGATGTTTTCTCCCGAAAACAAACGTTTTCTCATTAAATGACATGTTAAACGAAAGATAAGAAAAGAATGAAAGCTCCAGCTCTTACAGCTGGCATGAATGAAAGAATGAATGAAAGGACTGAAATGAAAGCATGAAATGTATGAAAATACGTAATGGCCACATGAATGAATGATACGGAGTACCCAATGAATGAATGGGCAGATTTCAATGCCGGGCAATAGTGCTGGTAGTGCACCCAGTGCTGCACCCAAACGGAATGGGATTCCAACCCACGGCCACGGGCGAATCCATTGGCCGTAGGGCCGCTAATCCTAACACACGGGGCTTAACAGTGTGTACCGGCCTATGAAAGTGAAAAGAAAAGAATGTATGTATGCATGAATGCACGAGAGCACGACTCTTTAAGAAATGAAGGCACTGACGAGAGACACGTTTTACGAAAAGGAAGCCCATGTTTAAAAGCTAAACCCCGTCCAATGACGTTTTCAAAGGAACGCACGCACGACACGTATGCATGCACGTAATAGTATGCACGGAATGATGAATGCATGAACGAAAACCTACGTTGTTATATTTTAACTGTATGAAGTAATGCTTACGAGTCTTTGACTCATTTTAGTGTTTATGTATGCCCCTCCCCCCACAGGAACTAAAAGGCCAGGACGAATACGGCCTATGGGGAAGATCACGGAAGTCTAGGCACGAGTTTAAAAAGTACGAGAGACGATTTTTTATTATTAAAATTTATGTTTTCCGCTGTAAACCTCTTTTATTATCAAAGCACATTTTATTTTATAAACGTAGAGTCTTGCACTCTGGGTATGCAAGTGAAAAAGTTTTAAATCGAATGGTAATTCCCGTCGTCCTTTCAAAAATATTTTATAAAAATTCCCACCATAAGGATGGGCGTTACATATATAACATGATATTTTATGCTCAAAATGATAATTCAAATATGAATGAATATTTATCAATAATTCATAAATAATCTATTAAGATGTAAGTTAGAGGCCAACTTACAAATTCCCTGAGTAATTTGAAAATAACGTTGTAGCTACGTAAATCAAGTGCATACTTCTATGGATAAGGTTTGCAAACAAGAGCTTCAAAAATTAGGTATTTACAAAAATATCCCTAGACTTTCAAAAATTTCCATTTAGGCCATAAATTTTCACTAATTGCAAATGAACTCCAAATTTAACCAAATTTCATGGACTTCATATTTTTGGTATTCTAAAACTATCTATGCCCTTGGATTTTCAAAAATTAAAGTGAAACTTGTCCAAACAGTCCCAACCCCGTGGCATGCATCCTAGTTGATGCCTAAGTGTGTTTCCAACTATTGATCATTATGAATGCATGCATATGAGATTTTCTTTAATCACAAATGATCACTAACATCTTTAATAAATTCTAATTTTCAAATAATTAAGTTCATCCCAACACTTAATCATGGCTAAGAAATCATTAATCACCAATATGTTCAAAACTAATACATGTTTGATGATCAAAACAAGATACATTCAACACCTACCATGGCATGCTTCCAACCACAATTTAAAGCTTCCATAATCATGTTAGGACAATGATAAATCATATAAAATCATGCTTAAGACATGCCATAGCTAAATTCCTACTTAAAATCATTTAATCATTCAAACTATCTCTTAATTGACCCGATCTTGAACTAAGCATGATAACCTTCTCAAGACTCAACCAATTTCATACCAACACTTGGAAACAAAGCTTGACATGATAAATAAGATCAAAAGTAAGAAAACTTACAAATTTTGTGGTCTTCCAAGTACTCAAGATAGCCTTACACAAGAACACTCATGAACTCACTCGGTTTCACTCTTTTGATCTCTAAGAGGGAGAAGTGCTCTCAAGGCTCAATAGGGAGTTTGGAGTTGAGGTTTGGAGGATATGAGGAGATGAAGGAGGTATTTATAGGGTTCAAGAGGGGTGGAGACGTTGGCCTTGGTACAAGGTGATTGGGTGAAGTGGGAGGTGCACAAGTCTGGAAATTTTCCAGATTGCTATCATGGGCTTATGTCACCTTGTGTAGGGGGAATTGTGGCTTGAAACCACCATGATTCCCTCTCCACAGTTGCTGCAAGGGTCCTGTAGAGATTTCCAGGTCGTGGAGCATCATTTGGGTGGCAGAAAATCCCTCAAACCACCCTTGGAAACTGCGGATGGAGGTGGTTTTGAGGTGGCAGAAATTCAGTTCGGTTTTGGATGGTTTTAGGCAAAAAAATTGAGTCAAAATCCTTCATGATGGCCATGGGACCTCTTGAGGATTGCGTGGTGAAGGAGGTGGCATGGGGTGGTGGTGCAAACCATGGCAGGAGGCTGGTTCAAAATCAACCCAATCGATTCCTACACAAACTAGACCAAGGTGCACCCAGTTTGGTTCTTTGAGTTGGTTTGTGCAACTAAATTTGTCCAAGGCTCAAACTTGGTTTGAGGGGGTCTCATGAGATGTTTAAGGACCATATTACCCTTGAGGACAAACCACAAAAATGTTGGGCTCAAGGGCAAAATAGTTCAAGCCTTACAAAGGATAATGCACAAAACCAATTGATGCAAGGTTTGGGTTTGTTATGTCGTTTTTCTTAATAACATGTGAGGTGGTTTAACTAGGATATTAACAGGGTCTAATCATGGTTTAATGGAATATTAATTCAATAAAATTTGAATTAAAAGGTTTAAGAAAAGATTAAACATAATTAAGATTCAAAGCATGGCTTAAAGTGCACTAAGTATGATGGTTAATGACCTTAGTCAATTTTCAAAACTTAATTTGGGTACTCTGGGTATAATTTGGGCTTAAGAAAATCAATGGTATGGTGTATTGAGCTTTTAGTCTTGAATGGTAGAATGAGTCCAAACATGGTTTTGGGTCATGTGGGTTTAAAAGGGCCAAGTGTATGGGTTCATGGCTTAAGGGCTATTGGGCTTTGAATGAGGGAGCGTCATTTCCAGGTTTGTTGGGTGAAAAAAAAACCTCAAGATCCACTAAATTGGGTTTGAAAAGACTTGACTTAGCCTAAATGGGTCATGGGTCCATTTATACCGAGTCTAGCCCAAAGGCCTTATGCCTTCCTTATACTTGGGCCAAAACTAATCTTGATCCCCTAAGTGCTTGGTTCAAGGTTTCTTGAAATTAGACCCATGAATGCCCTAAGGTCTTAAAAAGTCTCACCAAATTCACTAATGGGCTTACTTCTCTAATCCCTAGCTTAATGGTACTTAGAGCACTCCCAATGGCTCTTGTAAAATACAGTTTTTTGCATAATATAGAGAAAATTGGTCAAAAGTAGCTTCCTATGGGTTTTGTATTTTCATCTTTATTTTACATTTTACAACAGTAATCCTCTACATGTAGAGAATACTATTCACATCTCTAAAATATTTTTAATTATTTTCTCTCTCCTTTGATTGTTTTTTCCCTGCTGCTTTTGTTTACCAGTATTCTCTCTCATTTCAGCCCCAATCTTCCTTGAAGTGAAACTGTTCATCGTCAATTTCATCACCGAAAGCACTTCAAACTCTTCTTTAAGAGGTGCTTCCACATCATTAAACAAAAACCCTGGCTCCCACCATGAACATATCTAAAAATATCGTTCAGTTTAAGTAGCATTTATCTTGAGGAGTCAGGAAGAGAGTTTGAGTAAATTACGTGTATTTCTAGTCAAATACTCAAGGACAAGAACAAGGACTTCTCCATTGTAGGTGAGCATGCCAATAAAACAAGAAAAAGTAAGAATTTGTAGATTGCACAAACTTTTATAAATTGTTGTTGGGTAACTTTGAAAAATTATAAAACATTATCTAAATTAAAAACTTCTTTTTCATCATATTTTTAGTCACCAAATGGTTGTTTGGTGTTATGAGGTTCATGAAGGGAGATCAAAGAAGATAAAAGGTGGAAGCTTAAGATGCAACAGGGGCAAAATACCATGTGAAAGAAATAGACAAACGTAAAGTGAAGATAACTAGGGCTCGTACTGTGTGGCTAGAAAACGACATAGTTTAATATTCAACAAACGGTGTACCTTTTGGGTTTATGCTTTTACAATTAAGCGGTGTAGTTTTGTATATAAAGAGATATTGTAAATATCAAAAGATATGAAGATATTATAAATTTGATGATAATTATAGAAAATATTTGAAATGAATAAAAGAATATTTAAATGATATAGATAAAAAATAGATAAACTGAAGTATGATATTGTAAAAGTCAATATATAAAATAGAAAAAGTGAGTTTTGATGATATATTTTGAAGAATATGATAAATGAATAATTAGGAGTGCTCTTAGTGCCAAGATTAATCTTCACTGTCAACTTTCTAGTAAGTTATAACCCAAAAATTAAAAACCTAATCTAAATATTTAGGAGTTAATCTAATGATTAATTAAGTGGGATGTTTACACTAACAAAAAGACTATTTCATTTACAGCCGGCCTAACTGTAGAGCAATATATTTGGTCAATTTGTGTTAAAGTCCATCTCATTAAGGAGCTGAGATGGCAGTTTCGATATCAAAAGCCCTGGAGATGCTTTCGGACGTATCGTGAGCTTAGGATTTGAGTTGAGTTGAGTTGAGTTGAGTTGAGACGACAAAATATTATTAAAATATTATTATTTATTATTATTATTATTTTAAGATTTGAAAAAGTTGAATTGTTTATTATATTTTATATTGGGATTTGAAAAAGTTGTAATGATGAGTTGAGATGAGCTCAACTTCCAAACGAAGCCGATCTTTTTCTGTGACCGGATCCACACGATTTCGGATTCTTGGAAAATCATAATACAGATTTGCCCCTTTTTTGTATGGCTGGGCAAAATATACTGCAATGAGTTCTGTGAGTTGCGTTTGGATATTGAACTGAATTGAGTTGAGTTGAGTTGAGTTGAGATGATAAAATATTGTTAAAATATTATTATTTATTTTTATTATTATTATTATTTTAAAATTTGAAAAAGTTGAATTATTTATTATATTTTATATTTAAATTTTAAAAAATTATAATTATGAATTGAGATAAATTTAATTTCCAAACCAATCCTAATTGACGTAGAGCATAAGCTCTAATCTTTTAACTTTCTTTTAACTTCCTTTTCGATCACCATTTCGATTTATAGACATTAAAATAGAATATTTAAGTACGAAATATTTAAATACTATTGCGTTCCGATGTACAATTTCGAGAATTATATATATATATATATAAAACTAATAACTAAAAGAATAAATACATATTTAGTGAATGTGCATAATGTATTTGTATATATATATATGAAAAAATCTACACAACCTCCCCAATTTTCACACACCACATATTTTTTAATTTTTATTATTTTTTTCTTTCATCAAATATTTAATATATGAATAATGAATAGAAAAATTAAATTATCTTAAAAAGAATAAACTCAAAAAAAAATTTAAAAATATTAAAATTTTAAAAAATATGGTGCGTGGAGGTTTGAGAGGTTGTATAGCAAAGAATTGATGATTTATAAAACGATTAGACATTAAAACAATTTAAAAAAATAGATATTTTAGTTTCAGAAGATAATATTAAAACAATCACAAACTAGGGTTGAGACATAAAAAAAATAAAGAAAAAATAAAAGAGCAAAGAAATTATTAAAATAATGATATATAAAAAAATAAAAAATAAATAAATAAAGAATGAGAGGACGTATATATTTGGATGTCAAACTCTTCTCAACCTATCGTAAACCAATTATTGATAGAACTTATTACTTTTTCAAATTTTCAAAAAAAGTTAAATATATCTCAACCTACTTTATAGTTTATACATTAAAATATATATATATCTCAACTTATTTCATACATTTAAATACATCTGAATGAACTCACAAAATATTACTTTTTACAGATCAACTCAGATTATCTAATCAGATCACCTCATCATCCAAATATAACCTTAAAGTTATAAAAAGAATTAAAATTACATAAATACATTTTAGATTTTAGAATGAATTAAATACTATTTCAATTTTAAATCAGTAAAAATGTCATCCAAACTCAAAAAATTACAAAACTTCCATTAAAACAATTCTGAATAGAATAGTGCCCGGAATACTAGTTCCGGTTGAAATGGCCGAAATTTGATTAGAATGACAGCTGGAATTTAAAATGAAACGAAATTTTTTTTTTGAATGGAGCATACTCATCTCATTAAGAAATCGAAGTTACAAATGTGACTTATCGATACAAGAAATTCCAATATACAGAAAATCCAGTTATAAGCCAACTAACTCAACAGATCTGTAGCTTCCCCACACACAAATACATTTGCGGTAGACATTGTCTTAACTTCTAATCAAACTTTCTCGAACCCGAGAAACTTCCTCTCTATCCTCCCAGGGAAGAAGAGTACGAGACACTGCTATGGACATCAAAATCCAAAGCCTATTCCTATTTTATCATAACTAAAACTAACAAACTACTATAAAAAAACTACAATAACAACTACAAGACCACAAGCTCTGATGAGACCTCAGACGACACGCCCACCGCAAGCATCGTCATTTCGAGCTCTGGTGGAGCGAGCACCCAGCGTACATACAGACCACTAACAGCCCGGTCGTATAACCACCGGCCGTAGCATCGCCCAACACTCTCGAAAGCCTTGCCCCGGATTACGTCCGATCTAAAGGTCCAAACCTTACTCGGGTCAACAAAAGCAACACCAACATAAGAAAACAAGACAAGCTACAAAAACTGAAACAGACAACAACATAGAAAAGAAACAAAAGACAGAACAAAAAAAAAACAAAACGGATGAACAGTACACATTTGGTCGGCAATATTTCGTACAGGACTGTTCACGCTGGGAGGAAAGCCGACGGTCAGACTTGGAAGACCTGGAGCCAACGGTTCCACAGCAACCGAGCGTGGTGTCGTTAGAGGGTTCCTCGGTGGCGCGTGAGGGTCACGCGCCAACGCTGTCCAGATTTTCGTCCCGCGCGTGCGGTCTACGCGCCACTCCGATGGACGCCGGATTTGGAGGTTTTGAAGATCGGCGGCTGGGCTTCACACCGGTGGGGCGCGTGTAGAGAACTGGTGGCCGGAAAGGCTCGAACGGCGATCCTCCCTTATTCGGCCTAAAAACACAAAGAAAAATAAAAACACTACACAGAAGTTACACAGAAGTTAAAAACTAGACAGAGAAGAGGGAGAGGGCAAGGGGAGGGGGCGAGGAGCCGAAGCTCCCACCCCCTTTCAGCAGATCTTGAGGTTTTGGACGATTAAGGGGGTTTTTCGTTCGGAGCTGATATCTCACGTATTCTCTAGATGCATATCGCTCGATATATGTGATGAATTGAGTAACACTTCCAAAATGAAACGAAATAAGAAGGTATAGGGTACCGGACAATATTCATCACATTTAACACAAGGTCAAAATTTAAAGAGGGAAAATTTACTTTGCAACTCCAAACTGTCGTCCATTCCGGACTGTGAAGTTGGCCTGCTTCTGAAAACTTCAAAGTTTAACACTTGCACTTTCTATTTTAAAAGAAAAACAAATAACCTTGGTTTTTTTTAGCAAAAAATATGACTTAGAATATGTTTTTTTGGGGCAATACATTTCTTTTTCATTCTTCATATTTTGAACGTGTCCAATTTTCATAGGGGTTCCTTAGGCTCTAGTAAGTAACTTGAGTCCCCAAAACAAGTTCTACTATCTGTCTACTTTAGTAGTCCCTTCAGCTGATTTGATTTAGAGTTTTACTATCTACAAGTAAGTTTGCGTACCAACCTGCGTACTAATGTTGTTGCCTTCATATTCTAAATTCAAATTAGTACTATTTTCAATAAAATCTACTTTCTGACCAATCATATTAAATGGATGCGTGTATTAGTGCACATAATTGCTTACAATTAGATTTTTCTTTTAATTTATATTGAGTCCAGCTGATTCAGACTTATTTGAGACAATTCAAGCCAATACAAAACCAAATTAAATTTTTTAAGATTGCATGATAGATGGTTTTCTTTTTCTTTTGCATAAAAATACGATAAAACTAAACACATATTAATTACTTTTTCAAGCTTGTATTTGTAAGAAATGTAACAATAATTGAAAAATAAAATTGTCATACCTCATTCTAATGAGTGATGAGAGTAGGTGTAACGCCCCAATGGATAGTTTAAACCACATGGCCTATATTTCAAATGGACTAATCAATGATACAATTAAAGTTCTATTGGAACATTATAATTAAAGAGCAAGAATTTTGCATTCCCAAGCAATGTGAGATCCCACACATCAGCTACCCTTATCACTTTTCATATCAAAATGGAGTATCATAATCTCTCATCCTTATATTCCTGACATCCTTGTCGGGCCAATCCGTCGTTGGTGGTAGGGCTTAAGTTCCACATTTTTTGTTGGGAGTGTCTGATATTATTTGTAATGCTTCAATGGAAAGCTCAAACCACATAGTTTATATTCCAAAATAACTAGTCAATAATAAAATTGGAGCCTCATCAAAATCTTATAAAGAGCAAAACTTTTACTTCCCAAGCAATATGAAATTCCATATACCACCTACTCTTATCACTTATTAGAATAGGGTATCACAATCGATGGCATATGTGATCTCACATTGCTGAAGAATGAAAAGTTCTTACTCCTTATAATATTCTAATAAAACTCTAATTATATTATTCACTAGTCTTTTTAGAATTTAAGGCGTGTGATTTGGGTCTTCTATTGAAGGATTACAAATGGTATTATAATCTATCTTAACTAGAAATGTGTGACTCGAGGCATGCCACCTACAATAGACTGACCCGACAAAGATGTTGAAAATATAAGGGGGAGATTGTGATACACATTCTCATAAGTGACTAAAGTAGATGGCGTATGAGGCCTTACATTGCTGAATAATGAAAAGTTTTTTCTCTTTATAATGTTTTATAGGATTCCAATTATATCATTTACTAGTTATTTTGGAGTATACATCATACAGTTTGGGCCTTTTGTTAGGGTGTTACAAAAATATAGAATTTTTAAATTATTTTGTTGAAGAGAAAAAGAAGAGAAATGAGTATTTTGTTTTTAAGTTTGTGACTATGACATAAATAACCTTATAACATAAGAGATTTTATCTTCTTCGTAGATCAAGATATTTAAGAAAAAATGAGGACACTTAGGCTAAAGACATAAATTGTAATCTAATCGAAATTAATAAATAAATTCATATTTTAATCACCTTTATACATGTTAGTAATATTTAATTGGATTGCATCCGTTTTTCATATATATTTTAAGAGCAATTTTAAACATATAACTTTTTTTACAACTATATTTTAAAGTATGAGTATTTCTTTGAAAATATATTACTTTTATAAATTATTTTATACAAATATCTCTCCTTTAAAATAGAGTTGGGTATGGTCCGGTCCGGTTTTAGACAAAATTTATGATTGAACCGGTATGTACCGGTTTTGCATGTTCCAAAACCAATTACGCACCGGTTACCCTCCTAAACCAGTACTTCCGGTTTTACCGGTTTCCGGTCCAGTCCAATCCGATTTTCGATTTTCTTAATTCATTTATCTTGCATTCTCTAGATTTTCTGAATTCATCTATCAATTAGTAGTACAATATTTAAATGTTTTAACTTTAATGACAGAAATTCCATCGCATCAAAACAATTAGGACTTTCTTATATCGTTAGGATATCACAATCTTATATTCGAAAATGATTCTGGGTCCAATAATTGCCAACATGCAAGATAATGTATAAAATATTATCTAAGGGGTTAATGTCAGTTGTCACTGTGATTTTATTAGATTTAATAAGAAAATTGGGTTTTATTAATTCAAATGATAAGGTTCAAATGCTACATACATGATTGAGCACGAAGATTCACACTTGCATGTCCATTAATGTATTAAATCTTTTGTACATAGTTACAAAGTTACTTTTTTTATCATACATATTTTTTTCATACTAAAGTATGCAGATTGCAGACTTATTTTTCTTGTTCTCTTTTTTATTCCAGCTATATAATATATTATACTATATAATAGTATTAATATTAGACTATTAGTATTAGTTATAGTAATTTAGTATAACTATATTAATATAACTATAACTATAGTCTGTATTAGACTATTAGTATTAGTTATATATTAGTATTAGTTATAGTGATTTAGTATAACTATAACTATAACTATAGTCTATATTAGTATAACTATTAATGTCCTATGTACTTCTCAAAATTTAGTAATAATATTTGAGTGATTTTTCTTTCTTTTTATATATTATATATAAAATTTATATATAAAAATATTTTGTATAATATTATTTTTGTATAAAACTTATATATATATATTATTATTATTATTATTATTTTTCTTCAACCAGGCCGGCCCGGTTCGATCCGGTCTCGGAAACTACAAAACCGAAACCGGAACCGGTTCTGGCTGGTTTGTGAAAGTAAAGAACCGGTTCTGGACTGAAAAATCGAAAAAATCGACTCAACCGGTCCGGTCCAAACTTACACCCCTAGTTGAGTAAAATATTATAAAAATAATTGTATATGTATCATTTTTCATATTTTAATATCTAAACACTCAATTTAAACCTGTTATAACTTGTTGAATTCAAGAAATTAAATTTTTGAATTTTTTAAATAGAGTAATATTATATATCATTTTTTCATCCTATCTTGTAAAGTGATACTTTTCTTCACTTCTAAAACATCTCTTATTGTTTCAAAAATAAATACAAATGTAGTGTGCAACATTTTTCTATTAAATATAAAGATAATGATGCACCTATAATTATTTCATAACTAGTTTCACAACAAAGGACATGTTACGGGAGTGAGACGAGATGTGAATTTTATAAATAATATTAAGATAGTTTGTAAATAGTAATAGGATAGTTTGAGTATGTTTTATGAGATTTTAAAAAAATAGAGAAAATGTTGAATAAAAATTATTATAAAGTTACAATATTGTTAAAATATATATTTTTAATATTATTTTTGTTTTGAAATTTGAAAAAATTGAATTATTTTTTTATTTCTTGTTTGAAAATTTGTGAAAGTTGTAATAATTAGTTTGAAAAAATTCTAATGGTCAATTGAAGGTATTTGTACTTAAGTGATGTTTAGGAATGAAATATGATGGAACGAGATAATATGAGAATTTTGGAATAAAAACTTTTTCCTAACAGACCTAAGTAAGCTATCAAATAAACAGAAAATATAAATATCACTCTACTGTACACAACATCCCCACCACACTCAGTGCATTGAGTGAAAAAAAAATAAATAAATAAAAATAAAAATTTGCCTGGGATGGTGTGGCTTGCGGCTCCTCTCCAACAGTCCTCTAAAATAAATGGATTTGTACGATCTAATTTTAATTTGAGATGATTACAAATTCAGAGTTTTAAACAGTTTGCAAATAAGTTCTTCGGTTTTTAACATTTGCCGAAATAATCATGAGTTTTAAAAAAAAAACCACAATTAGCTACTTCATCAGTCATAACTCTCGTTATATTTAACAGCGCAATAAAGTGAATAAACCATGTGTCAACCAGTAAAAATATTGAAAATAAAATTATTTCTTTACAAATCAGTAAAAACTCAAATAATAATTCTGTAAAAAAAATATTAACTGTATTTAAATAAAAAACTTTATAAAATAATTTATTTTTTCATGTATTAATTATTAATATGCAGAAAATTATAAAATTTAAAATTTAAAATATAAATTTTTAAAAGATTAACAAAATAAATCTTATATATAAAATTGTAAACAAAATTATAAATCCATGTAAACCCATTTATAATTAACTGTTTTAATTTTGGAGCCAGCGTTGTTGACTAGGTTTTTCATTTTTAGGAGATAAATAATTTATACAAATTTAAAATGATAAAAAAATATAAATAATAAATTTAAAAAATAAATAAATAAATAATAGACGTCGCGGTTAATGCTGGCGGCAGCCTCGCAATACTCTTTGCTTGATTTTATACTATCGCCACGTAGAAGCCTCCTGGAAATAAATGTGTGGAGGAGATATTTTTGGCAAAAATAAAAATGAGGTGGCCATTACGTACAGCTTCTTTTTCGAAAAACTGAAAATGGAAAGCAAAACCATAAACTCGGTACAATTTTCACGAAAGGATCCATGGCCTTGAATTTCATCGCAGCATTTCTTCACCCAAAACCTTCTACTAGCCCTCCTCCGTCTTTGTTCCCAAAACATAGGCGCCTTCTCAAGCTTCAGTCTTCTTCCCCTCCTCATTTTAGAACATCTGTTCAGTCAGACGGCACCGAACGAGGAGTTACAGAGGAGGATCCCCCTGTTTCTTTATCTGGTACTGCAATTTTTTTCCTTCTTTGAGGAATTGTTTCTTTATCTGGTACTGCCTTTTATATCTTTTCAGTGATTTGGAACTGGGGTTAGTGAGAGAATCTCTCACCTTATAGTGTGGTGTGTAGCATAAACTGATCTTCCGGCTAAACAAATAGCTGTTCTAGTCTTGTTTGTTTTTGTTTGACGTTAAAGCACTTGGTTGATGCGAGTTTGACACGGTAGACTAATTTATAAGGCTTCCAAGTTCCAATCCTTGCTTTTTGTGTGTTATTGGCATATTGTTCGTCCTAGGGAGAGGAATTATTTTGCTTAATGTCTGACATATCTTAATTCCAACACCAATCGGCTAAAATGCACGCCGTGCTTTTACTAACTGTAGACACTATGTTACTTGCCATCTTTCGCATTCTGCTAATATGCAAAGCTTGTCATGTCCCCTTTTTTTAAAGGTTCACATTGTATGATCTTATGCACAAGCTATTTTATTATATCAGAAAGAAAGCAAGCGGTAAGCTTGTGGAAATTATTTGATAATGACTATTATTGCTGTTGAAGTGCTACTTATATGCCGAGTAATTAAATCCTGAACCCCTAAGGGGTGGGCTCAAGTGGAAAAGGCGTTGGTTTTGGTGGTATGCTCCCTCCAAGGTCCAAGGTTCGAATCCCACTGGGAGCAAACAATCTCTAGGGACCATCAGGCTTGTGGATTTTTTTCTTGAATTACCTAAGGTGCACTTGTGGGAAACTTCTTGCATAGGGCATGTGCACCCCGGTGCCAAAAAAAAAAAGAAAATTAAATCCCAAAGTCATTGCCATACAAATTTCTTGTGAAACCATACTCACTTGGTTGATTGATTCAGAAAATTAGGAGCTGTTTTCCTAGCTACATGTCATCAGTTCAGTAGTTCAAACTGCTTGAAGTTTTCTTATTCCGTTAGCACAATTTTTCGGTTCCTGTTCCCTTCAGAAGGTAGCTAATTCAATCTCAAGGGTTATTAAATATTTCTCACTGATGCAATATACTAACTTCAAACCATAAAAGTTTTAACTGCAAAAATTGTGATGTTGATTCTGATGCACTTTTAATGTTTAAATCTTAAAAGGGTCTTTGTCTTCCACTCGAATTCAGCTGGATCTGCTGGAACAACTCACTTCCACTAGCTCAGCGGTTGATGGTATGTGAATTAATCCAACATTGAAGTAGTCATATGATTCGATTCTCACTTGTTATGATTTAATCTTTTTACACGGGACTTGGCTTCAGTATAAAATTTACTTGGTATCATATATCATCATCAGGTTATGAGAGTGATGGCAGCTCTCAGAGCCGAACAATCCGTGACCAATTAGCACAATTAGTTGGAGACAGAGATGACGACTTCAGCATTCCCTTGGGTAAAAATTTAAAGAAGTTTACTCCTAAGTTCTTAACCATCTCACAGAAGAGAAATGTCAGAAGACAGGCTTACCTGGATGAGGTGTCTCAGAGGAATGATACGGTTTTCTTTGCCACTATTGGAGCTTTCATAATTCTTCCACCATTTATAATACTAGGAATTGCAATAATAACTGGTTATGTACAGCTTTTTCCCTGACATATGTGATGTTAGTTTACTATAGTGAAGTTATAATTCCTTATACTAAATGCAGAGTTATGAAGTTTATATGACCAGTACTTCCAAATTTTTCCTTCTATAATCTTTGGTATATTATCTGTTATTCATTTTTATGATTTTATCTACCTAGTGAGTTCATTATACTGGATGTAAAGGTTTTGGTTTTGTGTAAAAGCAAATCTTTCAAAGAAGTATGCACATTTGCTGCTTATGTCAGGTTTGACATTAGCACTTGTATGATCTGCACCATTTCGCACCAGTGGGTGCATCTAGTTTCCTTTTCTTTCTCTAGGATTTTCTAAAGAGAGTACAAAAAAGTTAACTTCATGGGTACTCAGCCTATACTGCAGCAGTAATCCATAAACCCAGCCCCGACAACAAAATATAAAATAGTGACTCGAGGAACTCAGTAGTTGCTAGCTCTATGAACTTCAGTGTATTATTGACATCATTTTGGCATGAGAAGTGTCTTTAGAATATGAAATTCTACACAAAGTCATCCTTTAAAATAAGGTATCTGTTTGTGTTAAAATAAATTAATGCCATTGTTGTATCCATTTGTCATTTTCTTGCATGTTTATGAAGTTGGGTTAATGTTGGACAAGTGTAATGTCGTTATAGAGTTATTTTAAGTGCTAATTAATGTAAGGCATTGAATATGGAAGGTTCTAGGTTGGCTAGAGGGGAGATCCACGGAATTTTCCTTCTTGCTCCCTTAGAGTATATGTTTTGGAGGTTTTTCCTTCTTTTTTCAATGAGAGTGCACCTTCCCTAAGTTAGAAAAAATTTTCTTAGACAAAAGTCTCTCTATCTCATTTCATATGCCAACATAGTGATATCAAGAGCAATGTTCGAATCAAAAATTGGCTGGGCGTGAAGATTTGTAGCAGGAAAATAAGTCTCGAAGAAGACAACAACAATATCGAGTACAAGCAATCAAAATATGGGAGCCCAACAATCATCATTTCCTCTTTTCAACGGAGAAAATTATGATTTTTGGTATGTGAAGATGAAACTATTTTCTTTCATACGATCTTTGGGTATATGTGGAAGATAGATGGGTACGAAGAACCAGTCGATGCCACAACTTTGATGGATGCTTAAAAGTAACAATTGAATGAGCATAGAAAGAAAGATGCAAAAACTTTAACCTTGATTCAATAAGGTGTTGCCGACACAATCTTCCCACAGATTATCAATGCAATCAAAGCAAATGAGGCTTGGGAGATTCTTTAAAAAGAGTATAGAGATACATTGAAGGTAAGAACTATAAAACTTCAATCCTTGAGAAGAGATTTTGAAAATGTGCAAAAGAAAGAAATGGAGTTATTGAAAGATTATTCTTCTAGACTTATGTAAGTTGTGAATTAAATGGAAACGTATGGAGAAAATATTTTGGATCAAAGAATTGTTGAGAAAACATTAATTAGTTTGCCGGAGAAGTTTGATCCCATTATTTCTGTTATTGAAGAAACTAAAGAAATTGATAAGTTGAGTATTCAAGAGTTGATGGGTTCAATTAAAACACTTGAGCAAAGGTTGAGCAGACACTCCAAAAAATCAATTGAAAGTGTCTTTCAATCTAAACTCAATGTTAACTCAAAAATTCAAGAAAGAGATTCATTTAAAAGTGATTCTTCTGGAGGTGTAAGACATGGAAGAGGAAGAGCAAGAAATGGAAGACGAAGGGGAATGAGTAATTTTGAGAGGTGGAAATGTGGAGTCCACTCAACAAAAATGTGAAATTTGTAAAAGAAATAGTCACATTGATAAAGATTGCTGGTTCTGGGGAAAAGCTCAATGTCTATTGTAAAATGTGGGCATATTAATAAAGATTGCCGGTTAAAAATTAATGAGCAAATAAATTTTTTCAAAGAGCAAGAAAGTGAAGCAAACTTGTTTTATAGTTGTCAAGCGGTATCAGAGCAAAAGAATGATGTGTGGTTTCTTGATAGTGGATGTAGCAATCACATGACTATAGATGAAAGTACTTTTGTGGAGATTGATACTTCATCAAGTTCCTAAGTTAAGATGGGAAATGGTTCCTTAGTCCAAGGAAAAGGTACAATTGCTATAGAGACAAAGAGGGGCACAAAATACATTCGGGGTGTATTGATAGTTCTAGATTTGAAGCAAAACTTATTAAGTGTTGGGCAACTTATAGAGCATGGGTATTCTGCTCATTTTGAATGAGATTTTTGGAAGATTTATGAGAAAGGGGGCAGAAGACAAGTCGTAGCAACAATCAAGATGAAAAATAATAGAAGCTTACCTTTTACTTTCCCATATTAAATACATATGGCCTTAAAGATGGATGTGGTTGATGAGTAATGGCTTTGGCATAGAAGACTTGGGCACTTGAATTTTCAAAACTTGAAGACTCTCCAATAAAAGAACTTGGTGTATGGATTGCCAACTATACAAGAAGTGCAAGAGGTTTGTGAAGGTTGTGCACTTAGCAAATACCACCGTGAGTCATTTCCCAAGGAGAAAGCATGGAGAGCCAAAGGACCACTGGAACTTGTCCACACCAATGTATGTGGGCCTATATCAACACCAATTCATGGAGGTAACAAATATTTTACAATTTTCATCGATGATTTTACAAGAATGACATGCATATATTCCTTGAAGCAAAAGTCAGGTGTTTTATCCATTTTCAGAAAATTTCAAAAGTTTATTGAGAGACAAAGTGGACACTTTATGAAAGTGTTGAGAAGTGAAGAGGTAATGAGTATAACTCCCATGAATTTGAGAAGTTTTGTGAAGATATTGGCATGGAGAGACAATTAACGATTGGATACACTCCACAACAAAATGGAAGGGCGTAATGAAAGAATAGAACCATTGTTGAGATGATGAAGTCTATGCTTTATGAGAAGGGCTTACCTAAGTCCTTTTGGGGTGAAGTGGTATATTCGGTTTTTCAATTGTTTTTTAAAACCTTTACGCCAACTCTCTCTCCCAGTTCTTCTCAATCGATCAGTTCCCCCTTGTATTACGATGGAGAACTTTTTTTGAAACTCATGTATTAGAACTCGTGTTTGTCCCTAGATACAGATTGAAAAAGTTCTCAATTGTTTCAGTTCTTCTCATATTTTAACTTTCTGATCTACTTTTTCTTATCTACTTTTTCTCCCCGTCCCTCCTTGTATTGAAAAGTATTATTGAGTTTTTTTATGTATATAAGTTTTCAAGAGTTATATTGTTGTAAATTTGGAATATAATTTATATATATATAATTAATTTATCTATATATAGACTATCCCGAAACAGTACCAATACCGAAATATTTTGTTCCAGTGCCTCGACCGAATTTGTCACTGGAACAGTATTCACTATTGATGATATGAGAAGCACTTCCAGATATGCATTTTCATTTGGTTTCAGTGTATTTTCATGGGCATCCAAGAAGAAATAAAGTGTTGCACAATCTTCCGCTGAGGCTAAGTATATTTCAGCATCATTGGCAACTTCACAAGCAATATGGCTAAGGAGAATCTTAGAAGATGTTGGTGAGAAGCAAGCAGAAGCTACTCCACTTTTGTGTGATAACAAATCTGTGACGCCCCAACCTCTGCTTGGGATAGAACGGAGACTTAGAGTATCGGGACATGCAACAGATGATTACATACCCACATTCATGACAGTTAATATGCAATGCATCCTAGTATACAACTAGCATTATGAAATAATCGCAACGGAATAAGGGTGACTAAATATAACTTATGCCAGAATGAACTAAAACATCACAATAACATTAATATTCATCACGAGTTCAAACGATAAGGTAGCATATCCTCAATACAAAATATTTCAAATAATAAGTCTTCATGATTAGATCAACTCATTCTTACGCTCCAATGTACGAAGGGTTAGGTACGAAGGGTTAGAGCTATGAGTATCAAAATAAGATCTAATCTTCGATCGAGGTCCAGCTCCTCTTCAATTAGTCGGATCCACTGGTCCATCATGTCCATCCTCGTCTGGTCCTGATACAACTTCTATCATCCTGAATGGAATAAGAGTGGGTCCACAAGGAGTGATATTTACTTGAAGTCTTAATAAGTTAAACAACCAACATGCACAAAGATAAATCATGCATGATAAATGATAAATATGAAAAAAATAAGTATTTGTCTCCCATTCAGATTCCTCAACATTTTCAGAAAAAGTTTTGATGCACATTTTCTTACAAAGAACATATTCCAATTCATCTTTAAAAAATATAACATTTCATCATTGTTAAGCATCATTAACAATCACATTAATATTAACATTATAACGTATCATCACAATTTCCCATATGCACTGTGAGTACCTGTAACGCTCGTCCTTTTGGTGGGACTCTTTATAAAATGATTTTAGAAAAGACGACGGGAATTACCGTTCGATTTAAAACTTTCTACTTCCATACCCAGGGTGCAAGACTCTACGTTATAAAATAAAATATGCTTTGAGAATAAAAGATGTTTGCAGCGAAAAACATCAATTTTAACAATAAAAGGCCTTTCATACAATTAAACCCTCATGCCTAGACTTCTGTACTCTTCCCCATAGGCCGTGTCCTTCCTGACGCGTACTGCTCATCCAATCCCTGTGAAGGGGGGAGGGCATGCATAAAAACTTAAATGAGTCGATGACTCGTAAGCATTACTTCATACAGTTAAAATATAATAATATAGGTTTTCATTCACATACAAAAGATACAGCGTATAGTCATCCATTCACATGCGTACAATTAATACTTTTGGTTGCGTAAAAAGGAGCAGCCAAGGAGGGGCCGTTACATACTTATAACTTTGAACACTTAGCATTTTCTTTCGTAAAACGTCTTTCGTGTAAGGCATCTTAAAGAAAAAGCGTTTCTTTTTCTTTTTCTTGTATTTTAGAAAACTCTAGAAGTGCATGAACGCAATACTTACTTGGACTCCATGCTACTTTCATATCATGCAGTCCATGCATGTGCGTGTCAGATAGCAACCTACATGCATACACATAACCTTAACGTCATTCTCTATCTAATGTATAAGTAACTTAAACTATAAATAGAGCTACACTTCACTTGGAACACTCTCATTCTATCTCGTGCACTTATGTGCCCTTTACTATGCTAAAACCTTCGGGATCTACTTACGGTCACCACATCTTCCAACTCAAGGGCTTGCCTCGAGTGCTCATCTACTAAAGTGAACCCATGATTCACCTTAGGATTAAGACACTAGGACCTTCGTCTTACTCTTTCTGTTGACCATATTTCGACACATGACTCCGACCGATGGAATCACGCATCCCAATCCTAGACAATACACCTGTCACTATCTTCATGCACCTTAGCTCACACTAAATCCTCATTCCCATCATACAAGCCACACGGCTCTAAGCCAACTCTGAGGTTTAAGCACTGTGTAACTATGCTTGGGACAGATTACCCATTACATATGGTGAATCCGTCCGACACATGTGTCTTACCAGATTACACATGTACCTTACCCCTTTATCACCTAAGATCAACATATAACACGTTGATCACATGTTTGTGTAAACAAGCACCATACTCCGATACCAACATTCTCTTAACCCGGCTAGCATGACTCTTCATGCTACCCGTCCTTTTTGACAGTTCATCCTAACACTTAGCATGACAAAACTCCATTCATAACTACACCTTTCGTCACTTCATATAGCTCGAGACTACTCCCAAGCTACACCATGACCTTGTCACGTCACCCAACGTCCTGCTACGTCAACTCCTAACTCATCATGACTACGGTTCCTCACGTACACCCGTCACATCGTGACATCTCGTCACGTTCCCGTTATGCCATTCCTACACTAACTCTTCACCCATCGCAAGCATGACTGCCAGTAACCATGTCACTTCGTGGCATTCCCCAGTCATGCTTCTACTGCGCACTCTTATACTTGTTCTGCTACTTCACCCATACTCCCAACCATGAGTTAATTACAGTAACACTTGTCACCTCAGACTACAGGCTACACCATAACTACTTCGCGACACTGTTCCATAGTTCCCGACACTACTCACCACGCTCTACGCCCATCAACCACTCAACCATCTTTATCTTTGCGACACGCCACACGGTGTGTCGCTACGCCTCATGGAGTACACTCCACGTATACTCATTTCTCACACGCTATGCCACATCATCACTATGGCGTACCCGCCATATAATACATCACTCCATCACATGGAGTACACTCAGCGTGTACTTCCTTCATACACACTACGCCACATCACTATTATGGCATACCCGCCATATGGTGCATCACTCCACTATATGGAGTACACTCCCTTCACACATGCTACGCCACGCCACACAGAGTACACTCTACGCGCACTCTTCTCATTCCACACATCACCACACCACCATTACAGCACAATCCACAACACAACACAACACAACACACTTCCCAACTACGCCCAACACTTCACTACACAGAATGCCCAACACTTCATTACACAGCACATCACAATACAAAAAACTCCACAAATACTAATAGCACAATTCACAACCTAACCAATTAACTAATAACATAAATAACGAGGGATAGAGGGTTATACCATCGATGGGATAACCCGTGCGTTGCTCGCTGACCGTCACTATTGATGATGCTGGAAAGGTCGTACGTGGTGGTTAACCCACATACAATGACTGTTTGGGCGTTTGGATAGCTAAGTGTGGTCTTGGAATGGCTCGTGGTGGTGGTACACAGCGTATCTAGCCGTGTATAGTGGCTGCCTTGGCCATTGGAGGTGGCTAGAGGTGCGGGTCTAAGCGCTGGAGGGTCAGGTCTTGGTCCTGGAGTGGTGGTCTCATGGTGGTTCCAAGGTGGCACATGTCGGAGACACGACGGCTCGTGGAGGAGCTAAGGCAGTGGGTCTCAAAGCATGGGAAAACATAGGGAGAGCTTGGTTGGCTTGGAGGAGCTCAGGGAGGAGACATGGTGGCCAGGGGAGGTGCCTGGTGGGGCTTGGACCGGCACACGGCGGCACTAGGGCCGTCGGTGGCCTTGAAGCCATGAAACCCATTTATGGGTTTCGTGCATGCGTGCGACGGAGGGGAAGAGGGAGGTTGTTGTGGCTTGGGTTCATGCGAGGCGATCACCGGTGTGAGGTGGTGGAGGTGCGGGGGCCTGGGTAACTGTGCACGGCGGCGCACGGCGGGGAAATGGGTAAGGAACCCGTGCGTGTGAGGGAGAGAGCCAGTGCGGTGGAGGGAGACTATGGGCCTCAGGTTAGGTGGAAGAGGAAGGGGGAGGGAAGGGGAAGTTCATGGTGGTGCTTGGTGGCCGTGGGTGGCTGCGCACGGCGGCGCAAGGAGGAGATAATGCGTGAAACCCATTTCGGTTACTCACCGTGAAAGGAGAGGGAGGGATGCGCATGGGGGCCGTTGGAGGTAGCTGGCTTGCTCACCCACGTGAGGGGACGCCGGTGGTGGTGGCGATGAGGCCAAGTGGCATGCGGTAGCGCCGAGCTGGGCCATGGAAGAATCGGGCAAGAGAGGGGGAAGGCGTACGTCGTACGCGTGAGGGAGAGGGAGGAGAGAGAGCGGGGAGGGAAAAGTGAGGGAGAAGAAAGAGGGGGTCTGGGTATTTAATCCAGTCCATTCGTCTTGGGATCTCCAAAACGATCTAACGATGGAGGATTAAAACACTGATTTGAAAATACGTAAACATTAACTTAATTAAAAGCACTTAGAGGAATTAAAGTAGAATATTATTTAAACTAAACTTTAGTTTATAATCCAAGTGAATCTAGTGCAGGAGGCGTGTTAGGTAATCATGAGGGCATTACTTAGTTTGCGTTTGCTGCATATACTGGCATTGGTTCTAATAATCGCGCTGAGTTGATGGCGCTTCTTCTTGGCTTGCGACGTTGTAAGTTATATGGTATTAATAATATTGTCCTTGAGTTGGACTCGCTCTTGATTGTTAACTGGCTTAAAGAAGGTCGATGTAATGTTTGGTATTTGGAGGGTTTTTGGGAAGAAATCAAATGTCTTCTCACTGGGATGAATGTGCGGTATCAACATGTTTTTCGAGAAGGAAATTCTGCAGCAGATTGGCTTGCGAGACTGGGTAGTAGTGGAAATTCTAAAGAATTTACTCAAGGCAATATTCCTCGTATGCTTAAAGGAATTTTGAGACTGGATCGGTGTGGTTTGCCTAATTTGAGAGTTGTTTAGAGTTTTCTTTGTCCAGCAGGTGTTGAGGATTGTTTTTGTTTTTTTGGTTAGGTTGGTCCTTGTTTTGCATGCTGGGTTTTGGTTTTATGTAAACTCCTAGATGCTGAATATGTAACCACAGTATTCCTCTGCCATAAGTGAGGGTCTATTAATAAAATTGGGGAGAGGTCACTATTGGACATGTGGCCCTAACTCTTTCTAAAAAAAAAAAGAAAGGGATTGTCATCACCCTTTGGTCGCCATATGCGAATGCAAGGGCACTCGGTTTAAGGGGTGAGGGTTGATGCACTCAAGTGTCATCACCCTTTGGTCGCCATATGCGAGTGCAAGGGCACTCGGTTTAGGGGGTCGAGGGTTGATGCACTCAAGGAAGTGTCATCACCCTTTGGTCACCATATGTGAATACAAGGGCACTAGGCTTAAGGGGTGACAGTTGATGCACTCAAGGGAGTGTCGTCACCCTTTGGTTGCCATGTGCATGTGCAAGGGCACTCGACTTTATGGGCGAGGGTTGATGCATTCAAGGGAGTGTCATCACCCTTTAGTCGCCATATGTGAGTGCAATGGCACTAGGCTTAAGGGGGTGAGGGTTGATGCACTCAAGAAAGTGTCATTGCCCTTTGATTGCCATATGCGAATGCAAGGGCACTTGGTTTATGGGGTGAGGGTTGATGCACTCAAGGGAGTGTCATCACCCTTTGATCGTCGTGTGCAAGTGCAATGGCACTTGACTTTAAGGGTGAAGGTTGATGCATTCAAGGGAGTGTCATCACCCTTTAGTCATAATATGCAAGTGCAAGGGCACTCAGCTTTTGCTCAAATTATTGTTGGGTGGAAACCATCTTTGTGCAATAAGAAATATCATACAGAAAGGACACAACTTTATTTATAACTTCAGGTTTACATGGGTACACTTAGGCAAAATACTTTCTTAGACGATCGGCGTTCCATGGATGGGGTAACTCCTTTCGTTCCACATCCTTGAGGCGGTATGATCTTAGTCTGTGGCTGGCAATAACTACAAACCAGCCTTCCCATCAGGGACCAAACTTTCCTTCTCCTCGTGTCTTCGTTTTTGCTTCCTTTAAGATTATCGGCAACCTTGAATGATTTGGGCTTGACCCTTCTAGTGAAGTAATGCTCTACTTTCCTTTAAGAAAAATGCTACTATGCCACGTGACTTAATAAAAAAATAAAAAAAAAATTTAGAAAATATATTCAAAAGAAAATGATGTCTGTAAACACAAAAAATATGAAGACTAAAACCATAGATTCTCTCTACCCTTTTATGTTTGTGTTTTTAATTTTTTAAATCTTTTTGAAAAACTACGTGACATTACATTGTACTGTCACGTGAAGAGGGCAAAGTGAGTAGTATCAATTAGGGGGCACAGTAGCATTGTCTTTCGTTTTATTAGCCGTTGTTTACATTTCAGCTTCTTCTTTTTATCACTTGAGTCTTCATCATAATGTTGGACTCCATAGTTGGGCGTCCCGACTTCTACCAGTACAACTACCTCATTTCCATAAGTCAGGGCAAAAGGAGTCTCTCTCGTTGGGATCTTTGTGGTAGTTCTATACGCCCATAGGACCCCTTGCTATTCAGCCCAAGTTCCTTTCTTGTCTATCAACTTCTTTTTCAAGATTTCGAGCAAGGTTTTGTTGGTCGCCTTGACTTGTCCATTAACTTGGGGGGTGACTTGGAGATAAGTGTTTGATTGTCTTTCCCAACTCGGCACACCAATCGTGGTAGTGATAAGAATTGAAATGTTGCTCGTTATTTGAGATTATGCTTCGGGGTATGCCAAATTGACATATGATAGCTTTCCACAGGAATATGGTGACACTGTTAATCATGATTATTGCCAAGGCTTTTGCTTCTGCCCATTTTGTGAAATAGTCTATGGTGGCAGTGACTAATTTTACTCCTTTGCCCAGGAGCAGGGGCCAACAATGTTTACTCCTCATTATGCAAACTAGGGGTGTAAGTGTAACGAGTCCGGTTCGATCTGGTTTTGGACATATTTTAAAATCGAACAGTATATACCGGTTTTGAGATTTGAAGAATCGATACTGCACTGATTACACCCCTAAACCAATTTTTTCGATTTTACTGGTTTCAGTCTGGTTTTTTTTATATATTATATTGTATATATATATATATATATATATATATATAATATATCATAGTATCTAATAATATAGTGATAATATAGTGAAAATATATTGCAGTATATTATAATATATATTATAATTCTATTACAGACTATCGTGATATATTATAGTATATTATAATATATAGTGATATAGTATTAGTAAAACTACTAATACAATAGACTATAGTGATAAAATATAATTATTTATATAGGATTTTAAAATTTAATATTATATTAATTAGTAATTTATCATATAATACAAAATTATTTTTTATATAATTATATATAAAATTTATATATAATATAAAAAATATTTTATACAATATAAAATATTAAAATATTTATATGAACCGGTTTGGTCCGATTATAGAAAAAGGAAAACCAGAACCAAACCGATTTCGACCAGTTTTGATAAAAATGGAACCGGTACCAGATCATATCGAACCCGGTACAGGTCCAAACCCACTGGTTCGGTCTAGTTTACCGATTTCTTTTTTTCACCCCTACTCCAAATGACTAAGGCGAAGTGATCGATGTCTACTCTTCTGCAGGCAATGAGGCATTGGTGCATACAATTTTGCACACTTCCTAACAAATTCTTCCATGTCTTTGAGCGCACGCGGCTAGTAATTGCATGCTCTCATGACTTTCCATGCCACGACTCTCCCGCCAGAGTGATTTCCACACACTCCTTTGTGTATCTCTGCTTGTACATATTGCGTTCCTCTAACGATATTGATGAGTGCATGAAAGTACACTCTAAATACCCTATTATTCGACTAAAATGCTAAAATGGGAATAGAAATCATAGGAATTAAAGTGTATTCTTGAATTGAGTTTCTATTTACTTTGGAATACTCTTAAACAGATTTTTATGTTTAATTTCAGAGTCTATAAAAGAGCAAGTCCAAACCTAATCAAATTCAAAGGACTTTCAAGTGGGCAAGACGTTGGAACAACCTAAGAACTTTCAACGAGTGTCGGACTCTTCAAATAAGAATAATAATGTGTTTTTAGAGTAATTCGGATCAAGAAAAAAAGTCAGTCCGAAATTCGCTAGAAGACATAGCATGTACATACTTTAGTATTTTGATCATAACTTTCCGTTCAAATATTGGATTGATGCGATTCTTAATGCGTTGAAAAGCTATCTTAAAGGGCTACAAAGTTGTCTCTAATAAGGATTTCCAAATTCAAACTCCTAAAGTGCGAACATGGCTGCCAAGTTGAGTCCTAAAATTTAGACGATTTTGTATGCGGGAATATGAAAGACATTAGGGTTTCTTTCCTACCCTATATAAGTATTTCATTAGCACGAAACTGAGGGTTAATAAAGGGGAGACGACTCAGTTCTAAAGAGGGGGAGATGAAATTAATTTCCATGGCCGCCGTTTGTTTTATTTTTCTCTTGAGATTTTTGTTGTCCATTATATTTATGAGTAACTAAATTCTCATGAACTTGCACATTAGATTGTATTTTTAATTTATTTTTTATTTATGTATTTGATTTTCAATTACTAAAACTCTTTTATTTTATCATTCTCAATTCATTATTGATGTTTTCTTCTCCAAATAATCATAGCATTTATTTTGTTTATGAATTCAGTCATGCTTTTTCTATTGAATAGATTGGCTCTTTGATTATATTTGGATCAGTTATTTTTCTATATTGATTTAATTTTTTGTTGCAATATCGCTTCCTGAGTATATTGTCGTCGTTGAATTTTCTAAATAGTGATAATAATTTATGTATTTTAAAAATGATGAATTATTTTTCAAAGGGTTACATTTGGTTTAATCTTGGTTTATAAATCTATACCTTCCGATTGAGAATTTTGGGAATTGAGTTCCCAATTGAGTTATTCCATGAATTAAGAATAATTAAAATACCAGATGTATGCAAGGGATTCCCGACGCTTTATTGTTTGTCAATTTTGAGAACTTTTTCTGTTAGTTACTTTGCTTCACTTTAATTTACATTTAAAAATAATCTTTGTTCACCATTAGTCATTTAGTATTTTTCTTTAGTTTCTTTGTTCCTTCTACTATTCTATTAATTTGTTTCTATGTGGAATCGACACCCCAAATATGTGCTACAACTACCACGTTATTCTTTGGGCGTAATCAAATTTTGGCGCCGTTGCCGGGGAGACGGTACAAAAATCGCTAAATAGTTTTTCTTTTCAACAGTTTGTAAAGGCAGTAAATTCATTCACTCTTTTAGTTTGCTGCATTATTATTATTTTTTTCTTTCTTTTCATAGTATTTTTAGTTTTTAGTATTTTGTTACCTTGCATGCAAAGATATAGAGACGCCTTGGGTAGATTTGCTTGTAGGCCTGTGGTAGAGTCATAATCAAATTTTTTAAATCCTTTATTTGATAATCCATCTAGTCGTGAAAAAATGAGTGAACACGAAAATCAACCCATTAGAACTGTTCTTGATTACCTCCACCTTACACGCACAACCACACCATCATGCATCATGTTTCCAGCTAATACTCGCCAACTGGATTTTAAAACAGGGATGATACAGTTACTCCCTACTTTTCATGGCTTGGAAAATGAAAATCCATATGTGCACATTAAGGAGTTTGAGGAAGTAGTTGAGACTTTTCATAGTCAAAATGTAACTGATGACATTGTGAGACTTAAGTTCTTTCCTTCTCTTTGAAAGATAGAGTTAAGAGTTGGCTATACTAACTGAGACCCCGATCTATTGGGTCATGGAATGATATGATTCAGGTCTTCTTTAATAAATATTTTCTCCAACATAAGACCAATGCTTTAAAAAAGTAAATCTCCACCTTTGCACAAAAGGATAGTGAGACTTTGTATTAGTCTTGGGAGAGGTTTAAGGAGTTGTTGAGTATGTGTCCTCACCATGGGTATGAGAATTGGCGCTTAGTGAGCTATTTTTATGAGGGACTTACACCTAAAGAGCACCAATTTGTGGAAATGATGTGTAATGGTAAGTTCTTACAGAAAGATCCTGATGAGACCATAGAATACCTCAATGAGCTTGCTGAAAAAACTCATACTTGGACTTGACCTAATGCTACTGAGAGCACAAATAGGTCACGACCTACAGGAAACCCAAATGGTGGTGGAACTTACCATCTTAGGGAAGAGGATAGCCTAAAGGCTAAGATTGAGATGCTCACTAGGGAGCTAAAGGTGTTAAAGACTAAGGACTTAAAGCCAATACACGTGGCTAATCATGCAGAGTCTTTGGACGATGTTTTGTGTGTGGCGGGGTAGATCACCTTACCCAAGAGTGTCTCATACTTGCTGAGAAGAGAGGGATGTATGAGGAACAATGTAATGCCTTAGGTATGTACAAGAAGCATTTTACACCTTACTCTGATACCTATAATCTGGGGTGGCGCAATCACCCCAATTTTAGTTGGAAGTCTGAAAACCAGCCGCCTGCACAACCTCCTATATCATATCCCGCACCATATCATGCACCTTCATCTTCTAGGAGTCCTTCAGAAGACACTTTGCTTGCTTTTATTGAGGCACAAGGTAAAACTAATCAAAAGTTTGAATCTTTGATTATGCAGATTGTTGAAGAAAATAAGGAGATAAAGAGCCAAGTATCCAAGTTGATGAGCTCCTTGAGTGTGAATGAGCGTGGCAAGTACCCTTCTCAAGCTCAATCCATACCCCAAGGTCAACATATGGCTCAAGTAAATTTGAAGGATGTGAATGCCATTGTGACGATAAGTGGTAAGTCATTACACATCCTAATAATGAACAAGCCAAAGGATGTTGAAGAGGAGAAAAGCAATAATTGTGCTGAGTTTACCAAGGAAGCTGAGGTAATCAAGAGCCCAGTTAAGGTACCATTTCCTCAAGTTTTAAAATTTGGTATGCGAACTTTGGATTCTAGCAATGAAATCTTGGAGAACCTCAGGCAGGTAAAGATCAATCTTCCTCTTTTGCATGTTATTAAATAAGTTCCTACTTATGCAAAAGTTCTCAAAGATTTGTGTACAGTTAAGAGGAAACACTATGTTAAGAAGACAGCATTCCTAACAGAGCAAGTTAGTGCTCTAATTGAGTAGCAAATTCCTCCTAAGTATAAAGATCCTGGTTGTCCAACCATTGCATGTAATATTGGGAATCATGAGTTTGGGCAAGCGTTGCTAGATTTAGGAGCTAGTGTAAATTTGATGCCTTATTCCATTTATTTGCAGCTTGGCTTGGGTGAAATTAAACCCACTTTTGTTGTGCTTCAATTGGCTGACCCTTCAGTTAAGAAACCAAGAGGGATAGTTGCGGATGTTTTGATCCAAATTGACAAGTTTTACTACCCTGTTGATTTTTTAATTTTGGATACTCAGTCTGTTGTTGAGTCTGACTTTAAGATTCCTCTCATATTAGGTAGACTTTTCCTTGCTACTGCTAATGTACTTATAAACTGTAGGAATAGGCTGATGAAACTATCTTTTGGAAATATGACTATGGAGGTCAACATATTCCACATCAATAATCAGCCCAATGAGGATGATGGGTGCCAACAAATATACATGATTAACGCACTCATAGACAAGGGAGTTCACGTAACTCATGATTCTGATCCCCTTGAATATTTCCATGTTAATTCTGAGTTTGATACTATTAGTGATTCATATGATGTTGTTGATATTTGTGCTATTTTTTATGAAGCTCAGGATTATGGAACACAGGCTTGGCAAACGAAATTTGAGGAGTTGCCTAAGAAAAGTGAAAAACAAATTCTTTCAAGTGTGGAGAGTCCCAAATTGGAATTGAAACCACTGCCCTCAGGTTTAAAGCATGCATTTCTCGGCCTAGGTGACACTTTTCCTGTTAGTATTTTTTCAAAATTGAATGCTAGTAAGCTTAGGAATTTTCAGCTAACCGAGTTGGAGGAATTGAGAAATGATACTTATGAGAACTATAAAATCTAAAAGGCTAAAACGAAAGCGTTTCATGATAAAAATATTGGTAGGAAGACGTTTAAGCCTAATGACCTAGTATACTTATATGATTCTAGACTTTACAAGCACTCAGGAAAACTCTGGTCTAGGTGGACCGACCCCTTTGTAGTGAAGTATGTTTTTGAAAACGAGGCGGTAGAAATAGAGGATCCTAGGAATGGTCGGGTCTTTAAAGTAAATGATCAACGCCTTAAAGTATTAATTGATAGGCAACTTCCAGAAGTGGACGACGTTCCACTTGTGGATCCTGTCTATCAACCTTGACCACACCACGCAGGTATGTTTTCCTTTATTTGTTTTGTTTTGTTTGTTTTGTTTTATTTTTGTTTTTTCTTATTTTCTTTCTTTTCCTTTTGTTTGCTATTGTTTTATTTGTTTTTGTATGCAGGTTAGTTTCATTTTATCATTTCAGGTTACCATCTTTCACGCTTAGTGAGCTACCCACATCACTCATCAGGTGTATTCTACCCCTTTTAGTTACTCTTCATTCAAATTTGATTCTTAAACATTGAGAACAATGTTTCATTTAAGTTGGGGGGTAGTGGTGCAAATTAAGTATTTAAAATACTTGTTGGAACTCTGTGGCATATTTTCTTGTGTCATTTTTTTTTTAATTTGCATCACACGTGCATCCTTTTCATATGTGTACTTATTCTCATTCATAGCCATCTTCGTGAATTCATCAAACCCACCATAATCATTTTTTGTTGAAGCATTTACAAAACCCCTAATACACTCATCCAAGCTGTGTAGTAAGATGGTGGTTTGAAGTATGTAGCTAGAGAACTCTTTTGCTTAAGTATTTGTGTGAGTTTTGGAGAGGATTGAGAGCCTACAAATTCAGTAAATAAGCATTCATTGATCTGTTGAATTGGGCACTTCTTTTGAGAATATCATTACATGGTTTGTGATAAAATGGTGGATATACTTGGGATATGACGAAGGTCAACTTAGGATCAACGTTTGAGCCTTTCAAGCTAACCCTTTCCATCATAGACCCCTAGTAGCCAACTTTGAGCCAATAAACACATGTAGCTTTTTCTTTTCATATGCCCACATTATCCATAACTCTCCTCATTAGAGTATAACCTATACACTGATTTTCCTTACCCTTGTTACTTCCAAATGTGTACTAGATATGGAATTCTTTTGTTTGCAAGGAATAAAAAAAGAGAGAAAAAAAAAATGGAAGAACATGCGTTACAAGGTGTTCAAGTGAGTGAGCTTCAAAGGTAAAAATACCAAGGCTGGGTAGAAATAACAGAATATCAAGGTGACATATACTTGGTAACCAAATTGTTGAGCTGAAAATTTAAAAAAAAATGATAAAAAAAGGCATTATTCGGTGATTTGTCAGGTTGAAGAGTACATCAAGTGATAGATGTGGTTTATTGCGATGTTCAATACGATTCCTTAGATATGTACTTGGAAGTTTTTAAGTCATTTTCCTTTTCCTGTCATATAGCCTAACCTAAACCACATTACAACATTTTATTTTGACCGTTCTGATCCCAAGTAAGCCTGTGAAAAGAATAGTTAAATTCTCATTTGTTAGTGTTCCTATCATAAGATCAATGGTTGTTGTTGCTTGTTCATAATTACCTAAATCTCCATATGATTGTGTGTACACCAGTTGTCAACTCCTAGTCCTTACATGAAACACTATTATACCCGTGAGTTATGGAGTTGAACTTTTTGCTTGAGACGTTCTTGATGTTGCATATGTCAAGGTTAGTGGTAAGATGGTTATGGCTTGGAGAACACACACACTCTGTGAATTGCTATAAGTGGATTGCTAGTGATAGGGTTATTGAATTCCTAAGATTGCTTTGATATACGAATCTGGAAAGTGTGACTTGGTGGCCTTTGTACGTGATTTTCTTTGGTCTTCTTCGTTGTTTTGGCATGAAAATTGCTAGGGACTAGCAATAAGCAAGTAGGGGGTGTGATGAGTGTATGAAAGTGCACTCTAAATACCCTATTATTGGATTAAATTGTTAAAATAGGAATAGAAATCATAGGAATTAATGTGTATTCTTGAATTGAGCTTCTATTTACTTTGGAATACTCTTGAGCATATTTTTATGTTTAATTTCAGAGTCTATAAAAGAGCAAGTCCAAATCCAGTCAAATTCAAAGGACTTTCAAGTGGGCAAGACGTTGGAACAACCTAAGAACTTTCAACGAGTGTAGGACTCTTTAAATAAGGATAATGATGGGGTTTGAGAGTAATTCGGATCAAGAGAAAAAGTCAATCCGAAATTCGCTAGAAGACACAGCCTGTACATACTTTAGTATTTTGATCATAACTTTCCGTTCAAATATCGGATTGATGCGATTCTTGATACGTTGAAAAGCTATCTTAAAGGGATACAAATTTGTCTCTAATAATGGTTTCCAGATTCGAACACCTAAAATACGTACATGGCTTCCAAGTTGAGTCCTAAAATTTAGACGATTTTGTATGTGGGAATATGAAATATATTAGAGTTTCTTTCCTACCCTATATAAGTATTTCATTAACACGAAATTGGGGATTAATAAAGGGAAGACGGCTCAGATCTAAAGAGGGGGAGATGAAATTAATTTCCATGGCCGCCATTTGCTTGATTTTTCTCTTGAGATTTTTATTGTCCATTATATTTATGGATAACTAAATTCTCAAATAGGGCTTGGGATGAACTTGCACATTAGATGGTATTTTTAATTTATTTTTTATTTATGTATTTGATTTTCAATTACTAAAACTCTTTTATTTTATTATTCTCAATTCATTATTGATGTTTTATTTTCCAAATAATCATAGAATTTATTCTATTTATGAATTCAGTTATACTTTTTCTATTGAATGGATTGGTTCTTTTATTATATTTGGATCAATTATTTTTCTATATTGATTTAATTTTTTGCTGCAATATTGCTTCTTGAGTATATTGTCGTCGTTGGATTTTTTCAATAGTGATAATAATTTACGTACTTTAAAAGTGGTGAATAATTTTTCAAAGAGTTACAATTGGTTTAATCTTGGTTTATAAATCTATATCTTCCGATTGAGAATTTTGGGAATTGAGTTCCCAATTTAGTTATTCAATGAATTAAGAATAATTAAAATACCAGATGTGTGCAAGGGATTCCCGACGCTTTACTGTTTGTCAATTTTGAGTACTTTTTCTGTTAGTTACTTTGCTTCACTTTAATTTGCATTTAAAATTAATCTTTGTTCTCCATTAGTCAGTTAATATTTTTCTTTAGTTTCTTTATTCCTTCTACTATTCTTTTTATTTGTCTCTCTGTGGAATCGACACCTCAAAGATGTGCTACAACTACCGCATTATTTTTTGGGCGTAATCAGATATGCATCTTAAAAGGGGAGTGGAGAAGCCTCATTTGTATAATACATCATCTATCAAGGTGAAGTGTGCCGCTTTGTTCTTCACTTTTCTCTCCTCCCATTTTTCATCAGGGAGCTCTTTGATAGTCAGGTACTTTATCATGTCATGTGCCCATTTTGGGGCTCCTGGTCTTATTTCATAAAGTTCGACTCCAATGGCTGCGATCTCTAATGTCTTGATTGTTACTTTCTCATACCTGTAGCAAGTATTTTTTTTAAGCTTCTCGTCTTTCTCCATGTGTTCCCCCATTACTTGGTTGACAGACACATGGGAATCGACCTTTATATCAATTCCCTTTTCCCCTAATGCTTCTGCCTTGGCAAGTCCCATCAGTAAAGCTTCATACTCCACCTCGTTATTATTGGTTTTGAAGGAGAGTTTCATTGCATAGTAAAGCTCTTCTCCTAAATCAATCGTGATGTGCAAGCCTACTCCCCTCCCAAAAGTGGCAGGAAGAGCTGTCGACAAAGATTTGTCGACAAAGATTTGCCAATGTCTTCCTGTCGGTGTAGCCTAAACTTCTTATGGGAAGTTGATAATTTCGGCTATAAAATCCACCAATGTTTGTCCTTTAATGGCATTCTAGAGAAAATACTGGATATCAAATTCACTTAGCTCAACTACCAATTTATGAAGCGTTCAGAGGCGTCAAATTTTTGCAGCACTTTCTTCAAGAGGGATTCCTTCAATACTTTGATCGGGTGAGTTCGGAAGTAGGGCCTTAATCGAACCACCTGTCACCAATGAGAATGCTAACATGTCCATCCGAGGGTAATGAGCCTCAGTTCTCCTAAAGACTCGACTCGTATAGTACACCACTCTCTAGTTGCCCTTCTTTTCTTTCACCAAGGCCGTTGAGATTGTGTCCGGGGAGACTAATATGTATAAGTATAGGGTCTCCCCTTGCCTGGCTTGACTTAGGAGCAGCGGGTTGGATAGATACTCCTTCAACTTCTTGAACGCCCGACTGAACCTTCCGCATTGAAGAAGCGTAAGCACTTGTTAGTTGACCTAGAGACAAATCTGTTGAGTGCCACTATATGACCAGTTAACTTCTACAACTTGTTTGGGTGGCTTCATGTCCATTATTTCTCTAACTTTTCCCAGGTTGGCCTCTATGCCTCTCTCCAAGACCATGAAGCTCAGGAATTTGCCTAAATCTACATTGAAGGCACATTTTACAGGGTTGAGCTTTCATCTTGTACTGTCGTAGTACAGTGAAAGCTTCATGTAGGTCTGCTATGTGGTGTTCGTGTTCTTTACTTTTGACAAGCAGGTCATCTACATAAACCTCCATGTTGTGGCCTCTCTACTTCTTGATCATGCAGTTCACTAGTCTTTGATACCTAGCCCCAACGTTCTTTAGCCCAAAGGGCATCACTTGATAGTAGTATAACCCATGGTCCATTACGAAGGAAGTCTTCTCCTGGTCGTCTGGGTTCATCCCAATTTGATTGTACCCTAAGGCATCCATGAAACTCAGCATTCGATGTCCTACCGTAGAGTCTACTATCAAATCAATGTGAGGCAGGGGGAAGCTGTCCTTCGGGCATGCCTTGTTTAAATCGGTGAAGTCAACACACGTTCTCTATTTTTCGTTTGACTCCTTCACCAATACTACATTGGAGAGCCATTCAGGGTAGTGAACTTCTCTGATAAACCCTACAGCTAAGAGTCGTTCCACTTCTTTAGCTATTGCAGCTGATTTCTTATACTGAAACTCCTCCACTTCTACTGGATCTTCTTAGCCTCAGGGCTTACGCAGAGACGATGCTCAATGACCTCATTGTTGATTATGAGCATGTCTTCATGGCTCTAGGAGAACAAATCGTTGTGTTCGATTATGAGTTGTTTAACTGTTGCCTTATCTTGGATCCCATTCTAGTTCCAATCCTTGTTGTGGCTTCAGGATGGTTTGGGTCTAGGGTCACAAGTTCCAGAGGTTCATTCGCCACTGCTTGTTTCAGATTCTGCTCGTCCCCAATTTCGACCTCTTGGTCAATGAGTTTGGGTGGTGATGACGACAATACTTCACTAGAATCTGAACTTTCTACCACTCGTACGTCACTTCCCTCATTTATGTGCTCGTATACATAGCATTTGCATGCCCGTACTTGCTCGTCGTGTACTTCTCCTACACCTATCTCTATTAGGAATTTCATGTTCAAGTGGTGGGTGGAGTTACGGCCTTCAAGCTATTCAAGGTTGGGTGCCCCGAGAATAGCATTGTAAGAGGAGGGGGCCTTAACCACTAGGAAGTTGGTCATGGGGCTGTGCAGGGTCCTTTCCCAGTGGAAAAAGGCAATGTTATAGCGCCCAGAGGTTGAACCACATCTCCTGAGAACCCTTTCAGCGGTGTGGGCAAAAGGTGTAGTCAGCTTGGGTCGATTCCCATCTTTGTAAAGGCATTCTAGAAAAATGATATTGGTCGAGCTACCATTGTCGTCTAGAATTCTCCAGGTAGTGTAGTTGGCCACCAACAACGTTACAACCAACACATCATCATGGGGGTACTGGACTCCCTTGCAGTCTTCATAGCCAAAAGATATGGCAACTGCCTTTTGGTTCTTTGATTGCTTTAGGGGCCTCTTTGTTATGAATACTTCTTCGTATCTGGCCCTCTAGGTATACGCCTTTCTGGTTGTAGACGTGAGGCCGTCCTCAACGAATCCTCCTGTGATCATCAGGATCTCGCCCAAGGGGTGCATTGTTTCTAATCGGGCTTTGGTGAGGAGCATCCTCGGGATTTGTCCACATTGTCCTTCGCCACTTTGGGCTTTCACTTTTGTTAGCCTTCAAGTTTGTTCCAGACTCTAGCCCGAAGATTGCCCTCTGGGCATTGAATATTGGGTGACTAACCATTCTACCTCCCCATTTTCCCTCATTGTCTCTATCTTCTTTTTCAAGGAGTAGCAATCTTCCGTCATATGCCCTTCCACTTGTTAGTAGGTGCAGAATTGATGGTTTCTAATATTTCGGTTGCCATCGCCCATTGCATGCCCCTTGCCTCCTATTTGCACGCTCAAATTCGTGTGTGCTGGCCTAGAATTAGGACTTTTGGATGATGTGCCTCCATCTTGCCTTCTATTGTACTGGCTTTTTACTCACCTTCTCCTGCACTATTCCGCCGCTTTCTTTTTTGGAGCTACTCTCTGCCTGCTCCAACTCGAACCTCCTTGGAGTGTTTAAGGCCCTGAGTGTGTCCTCAACGTGAACGAATTCATCTGCTCTATCCATGATTCTCGCAGAGTTTTTGGAGTTTTTCTTGCCAACTCCTCCATGAATGGGTTCCAGGGCCAGACACCTCGTAAGAGAGCCGCAAGCGTAATCTTCTTATTTTGATCGTCCGTAGCCATCTGCTTCTTGTTGAACTTAGCGAGGTACACTTTCAAGCTCTCATCCTCCCGTTGTTTTAAAGTCAAGGCTACCTCCTCTATCTGCTAGCCATAAATTGTGTTAAAAACTACCTAGCGAGCTCCTCAAAGCTGTCTGTGGGGCCTGCTACAAGGCTTCAAAGCATCCTCTTGCTACCCTTTTTAGAGTCAAGGAGAAAGCCCGGCACGCGGTTCTCTCCGGAGAAACTATGGAGGGTCATGTAGGTTTTGAACATCTCTAAGTGCTCGACAGGACCCTTAGATCCGTCGTATAGTTCAAATTTTTGGAGCTTTGAATTTGGGCAGGAGTGACACCATTATTATCTATGTGATGTAAGGCAGCTCAGTGTTGTTGAGTAAGTGGTCGACGGAGGAGGATGTGCCTAACTTCTTGGCCATCTCCTCCTATTTTTCCATGAGATTACATAAGTATTGATGCATCTTCCTCTTTTCCTCATTGTCAAAGTTCATCCTACTTGTATTCTGTGATTCTGCCTTGTTTCTCTCGGCATGGCTTGGTGCAGTGTTCTCTACACTTCTTTACCTAAGGGCTTCATTTCTCGCTAGAGATTCTCCATCTCTAGAGTCATCCTCCTTAGCCTTTCCTCCAACTCTGTAAATCTTCCCTCCCTTCTGTTGTTTACTTGATCACTTGTTGTTGCGGTTTCTTGATTGCGTATTACTTGAGAGCGCGTTGTCGCAGGCATACGAAAGGCACATTGAGATATCAAAGATCCCACAAACGACTCCAATAGTTATAGACGTGCTTTGTATTGATGCCCACGACTTCCAGTAACCTACAACAAGAAAATGAGAGAGGCTCGGTGTGGTGGGGAACACCCTCGATGCCTAAGTCAGAATAGAGTGTGGATAGTATTCTAATTTTCAAATTGTTCAGAAGTTACCTCAAGCATGTTCTTTAACCTCTATTTATACGAATCCCTAGCCTGACCAATACGACCTGTTTTTTAGGTTGACATCCTCTAATCCTTGCTGGATAAAGGATTATTAAGGCTTTAAGTTCGTTGCCAATCAGAAGAGGAATTGATATGCTGGACGAATATCACGGGCGAGTATCATGCCCAAGATAGCTTGTCCTTTGTGCTAATTAATCGTTATTAGTTCTGCTTAGATTTGAATTTCGCATTAGTGCATTTTGGCAGTTTGAACTCTGGGTTTTACACTGTGGGCCCTCGGTTTAGGGCTAGTGAGTTTTTGAGAACATTGGCTCTTGCCTATTTCCTGTCAGGGGATATTTGTCCCAACACACCCATTTGCTGGGCAAACTAAGGCACAATGCAAGGGTAGATGGCAATCCACCTTGCAAATAGGTTACTTTAGCCACCCCTTCGTGCACCTTTCCGTGCAAAGGATATGGTTACCATGAGAGTGGCTTGTGTCCACACCTTTGCATGGTGCATTGAGACAATTTGTAATACTTGAAGGTGAACCGCCTTCCCCGAGCTCCCAATGTAGTACCACGAAGGGCAGAGATTTTGCCCTTCACTAGCCCCACCCTCCCAACTCAACGAGTGAAGTTTTGTTATTATTTTATTTAGAGTTACTCTTGTTACGGTCAAAGCTAAAAACTTCCAACCCAACTCGATCAATCCAAAGTAACAGTGAAATCAGACAGTTGGGGTTGAGAAAGGTTGGATAATGCAAACACAAATATTCTAAAAAATGAAGCAACACCATTTTTTTGTAATTTTATTAGAAAACAAACGTTCAATCAAATCCAAGTTGGGACAGAAGACCTGCTTTCGAGTCGGGTTGGATCAAGCAACAATTCAGGTTAAGTGGTGTATGGACTTCTCGAGTCAGCTTGTGAATTGCTGTTTTCAGTACAGATAGGGTATGTATAGAAATAAAAAATAAAAATTGAACCCTGGAATGCTTTCACTACATTACATACACCCCTCCACAGGTACTGTTCATTTGTTCTCTTAATTTCCACACGCTAGGTCTTGAGTAATGCACATCCATTGGGAGCGTTTATAGGATGCGCAAATGTTTTTAGTCCCCTTTGGATTCGGAAAATGTTTCATCTTATCTCATATAATCATTACAAATTTTTCAAATTCTAACATAAAATATAATAAACAATTCAATTTTTTCAAATCTCAAAACAATAAAATATTAAAAAATAATATTCTAACAATATTTTTTTCAATTTTCATCTTTCTATCTAAAATCATCTCGTCTCTGAATTCAAGCCGGTCCTTAATTGTTTACACCGTTCATGTTCAATTTCCAAAGCTTAGTGTCTTTAATTCCTTTATTTAATTTTCCTTTTTTTTTCAATGGGAAGATTTTGAAACCATGATAACAGCCATTTTATTCCTACACATCAAACGGAGAGAAACAGACAGAAACCAGATAGATGACACGCACTGGTATTAGGGGTCTGAGATGATGATAGTTTTGCACATTACACAACGATTTACGTAACAAGCAGCAGCTGACCAGATTTTCTTTTGATTAGTCTTTCACCTTTGAAGTCGCATAGGGTGTACTCTCATATTTACCATGCCACCTGTAATTTGGTTTGGATAAATAAAATTTAATAGTAATTCTTCATTCCCTGATAATTTTGATTGATTCAGTAACATGAACATTCCATACTGCAGATATAGACATTGAAGCCACACTGACCTGTTGTCCTCTGGAATCTGGAGCTCCAAATTCTCTTTAAATTGCTGAAATACCAGGTCTACATCCTCATCATCCAATTTGTCGAGGGATGGCGGCTCCCACTGCCAGAATTAATGATTTAGAGATTAACAGAGTAATAATGTCACTAATATTAGCTAAATAATAAAAATTAAAATAAAAGTAATTTTCAAATGACATGGACAATTTTTCTGTTTAAACTCAGCCTCTATTGACTAGTGGCATTCATATGCTTGTTACCTTTGGAGCATTATCCTTGTCAATGGTGAGCGCCCTTATACCCTTTTTTATCAGCAAAGAAAAAAGAAACAAGCATTCATTATGGTGTAGCAGATGAAATATTCTTTCTTCCATAAATGGAGGACTTACTCTAAATTTATGATAGTATTGAAACTGCAATAGTCACCTCGTAGACATCCTCAGAGATTGTGGCACGCAGTACATTCATTGTGAGTCTGAATTCCTTTTTCAAACATTCAGACAGTGTTTGCTTCCTCCCTTCACGAATCTGGAGATGTTTAACAAGCATTTGAGGCAACATATCGAAGAACTACCAACAAAACAAGAAAACCTATCTGTTTCTAACACTGTTATAAAAAGTAATTTTGGAGTGATAGAGAGCAAGAGGTGATGTTTTTATTCCATGATATCAAAATAATCAGAACAAGAACAATTTCAAGTAAAAATCCAAAGTTAAAGAAAAAGGTAAACGATTGCTGAAAGGGAAGTGATGTGAAGAACGGAAAAAAAAAAAAAAAGGCACTGTGTTCCAACTAAATGGACAAATCCTGGATTTATCTTTAGCAAAATGTTTTTATTAATTTTAATGGACAAATGCAATCGTATAAAGCAATTCACTAATTAAATTCCACAAGCATTCAGGGCAACAAGTACAGAGGATTCGTTCATCAATTTATTTTACATGTTCGATCTAACCAAGACTTTCAAATAACTTAGCAAAAATGATTAACATAATGTAAGCAAGAGGGAAAACATCTGACTCATGTCAGGATGATCTTCAATGCTATAAAATTTAAAAATAAAGGGAAATATAATTTTACACCCCCAAACTACCACAAATTTTTTAAATGTGCACCAAAAACTGTAACAACTGTATATTTTCCCCTCCAGACTATTACTTTTTTTCGCAATAAAGGTTTAGATCTGACCAAAGAGGATGATGAAATTAAGTTACACGGTACAATCCTGATGATCAGGTTGTAAATGCTGCAAAACTGCCAAAAATTGGTAGTGTAGGATGCAAATTGCGGTTCTGATAGTTTGGGGTGGGAATTGAAACACTTGGGGAGATACATGTATTTTTCCGTAAAAGAGAACCACCCATGAATCCATGAATGGAAAATAATAAAACATATACACAAGGTGCATTCAACGGAAACACCACCTTTGGGTAGGAGTCATCACAGTACAATAGACATGAAAATTTGTCATAGTCCCATTGCAGCTTCTTTGCTATTCTTTAAACACATGCAGGCCAACAAAATCCAAACAAAAACATTAACACGCCCTTGATGACTCCCGTATGAAGATGCATATCCAAAATAACCATCACACATTGACACAATCTACAACTCAACAACCTCTTTAACATGAATGATGGCCCATTTTTAGCAACGTATTCTTCAAGCTTCATTATTGGCCCATTTTTCCCTGGCCACTAAAGCCTTTGAAGAAACCTGAGTGTTTACCACTTATCAGAAGAAAGAAGCACATAGAATATGTACAGTTTCCTATGCACTCGCACCACTTTACCCCTAAGCCACATCTCAACATAGACAACAAAAAATCCCAACTGATATGGTCATAAGGACTAAGTCTACGATCTTTCTCCCCTAATGAATATGTTCTGGATACGAAATTTTCCAACACCACTTTCATCCTGTTTGCTAAGACTAGAAATGATCTTCTCGACAGCTCCCAAAAGGCTAATGGGACTAAAATTCTTAATCTCCATACCATGATTTCTTAGGACATACGTGCAACAAATGTGGCGTTACTGCTTCTTTCAAACTTCCCCCTAAAATCGAACTCATAGAGAACACTCCTTAAGTCTTCTTTGAGTAAAACCCAACAAGACCAAAAAAGGCAATAAAAAGTCATCCAGATGGGGAACTATCACCATTTTGAGCTTCCAGGACCTCATGTCACATCTCTAAGAGTCAAATCTTTACCAAAGCACATTGCTTATAGATTCTCAGTTTCTTCGGAATAGTTATTCTCTTTATGAAGCGATTGTGGTGGCTGACACTTATGACTAGGTTTGAAACGTTCACTACAATTTAAGTGCTAGCCTTCTACATACTGTGCTGCATTTCATCCCAAGGAATTTTATTTACTGAAGAACCCGTCCCTTGGCTGCTGATGGAAGGTACAAAGGTAGGCCATGGAGATTAGTTTTTGACATGAGAGGCGATGTCCCATCTACATGGTTTCACACAAGGTTATAGGTACCAATAACCTTCTGAGGTCAGCTAACTACATGCTTTGGCAACTGTTCAAACTTACGCCATAATCTCTGAGAGTCCTGCCTTCTTTGATATGAATAAGGCCTCATTAAAATGTGCAAACTTGGCCAGTAACACCTTTTCAAAAACTACCCACACTATGGTCAAGCCTTCTTCATGTACTTGTTGCAACCACTGGAGCCTCTGATTACTTCTCCTTCCAAGGGGAGGAACCTAAAGTGGCTCCCTGCTCTGGGGTGTGCTTTGATTTACAAAGACTAAGCTACTCTATTGGGACCCTTGGTAGGATCAGTACAACTTGGAAATCAACACTCAAGTAATTGGTGGGACATTAAGGGTTGCCTCATTCCTTCTCCATGGATGGTCCTAGATGAACTCCCTCTTTCCAAGGAAATGGAGAATGGTCACTTGGAAGGCCACACAAACCCTAAGAGTCTCCAAGATCTCTTTCAAGGCCCCTTCAATACGGTGCATCCATTCAGAATTGTGTACCCTCACCTCCAAGTGATGGATGCATTCATCTATGCAATGCATGTCAGCTTTTAGCTTGTCTATACATTCTTTGTTGGTGACACAATCCTTATACCAAGTCATGCGCCACAGATGACAAGGAACAAAAAGAGACACGAGTGACATTAAACAGAATCACTCCAAATCTGGTAGGAATCACCCCAAATTCAAGAGACCTCAAAATTTATCAAGATTCTACCCGCTGCTTCTATGGCTATTCTTTATACACAAACACACCACCAGCAATCCAAACAAACAGAACTAGCACCCTAATAAATCCATCATGCAAATGTGTGTTTGACATAGCCATCACATATTCACATATCTACAACTATTTGACACATGATTCGTATCTTCCCCACATGTTCCTCAAGCTCGACTAGAACTTTCTCCCACACTGCCCATCATTTCATGCATGATATCCACTCTAGCGTCCGAGCCATGCATGATTGTTTCTCCTCATGGGTTGGAATGTTATAGGCCATATCGAGCCAGGGTTGTGGGTGATGGGGCATATCAACCACAACATGTTCAAGCTCAGAAAAGAAGAGGCTTTTCATGTTGTGTGAAGGATACAAACATATCACGATTCATACAAGACATGACTGAAAAGCTTTTTAAGTGTTCAATTCAATATCAGAGGCAACCTGAAGGAATAGAGCCTTTACAATTGCACCTTGAACTGAGTCTTGATATTCAAGTCTTGGGTGTCTTTTATAAACTCTTGATGTTGCAAATTCCCGGCCACAAGTATAATTTTTATCCCTTGTGAAGCATTCAATGTAAGCAAGAAATTTATTATAGCATTTGTTATTAATCAAATTGCACAAACCATTACCGATTTTAATGTTATTTTCAATCCTGTAGGGGACGATCTCCTTAACCCCTTAAGAACTGCACCTATCCATCCATTTCCTTCCTTGCTTGCCTCAGATTCCTGAAAAGCATATTACATACAGACTACATGGCTCAGCAAAGATGTGGAGATTTAATATTATGATGAACTTCTGCGATGCAAATTGTGAAAGGAAAAGGAAAATTACTTACAAATGATTTTATAATGTCTGCAACATTATTCTTGGAAAAGCATTCATCAATTATTGACTTCCTGAAAGGTAACCAAAACCTTATTGTTAGCAATATCAGAACCTGATGGTATCTCAGATCCCATTTGCAACAGCAGCTAATGCTTCACTAGTGTGAATAATCTTTGGAACATATGGCATCTTGTCCTCCCATAAATAAAGGGTGAAGGGAAAGGTTACATGGGATATTACGTGTGTGTTTGTTTATATAGATATAAAAATATATTTAAAGACAGAAAACACCGATATGATCCCTTACTTGTTTAATATGCTATTTTCATCAAGCTGAACATCCACAGAGAATTCTTCAATAGCAGATTTGACCACATTCTTATCACCAGAGTTCAAACTTATAAGATGCTTCTCTAGCTCAGGCAATTTCTGATCAACGGCAAAAATGGTAAGAGTGGAGTGATATAATCACAAGCAAACTGAGTCCATATTTTTGTCACTCAGAAGTCAATGGAAAATGGGTCACTGTGAAGCACTTGAATAAATTAAAGTTCAATTTGTCATTAACTGTTGTTCATAAAATGAAAAACAAAAACGAAGCTTAGTCAGATCTACAAGCTATCATAATTAGAATATGGTCATTCGCCAACACAGCTAGTATTGGATGAATAATTAAATAATAGGAACTGATGCTTACAAGTCTAGGAAATTATAATTACTCCCTTGGATTTTAAATTAGCCTTGACAATGAAAAAAACTTGCTTGACATAACATTTGGTGTAAATGTAATTTCACAGCATGAAGGAGATTATTTCTGGGGTATGAATGGATGGCATTTGGTCTAATCTAACATCTTCATATGGAAAGGACTAAAACTTACTTTGATAGATCATTTCAATCTAGTCAGGTTTGCATTTGAAAATATAATGAAGCATGAAAGGGTCAACAGCGCAGTTGGGTATGGACTTATTTTCTAATTAACTCTAAAGATAGCATTGTAATGCAAGGAGTCTTTTCTCCAATCCTTATAAATTTTCATAGAGATTCTTTATTCTTTTCAATTTCTTGTGGTTGGGAAAAACTTTAAATTTCCTGCTTCATTTAAATTTTGGTTGGGAAAGCGCAGTTGGATATGGACTTATTTTCTAATTAACTACTTTAATGGCTGGGAGGAAGGAGTTTTATACAGTGCATAGGGAAGGGGACAGGGGCTTTATAGCACAGAGGTGCTCTAACCTTCAGGGTGCGTTCATGGCACTCGTGGAGTAAGGTAGAGGTGGTCGCCGTAACTGCATCTTTATACTTGAAGACAGGGGCGGAATGGGTTGGAGGAAGTTGGAGGTTTTGAGGGAGGCTGGGCAAGAAGGTGATTTCTTTGGGTCGGCACCGTCAGCGACAACAGCAGCTCCACCTTCCAACAGATCGTACTTGGAGGCTCTCAAAATCCGAGGGCCTTGGACCCGTCCCGTCAACCTATCAGACTGAGAGGAGCCGCGCCGTTGCAACAGTCTGGAAGCACCGTTGCTTTTGTAGGGGTCTAGAGCCTTGAGGGTGGTGGCAATGGGAGTGTCGGTCTAAATAAGGAAGTACTCCTTCGGGCTGTGATGGAAATGCAGAGGCAAGTTGAAGACTTGCAATGTAATTTTAACGCATTGAAACGGTACGTCCAAGAGGAAAAAGGGGTGTGGGGGGGGGAACCGAAAGGGCAATGGTCATTGGACCAGTGGGCCAGGAACCATATGGGCCCAGGTACCCACAGGCCTTAGGGAAAGAAAAATTGTGGCTGGGCCCAGGAGTTGGGCCTCAGTATTGGGATACACAGGCTACCCCTCATATGGGTCTGTTTAGAGTAGACGTTACCCGTCTGTCTCAGGCTCATCGACGGGTGGGCCTCTGCCACCATTGCCGACGAAGACGGCGGCACCACCGACTGAGGCTAAGCAACTGAAGTCTGGTCTAGCTGAGAAACAAGGCTTGAGATCTGCTGATCCGGGTCCATTCTAGTGGACTTCGAGAGACGCAGGTGTTTAGACAACAACAGCATCGTCGGCAGCTCCTTTGCCATTAGTGGAGGCTCCGAGTTTTGAGTTCTCTTCCTGTGAAGAGACACCTGTGATGGGGGGGCTCCCAGGAAATTTACAGGGAAGTAACCAAGTGGAGATGGTGGAGTTCCCACCACCATGTGCCGCTGCTGCAGCTGCAGCTTCTTGTAGCCAAAAATTGCCGATGAACATGATGGGAGGATCACCTCCCTAGACGGAGGTCCAGTTTCAACTCGAGGATCATCTCGAGTCCATCATGGCGGGAAAGCTCTATGCTAAAGCCCTAGCAAGATTCGTTCTAGGGGCTGAGGGGGCAAGGATGGAGGTGGTTGATGTTGGGCTCTCTCAGAGACGGCTGTGAGGTAATTATCATCCCTGAGACTCAATTTTCCTCTAGTAATGTTGTGGTTGAATGGAAGGGTAGAAACTTATTCTGGGAGGAAGAAAGGGAGGTGAAACCTAATCTGCAGTGGGCTTCCAGTGAAGGGGAGCCTATCCCGTTGAACCATTTACTACCAAATGAGTCGAATGTATCGGATTGGGTGCTCCAAAAGGTGAAAGATATGCAACACTAGATAGGTATGGAATGTGTGGGTTATGAAGAGCAGGTTTGGCATTACTTACTGCCATTGAAGCAGGTCATACACAGAAAGAAATCAGGGTAAAAAAAACAACGGGAGCTCAAGCGCCTAACTTGGTCCTTGAATTATGAAAGAAGTTCAAGCCGTGAAAGATCCAAAGAGAAGGGGCTTGCTTCTCCTTTATGAAGCCGAAAATTGTGTCTTGAAACGTCTGTGGGTTAAATGAGGCAAGTAAGCGACTTCTTATAAAAAACTTGCTGCGAGAGTGGAGGGCGAACATAGTATGTTTACAAGAAACTAAGCTGAAAATTGTTTCTAGAAGGTTAGTTCGAAGTGTTTGGAATTGTACTTATGTGGATTGGACTTATCTTGCATCAAATGGGGCGTCGGGTGGAATCCTAGTGATGTGGGATAAAAGACTTGTTGAGAAAATGGAGGAGTTTGTGGGGGAGTATACGATAGCATGCTCTTTTAAGTGTGTGGCAGATAATTTTGTGTGTGGCTGAAAAGTGAAGACTTTGTAGATAAGGTTAGGCAATGGTGGTCTTCTTACCAGTTCTACAGTAACCCCTCATACATCCTAGCCTGTAAATTAAAAGTTTTGAAAAATGACCTTAAGCTTTAGAACTCACAATCCTTTGGAGATATATGGGAGAGAGAGAAATTCATGGTAGAGGAGTTGCAACAGTTTGAGCGGATACTTGAGGCTAGAGCCCTTTTACCAGAAGAGATATTGCCGAAGGTGGAGTTGGTTTCAGAGTTAGAAAGAATATTATCTTTAGAGGAGATTTCTTAGCACCAGAAGTCAAAAGCATTATGGCTGAAAGAAGGGGATCGGAGTACAAAGTTCTTCCATAGAGTTGCTAACTCTCATAGAAGAAGTAATACCATTGAAATACTGAATATTAATAGTATAGAGTGTAAGGAGGCCGATTTGATTCATGACCATGTGGTGGATTTCTATGAACAACTGCTTACAGAATGTGAGGGATGGAGGCCAAAGCTGGATGGTCTTGGTTTTGATACTATTGAGCCCCAACAAGTGTCGTGGTTGGAGAGGCCTTGTGAAAAGGAGGAAGTGTATGACATAGTGAGACGTATGGGTAAAAATAAAACTCTAGGTTCAGATGGCTTCTCGATGGGTTTCTTCCAATATTGTTGGGAGGTGGTGAAAGTGGACATAATGAATGTGTTTCAGGAAGTATCCTCCGTTGGAAAGTTTGAGAAAAACCTAAATGCTACTTTTATTGCGTTGATCCCAAAGAAGATTGGAGTATCGGAGGTTAAGGATTTTTGACCCATTAGCCTGGTGAATGGGATGTATAAAATTATCTCCAAGGTTCTTGCCAACAAATTAGGGGTGGTTTTGGGCAAGATCATTACGAAGCCACAAAATGCATTTGTTAGGGGGCGGCAAATTCTGGATTCAATCCTTATAGCGAACGAGGGCCTGGATAGCAAATTAAAGGCTGACTCCACAGGGATTATTTGCAAACTAGATATGAAGAAGGCATATGACCATTGTAAACTGGGATTTCCTCTTGTATTTGATGGGGAGATGCTGCTTTGGGGTTAGATGGCATACTTGGATCAATTGGTGCATCTCTACGGCCAGATTCTCAATCTTGATTAATGGCTGCCCTACCGGCTTCTTCAACAGATCTCGAGGTCTAAAGCAAGGAGATCCTCCATCCCCACTTCTCTTTGTTATCATTATGGAAGCCTTGAGAAGGATGGTATCGGCGGTGGTTACACATGGGTTTGTGGCTGGATTTCCAATTGGTGATCCCAATAGGGAAATTATTACTTTGTCTTGTCTACTTTTTGCAGATGACACGCTCTTATTCTGTGAGGTAGATCGAAACCAGTTGAGGGCATTGAAGGCTTTGTTATTATGCTTCGAAGCAGCATCAGGCCTGAAAGTTAATTTTGACCAGTCAAAGTTAGTACCAGTGGGGACCGTGAGTAACACTAGGTAGCTAGCTAATATTCTTGGGTGCAAGGTAACTTTTCTTCCCATTACCTACTTGGGATTTGCCTTTGGGGACTGCTGCAAGGACCTCATCCATATGGGATTCAGTTATAGAGAAGATAGGAAGGAAATTGGCAGGGTGGAAGAGATTGTATTTGTCAAAAGGTAGCCGGTTGACTCTCATCAAGAGCACCCTTTCTAACTTACCTATGTACTTGTTATCTTTGTTCCAATTGCCTGCCAATGTAACGACTTGGATTGAAAAACTATATCGTGATTTCTTATGGAGTGGGATAGGGGATGAATTCAAATTCCACTTAATCAGCTGGGATAAGGTGTGTAGACTAATCTCGTCAAGTGGGTTGGGTATAAAGAATTTGAGAACATTCCATAGGGCCCTGCTTGGCTTCGGCTATAGAGGTATAACATGGAGACAGAAGCCCTACAGAAACTGGTGATGATTGTAAATATGGAAGCTTGTGGAAGGGCTGGTGCACTGAAGAGGTAAATGGGGCAAGTGGTGTGGGGATTTGGAAGCACATTAGGCGTGGGTGGGGGGATTTCATTTGCCATTCTAAATTGGTGTTGGGGATGGGATCCCGAATTAAGTTTTGGAGGGACATATGATGTGGGAATGAGACTCTAAAGGATGCCTTTCTAGCTATTTTCCGAGTGGCTAGCAATCAGGAAGCGTCTATTGAGGACCTCATACTTCTATAGGGGACCAAGTACAATGGAACGTCACGTTTAGTAGAGTGGCGCAAGATTGGGAAGTGGACATCTTTGAGACTTTTTTCAGCCTTTTATATTCTGTGAAGCCGAATAGATAGCAAGCTGATAGGATGTGGTGGACTCTTGCGGGTAAGGGCATCTTCTTAGTTCGATCCTTCTATAAGTCTCTTTCCCAAGTCGCAAATATTCAGTTCCCATGGAAGAGAATTTGGAGAAATAAGGCGCCTCCGAAAGCGATCTTCTTTACATGAACAGCAGCATGGGGGAAAATTCTGACTACCAACAACCTAAGGAAGCAATGGATAGTTATACTAGACTAGTGTTACATGTGCAAGAGATCTGGCAAGACAGTGGAACACCTCTTGTTACATTGCAAGACAACTAGAGCCTTGTGGGTGGAAGTCTTTAGCCGAGTAGAGTTATCCTTTATTATGCCGGCAACTGTGGTTGATCTATTGGCCAGCTGGACACTTCCGAGAGGAGTTCAACAAATCAATGCGGTGTGGAAAATTATCTCGATCTGTATTATGTGATGCATATGGCAAGAGCGCAATGATCGGACTTTCGAAAATAAGGAGCAATCACCAGAGGAACTTAGAACTCTATTTTTCCATACTTTATTTCTATGGGCCATTGCTTTAGATTTTAATGGCTGAATTTTAATGACTTTCTAGCTTCCCTTACTTTGACCTAGATAGGTCTTATCTCTTGTATACCATCTTGTGTACTTGGGCTTCGCCTATCTCTATTAATAATATTATCGATTACTTATCAAAAAAATAAATTCTTGTAATTGCTCGGTTGAATAAGCAAAATTTCTAATTAAGTGCAGCATATATAATTGATTCTTAAGAGGCTCGAGACCAATTATTATAAGAACTCCAAAAAACATTGAAAAGCTAGGGTCTAAGACCAATTACCACAAATGATGGCCATTTCCTACAATGATTCCATTTGATCTGATCGGCACAAGATCAACAGCACTGATGGTGCCAAGAAGAGTTCCTCAAATTAAAATGAAAAAATTCAAATGGTCAACAATTGTTTCCTATTCAATCCAACCTTCATGTCTTACCCACAAATAGGCCAACCATATCAATAAATTAAAATATCCCCATGTAAATTTATGTTATTAGCTCTATCAAGTTTATTCATTAACTCCTAGGGGGCTCAAGTGGTAAAAGCCTTGGTCTTGGTGGTATGCTCCCTCCGGGTCTATGATTTGAATCCTCTTGGGTGCAAAAAATTTCTAGAGGCCATCGGAATGGGGGAACTTCCCATTGAATTACTTGAGCTACACTTGCGGGAAACTCTTTACCGAGGGCCTATGCACCCCCGTGCTTAGTCGGGACTTTGTTCTTGGATACCCGGTGCCAAATTAAAAAAAAAATTATTCATCCTCCAACGCCCTGTCCCTCAAATTCATATCGCAGTATCTGATTTGTCACCATTCATTCAGAGGATCTTGCACACTAAAATTGTAGTATCCTGATCCTTTCAGTCAATACCATCAAAACCTTAGATATTTCAGATACACTTTCACAAAACTTATCTTTGCTACCTTCTCTTTGTCCATTATGTCTTCAACTTTATTTTTATTTTAGTGTCATAAACACAAATTACACAGCAAGTAAAGAAGGAAGAAATGCCAAGTTTAACAGATGAAGAATAGGTATGGACAAAATCTGCAGATATTTCAAGAATAGCCCAGTGGTGTAGCAGATAGAGCAAAGCAGAGAGGAGAGATTAATCACATACAGCACATATAAGAGAATCTGACACATAAAGCAAGCTTGCACTTCTCATTATACATAGTGATATTCCAGAGATGACTGATTATCCTAATAAGCTTCTGTTATTTTGGATAAGAATGGGGATCAAAGTTCTCATAAAATGAGAACCTGCTTGGAACAGAGGCTGTCCAAAGAAGGAACAATCTTCTTTCCCAAGAAATCAACCAACATTATATGCACTTGGATGATATCAAAAATCAACTCAAGAGTTCAGTCATACTCATAGTTCCTTATCCATTCTATGATAAGTAGAATTCATGTGGAACTATGAAATGTAATAATTAGACTTTTAAAGTCCATTACTGAAAGTCCTCTGTTCCTTCTCTTTAATTTGCAAATTATATGATAGGGCCGTACTGTCAGATATATTTTGAGGCTCTATTATATCACAAAACAGTGGGTATATGATAGTTTACAAAAAATAGAATAACCAGCAAGAGGACCAAAAAGAATGTCATAATCCAGCTGTAGCATAGACATCATGGTACATATGATATAAAAAGGTATATGGCCCTAGATAAACATATATGATCAGAAAAACTTCTCAAGCAATTCTAGTGTTAGAAGTCTAAGGCTTTTTGACTTATATTGAACTTTCAGAATATTAATTTTCCATGATGGGGAGAACTGCTCCATCACCTGCCATATTTCCCTAGTCACAACTCCGAAAGGAGAAAAGGATCCCCAATTTTTCTTATAGAATCAATGGAAATATTATACCCAACAAGAATGCATTTAATATCTCCTCTTTGCTGGCAACACTTGTTGTTTTGATACTACACCCAACAAGAATGCATGCAAATTTATACCGATATAATCTTGTTACTGACTAACCATGTGAATATACTCTTGTTGAAAGGAAAATTATGAAGCAATAAGTTCCCAGTTCTCTTTGGACAAGTGCTTTTGGACTTTTCCATCTCCTAATCAATTTTGTATTTCAAGTAGAGTATATCACTATAAATTTCTACTTTTATTTGGCCTTGCCACTTTTCATTGATGTGCGCTTTTACCAATACTCGACACCACTGAATTGTGAATATATATCAAATGGCGACAAGACTGGATTCTAGACAAGTGCTCTCAAACTAACCTCGGACGGGACAAAATGGGTTGCCAATCCAGCAGCAACCAATTCCTTACCATTCAGCCTAGCTCCTGTTAAGGCCAAGAATTCCCCTGCAAATGTACCCAGGTATTACTAGTCATTTAGCCAATAAACATGGGAAGATCTTTGTCATACATAAAAAGATTAATTTTAATCTCCTCCTATTAATTTTATGCTAACCTAAATGCCCAGGGAGATGAGAGAGAATATAGGAAAAGCCACAGTCAGTGTGAAATCCGATGCTTGCTTCTGGAGTGGAAAATACCTAGGCCACAGCATTCATTGCATACACCACAATGTAATTTGGCATTAAAACACAGAATTGGAAATAAATCCCATAAAACCAAAATCAACAGACAGATTTATACACGGAAGCATCTAAAAGAACCAAATACACACTGTTTTTTCTGTGACAACTGAGAACTTCATTGGGACCATCAAAGATGCACCTCCACCCATTGAAATTCCATGCACAAGGGCAACCTGTTGACAGCATTACAAATTGAGTAGTAAATATCAACCATTTCATACACTAGGCAAAACTATAGCACATCTATTTCCTCTACATAATTTCATCATAAGGGACAACTTTAAAATGGTACCTGGGTTTTCTTGTAGGTATGAATATGATAACAGAGCCAATACATTCTATAGACCACTTCAAGGCAAGAATCCTCTGTCAAAATGAAATTCAAAAACCATAAGTAACTTTCATGTGCATGCTGTTGCATAAAGAACCATATAGGGAAAGGAAAGCCATAAAATTTTTCGATGGTAGTGCATTTACTCGACTTTCTGCCATCATAGAACATTTTCAGATCTCCACCGGCAGAGAAAGCTCGGCCAGCTCCCTGGATAAGATCATAAGATACATGACAATCAACATAAGAAATTTTAATGAACAAACCTATCACTTCATGTAGACAGAATGTAAAATTATTAGTAAGTATACAATTGTATATATATAAGTGCTATTTCATTAGGCTATGTTTTTTTCAATGGAAATATAAACGTTTTCGTAGTTAGGTGTTTTGTAGGAACAGAAAATGGATCACATATGGAAAGTCGATGGTAATGCCAGAAAATATTTTTCACCACATTTATTTCTCAAATAATGAAAATGAGTGATCTTCTCTCAAAATATTGTTGTTATAAAACGGTTTCCCAAGTTCAGACATTCAGAAAGATTTAGAACTAACCTTGATTATTACAAGCTCAGCTTTGTGGTCCTTCTCCCACTTTTCCAAGTATTCTGCTAGCAGATAAACCTGGTTGAAGGAAAACAAAAATAAATAACTATTTGTACACAAAAAACAGAAGAGAAGAGGACCTAGAGTTCAAACGAAGTCAATGTGGGTCAAATTTATCGAACATACCACTTCATGTGAGATGACATTCAGTTGACGAGGCCGGTTTAAGGTGATCAACCTCACATGATCTATTTCTTCTCCGAGGACAACCTAAGAGTCATACTTTTGTTTTAGCACCAGCTGCGAGTAATATAACCACAGATAATACACATAACCATAGAACGGGGAAAAAAAAATAAACGCTAACATGAATAAACAAAATAAGGAGAAAATTGAAAAAAAATAATAAATGAAGAACACTTCAATTATCTCCGCAATTAAAATTTTACATAAAGATTACCTCCTCATCTGGGTGTACAGTTTCTTGTGCCATCAAAATGACTAATTCGGCGTTAGATTTGACTCCGACAACTGCATACACGACTTAAATTAAAAGAACGTCAACCTATTCATTCCCTTCTTCAAGCAAAATCAACTCCTTAAAACAATTGAAAGCCAACAGCCCAAGAATTTCCAAAGATTCTAAAAAGAAGCTTACATAGGAGGAAGAAAGATAGAACATACAACATTAGGAAACATGGAGAAGAAAAAGAAAGTGAGACTCACACGAGCAGTGAAGTTGCAGTGTTCTGAGAGAAGCAAAAGAGAGTGACACAAACAAGTGGGTTTACGAAGAGTAAAATGGTGCAGTAGATTCAAAGCTTGGTTGGTTGGTATCTACCTCATTGGAAAGAGACATGGAGAAAGTAGAGGAAAGATGGTCCAGAAAATCTTACTCCACGAGAGAGGTAGTCCTCCAACTACCACCTACCACCCCAGCACCGGCCAAACCCCCCACACGTTTTCTTATCCGCAGCTGAGTGACTACGGGTGTCATTCCTACCAAACCCCCCATGTTTTAAGTAACTGGTCAGTGCTGCCGGCTGCGCGTGCTTAACTACATACTAATCATACCAACGTGGAAGGAAGAAATCTGTGTTTAAACAATATAACTAATAATAATTAAGCACATATAAAATAATGAAGCAACAACCAAAATATATATATATAAGTTTTAAATCAATATGTTACGTGAATAGTGAATAGTATAGAAGTTATACATGTGTGTATATATATATATTACGAAGAAAAATGATATTTATCATCCTCACACCACACACTAATATGTGATTTGTTATTCTATTTAAATACACATATTGAAATGTAAATATGTGTAAATATAATGATAAAAATAACAAATCACATGTTGGTATATGGTGTAGGTAATAATAAGTAGAATTTTTCATATTATGAATAACTTTATTCAAAAGCCTTTACAACACGCATCATCCATGTGATATAATTTTATTTGAAAGATAAATTTTAAAATTTGAGTTTTATCAATCAAATTATGACATGTGAATAGTCTATAGTTTAAAAATATTTGAATAGCATTTTATATATATATATATATAGGGCAACATGCTCTGTACATATGCCCATATGATAAGTATAAAAAAAAATAGTACAAAATAGTAAATAAGAAGGTAAGAAAAGAAATTTAAAAAAAAAAAACAATAAAAATAGTACACGTGCAGCCCAGTAAGAAATAATATTAATGGTAATTTTATTATATTCCTATATTAAAAAAATGAATCTATTTCATATTTATATGGGAGAAAATATTTTTAAATTATGGACTATACTAACATATTATTGAAGAATGTTATTAAATCTTGTCTTCTTTGTGAGAAGATAATTTCTCATTAATTATCAAACATTTATTTATAAATATGTATAAAAAAATTTCACCATTATATAAATTTTCAAAAAAATAAACGATTACAAAATTTTATAGTATATATATATATATATATAAACATATTCTACACCATGTTATTTAGTAATACTAATTTCATCATTGCATCTCTCCAAAGGCTGTTTAACTCTTAATTTAATAATAAAAACCAAATCATCTTAATTTACTTGAAGAATTTTTCTATGACAGTATAAGAAATATTAAAAAAGTAATTGATTTAACATTCTCACACCTGTCTAAGTAAAATAGTGAAAACCAAATTTTATATGTTTAAAATATTAAGAAGTTACAATTTATTTTTTTTATGAAAATTTGTAAATATACTATTCCACTTATTATTACTACTCTTAACCTCTAAAATCGAATAAACATATAACATTTAAATTTAAAAATACAATGATAAATATTACATAATTTGATCATATAATTATAATAAAAAATCTCATCTCATCCTTTACGTTAAAAAGATGTTTTTAATATCAGTTTTTTAATATTTGCTATTGATTCCCTTTTAATGAGTGAGCCTAATAAGTGAAATATTTAATTAAATAAATAGATTATAGAGTCAAGGTTTCAACTCATAACCCCTGCTATGATATCGTGTGAAATTATCATTTGTCTCAAAAGTTTAAACTAATTGGAAGTGATAGATTTAATTATCTGTATTATATTATTAACCTATTGTTTATCATATAAATATTTTGAACAGTATTATATAATCATTAAATATTATAAGATTTGTTTTTATGTGTTTGATATTTTTTCAATTCATAATCTTAAGTTGGAGAAATTTAGATAGAAATTCGGAGGTGGCCTCGTTTATTTTCAGAGATGAGATAAGATAAGATAAGATTTTTTGAGATATATGTGAATAGTATTGAGATATGTTGAGTATAGATGAGATAAGATAAAATATGTATTTGTTTATAGAGATGAAATGAGATTAATTTAACTTTTTTGTAAAGTATTTATGGATGTGAGACCCGCAACCTTTTCTTACTTTTTTCATTGACTGTGTTGAGTTTTACCTTTTTTTTTTTTTTTTTCCTAATATTTTGTTGTTTTCCTATCACTGCGACCCACTAATATTTAGCATTAGGATGTGATGCGCTTTTTTTTTTCCACACATTACGGCATTTTCTAACCATTGGGACCCACTCTTAAAAGCTATTTGCTGCTAACAGATGAACACATGAGAAAGAAAAGATAGGCCCCACTGGCAACTTTTTCTGTATATAGGACAATTGATAAATAATTTTTAAAGTTTTATGTTTCATCTCTTGAAGCAAACGACTTTCCCTCCACCGATGTTAGGAGTTTGTGCAACTTGACATTGCATTAAAAATAAATAAATAAAGTACTACCATCTGTATTGTAATTAAATCATTATTTTAATAATCCGAATCCAAAGGGATGTTATTATTTCTATCTTTATTTATTTATTTATTTTGAAATAATCTATATTTATTTATTGAATGATCTTTTACTAATTGTATTCATCTTACAACATCAGAGATATCAAAGTGGTTTTTTTTTTTTCAAAACAACACACGTGACAGCTACCTTAATTTACCGAATGTTTTGAAGTATTGCAAATATTGTATTATTTAGGTAATAATCTAAGTACCAAAACTATGTACAACAAATAAGATCAAAGATATTCTAAGATCCGAATTATAAAGATAAGTAGTAGTATTATTTAAAGATCATTATACCACACACCATTTATATTTATAATTTAATTTGTAAAATTCAAAATTTTAATTACTCATAAAAATATAAACAACTTGATGGATTTATATAAATATTCACGAGGAAATTAAATATTCATACAACAAACATATAATATCAACAATTTATCTTGACTATGGGTGTATTTTTATATAAATATAAAAAAAATTGAATAATATTTTTTCAGATGAGATAGAAGAGAACATACCAGAAAGTATGGGACAAACAAAAGAACAGTGCAAATAGAAGAAATTGATAACAATTGGATTGACGAATAATAAAGTAAGAGCAAAAGTAGCAAATCTATAAAATAAAAAATACATTAGAAAAAATATTCTAACAATAATAACAGGTGAAATAAATAAAGTTAGTATTTATAGGAAAAAAATTGGAAGGAAAAAAATAATACATTAAATGAAATTTATTATCAATACTATTTTTAATAAAAATATACAAGAAAAAGAAAATAAAAACAAATAAAAGGCTGTAAAAAAAACCACAAAAATGAAAAACATTGGAAACGCTACTTTATTTTTTTTGGTTTTCGTTATAGTCTTTGTACTAATAAGCTATTGTTTATCAAGTTTTTGGAATTTTACCACCAAAGTTTGGAAACAATGGTACTAAGTACTGGACCCATGTACGCAAATAAATGTGTTTTAAGTCTACGTCAACCTTTGGTTATTTATTACTAAAGTCACTAATTAAAGCAGCCTGTGATCATATAATAATGCACTTAAAACGATAAACATGCATGCATGTACTCTCTTCTGGCTAGTTTGGACCAAAACCATAAAAACTGCATTTACAATTTATTAAACACAAGGTATTATATTATTAGTTTGGAGTGAACACGTCTTATTATTAAATTTTTCTCACAATATTTATTATCAATCAATTTTGATGATTATCAACATTAAACTGTTGATAATATAAAAAAAAAAAAGTCCATTTATTTTAAATATGTAGAGATTTTCCTTCTAAAAAACATAAATAAACATATTTTAAAAGAGTTAATCTTATAACCGGTCGGATTGACCTCCACCTAAAAAACAACCCTCCAATAATTTGATGCCACGTAGGCTTCCTATTTACACTACAATGAAACCACACCAAAAAAAAAAAAAAAAAAACTCACTCAGATCTGGCCCTCTCAGATCTCTTAATTCGTGTTCACTCCATCTCCCTTTCACATTCGCAGCCCATCCTAGCCCGACGCCCACCGCTCGAAACCTTCGTCGACGAGCTATCTCTCAACCTTCACTGGTATTCAAGCATTTAGTAAGGTAATCTTTCGTAGATTAATAAGATATGTCGCCAATTTCTTCGTAGGATGGGACATGAAGATGCAGCACGATCGTATTCTTCAATAATATCGGCCAAATTTTAGCTGGAGATGATTGAAATTAGCCATAGAATTCACCGAGCTTCACCAATAACTTTGTAAAATCTCAAACCAAAAAAGCACCATTAACTCGATAAATCACAAACCAAAAAGAAAAATCTCAAACCAAAAAGCACCATTAACTTTGTAAAATCTCAAACCAAAAAGCAAAATACTCATCTCTTTTCTTGATCAACGACGATGATGACCCAAAAATCACATGCAGTCCAACTATCTTCAAATCCCTTCTTGTTCTGCACCTTCCTTTGTTGCAATCCAACAAGTAAGTTCTGTAAAATTTAGTGTTATCCCTCTGTAATTTTATTGTAAGAAAAAAAATCTAGTTTTCTTTATCCATGTTTCAAGAAATTTGTAGAGTATGGATTTTCAAATTTTTTGTTTTTTTATCTAGTTTTAGAAAAAGCATGAACATGTCACTAAGCTCATGAGTAGAGGATGTCGCTAGTGGGGGGGAGAAGTGAGACTGAAAAAGGAGAAGCTAAGCAAGCACGGGGGAGAGAGACGACGCTGCTGAAGTGCACTCCTGTGGCGGTGCTGAAAGCTTGAACAATATAGGGCTGCTGAAGCTTGATTTCGATCGGGTGAGAAAAATGGTCTCCAATTCAGGAAAGATCTAGTGTGATGAGATTCATTGTGCTTTAAATAGAATTGTTAATGTGACAAATTATCATTGAGGGCTGTTAAAGCCCACAGGCCAGCCAGATCGCTCCAAAGTGGTTTTGATTATAAAAACACAAGCTTTAACTGAAGATATAACTAGGCAGTAGGGTTCTTTTGAAATTATACCTCGGGGACATCAATTTATTTATTGCATAAGGAGGCTAAATCGCGTCTGTACCTTATTGAGTAATCTCAATAGGTTTGAGCGGATCACTATGATTTAAAGAGGCAGTGATAATTTATGAGCTCTATAGAGGGGAGAGACTTCATTAAATACTACAGTTCTTCCACAGGTAGTCAAGTTGGCGCACACCCTGCGCACCCCTCTTGACCTGGCAAGGTATTTTTGTAAATTGGAAAAACACATCATAACCAATCTACACTTGAGGGAGAAGACGTCTGGGACTGATCCAGTAGCTTGCTTTCCCGCTTATTCGACCCAGATTGTTCCAAAGACAGTAGCTTGTTCTGGCGATTTTCTGGCAAGTCTTCAAACGTCTTCGCACGTCTCTCTCACCTTCGGTTAAGATTTCTTGTTCCGAAAACTTATGAATCTCTCGCTCTTGTCCTACAAAATAAACCCATTTCCAAATAAAATCCAAAACAAAACAAAAATAAAAAAATGCCAACTTTGAATAGCCTCCATTGCGAAAAACTGCAATGCAAAGGGTTTAAGTAGGAATTTTAACCAGAAGAATGTATACAAAAAGTGTAAATGGAACAGATGGCCGGAAGATTGGAAGAGCTATATTCCTTTCCATGTTCCTTGGAGACTCTGACAAACTTCTATCAGTCATGAAAAAGAGCTTCCCTGAATTGGGATTGAAAAAATCAGAGATTGCAACGAAACTAGCCGGGTTCAATCTATGCTTTTTTGGACCCACTTCCCTCTCGAGACAACAAACGATGTTTTGCTTAGCCGAACACCTCAATTTCTCACCTACTTGAAGGGGAAATCAGACTATACTATGTGAAGAAGCCAATTTCCAAGGATGGGTTGGACGTGATTTGGAAGAGATTGATTGAGCACGTACTACTGACATTCAATCCTTATGGTGGAAGAATGGCTGAGTTTCCAACGGAGGAATATCCATTCCCACATTGAGCTAGGAATCTGGCAAAGATTCAGTATGCAGTAAACTAGAATCAGGCAAGGCAAGAGTTGACAGATTATTATATGAATTTGACAAGAAAGCTTTACAGTTACATGAGTCGATATGTGTCCAAGAATCCAAGAGAGGCACTTTTCAACTAGAAAGATCTTGACCTGGGTATCAACCACAACGGAAAGGACAGTTAGTCAAAAGGAAAAGTTTATGGAATCAAGTATTTCAAAGGTAATTTCAAGAGGTTGGTGAAAATCAAGACTGAGGTTGATCCTTTCATGGAGGCAGGAGAGCAGATGGAATGAGTTCACTTTCGTTCGCGATCTCGTCGGATGAACTGCGATTTTTGGCTTGCAGAAACTACTGGGAGAATGGGACGAAGGAAGAAGGAGAAGGGTTGGGGAAGAAGGAGAAGGTTGAAATGCACCGTTTCAATTTGGTCTTCAATTTTGTCTCCCACCAAAAAGCAATCCGCACCATTTCATTAAACTCATTCAAAGTCATCAGGGGGTGCACAAGGGGTGCACCAATTTCACTACTAGTAGAGTTTTCCTGAAAACTATATCCAATTCTCTCTCTAACGCCAATATCTCTGTGTTTAGTCACTGCTTACAAGCACTCATAGTTCCTCTCTTGGATTTTTCTTGCCCTATCATATTCATTCTCTTCTCTCATTTTCTCTCTCTTCATGCGTCATCTACTTCGTCATAGAGCCAAGAAACCAATGGGAACAGCTCGAAGACTGAGGCAGTGGTCTAAGGGCGGGGACTGCTCTGTCAGGTGTTCATCATGGGCTATTGGAGACATGAAGTTTTTAGATAGAGAAAGTCTGTGAAGAACCACCATTTCTAGATTGGGATTTTGGTTCATTTTCCTGGGTTTGCCTTATAATCCGTCATTTCAGATAGACAAAGTCGGGGTTTTGAGCGTGGGTAGCTTTGCTGCAAGTAAAGGCGTGGTTTTGTGTGAAAAGGCCGAATGTTCCCTTGTGATTTGTGGTCCTGAAGTTTATGAAATTGGGTTCGAAGCCTGATGCATTTCAAGCGGAAGGGAAATTTCTTTTCAGATCTGGGTTTTTTGTCTCTTGTTGCTGTATATTGGGTTGTGTTTTTTTTTTGTTTGCTTCGACATGCATTCTTTTATTTCATTCTTTCTTAGTTGTTTTTTTTTTTGAGTTGTAACAAATATGAAAGCATACTTTTCAAATCGAAGCGATATTTTTTTCCCTATTTCTCTTTTTCTATATCGGATTCTTCTTATGTTTTTTTGGTTAAATATATATTTGTGGTGTAAGAAATTCTTCTTATGTGTGCATAGTGTAAGAAATTCACACATGATGCACTTATAGAACAAAGAATAAGAAGCATACCCATAAATGTCAAGATTCAGGAGGAGCATCAATTCGAAACATACCAAGATTAGTCTACGACGAAAGTGAGAATAGAGAAGAGCAGAGTGGAAGGAAAATATTAAATTCTTGAGTCGGTTTCAGTTTGTTAGAGAAAGAGATAAGATCATAAATGTAAGAAGACAATAATAGTTAAGCAGCGAAGGAAAATGAGAACAAAATTTTGGAATACAAGTAGGGGCAAAATTGGAAATGAAAATGTTAGACGAAAACACTGTTTATCCAACCTTCGCATTTATATGTACGAGTTCGTAACCCGCACAATGCGCGGACCGTTAATTATGATGAATTTTATAAATTTAAATAGTTCATTATACATAATTACTACCACAATTATTAAAAAAATATATCAAATATATAATGGAATATGCATATATAAAAGAATTCATTTTACCAATAAATATTTCATGGTCAATTTATAATATTTATTAAAAATGTAATATATATATATATATATATATATGATTGTTCAATTTAAAACAATCTAAAATAGATACAATTTCACAATTACTGATCATATAAATTACTATCAGAAAATTACCAATTGCTAACAAAAAAAATTTTAAAAACTTATAGTTGAAAAATAAATATAAGATGCCTTCACTATCTACTAATTTTTTCAATTCATTCCTCAAAATCATTCCAAACCTCAAAATGATCCCAACTAATCCAATTCTTGTCAATTGCCATGTTCGATGAAATGATTTCAGATTTGTCTTCACCTTGTAATGAAGATGAATATTTTGGAATAGTTGGAATATAAGGTTTTGGATCAACTTGTGTATTGCTCACTAACCTGGATCGGTAGCTTGGATTAGTTTCAACCACTATTTGTATTTTTGGAGTTGGGTTATCATCACTGGATATGTCAAAGTCAAAACGTTGGATAGGTGGTATAACACACGTATTCTTAATGTGGTCTTCATGCATGAACCGAACGGTGTAGAGTGAGGAGTGGTGTCATATTGGTAATTCCTTGATTCATTTGCTCTGACATCATTCATTTAAAAACCATGCTTTCATGAACTATTAAATGATACTCCATCATCCCAGTTAAATGTAATACTACTTTGATTGTTATTTAAAGATATTAAAAAAATAGAACGTCGTTTAGTATCGGTGTCAACGTAATGTTTCGTGAAGTTACCACCATTTTAACCATATTTTTTTTATATGACGAACTTCTTTGAGCCTTGGTAGATGTGAGTTCAAATCAATAACAGAACGAAAACACCCTAGAAGAAACATACGGCACGAAAATATAACATCTAGCCAAATAAAAGTCTGAGAAAAGTCAAACATACCAAAGTTACGGCGCTTTGGAATGAGAACGAAACCGTAGAATTCTGCGGCTAGAAACGAAAGCGAAAGAGAGTTTTTGTCATGACGTGGCTAACGTTGAAAAATTGGTAATGTAGCTTGTAATGCTCACAGTGAAGCATCACGCCTTTTCTTCTTCTTTTTTAAGTACGGAATTTGACCGTTGACGTTGGAGAGTTATGTGATTATTTTAAATGTAGTCCGATTTACTTGGTATGAATGACACGTAAGATAGTTCAATAATTAAATAGATACATATATATGACAAAAAAGTAAAAAATCTAATTAATGCATTATGCTTTGAAACAAAGCATGCCATCTCGGCATCTCCGTTTCAAATAACTTAGAAACTGTAGATTTAGATTTTATTTATTTTCACAATCATTCTCATCACATCTCATCTAATTATAATAAATTTTTTAAATTTTTACATAAAATAAAATAAACAATTTAATTTCTTTTAAATTTCAAAATAAAAATAATATTAAAAAAATATATTATAACAATATATGAATGAATCTTTAATATAAATAAATCATTCTCATCTCATCTAACGAAAATAAACGAGACATTAAAAAAAAAGTGATCATGGTTTTTTTTTTTTTGGCTTTGCCAACAAAGCTAAATTAATATGAATAAATTTTTACAATCTCCCAACACTCTACACTCCATATTTTTTTTATTTTTTTATATTTTTTATATTATCAAATATTTATTATATGAATAATGAATAGAAAATTTGAAATAATTTAAAAAGAATAAATTCAAAAAAAAATAAAGAATATTAAAAAATTTAAAAATTTAAAATAGTGTGAAGTATGGAGTGTGGTGGAGGTTGTATAGCAAAACTCAATTAATATTTAGAACCTAGAGAGCTAATTGTACTTTGATAACCAATAAATGATTATAGGAAGCGTAGCTTTTAAATACATGTAAATGGTAATGCTACGTTGAAAAAGAACCGACAATTAATTCAAGAATACATAGTCGGAAGGATTGACACCTTACAATTATCTCCTTTTCAGTCCCTAATATACAACTACTTGTAGTATTAAAACGCCATGCAATCCAAAGGGAAGAATCAATTCCTTCTTGACAAGAAAATGAATGAATAAAAAATAGAAAATATAATCTATAATCAGAACATGAAAGTTTCAAGCAGAGAGAGAGAGAGAGAGACAGTGCTGAGATATTATAGCTCAAAATCTTACATGACGAACAACACTCTCATAGATGCACGCACCAGGATCATTCTCAAAATCAAAATGTATGTTACTGACCAATAATGCAGTGGTCTGAAGCAAAGAGAGTTATATAACCATTAAATAGCAATGGTACCACGTGTACGACGTATTAATGATATCTACCTTTCTTTCTTTTTTTTTTTTTTTTAATCAAGCCTTTTATATATATTATATATATATATATATATATATATATATATATAAAGAGCCTATGAAACGAAATTTTCTTGTTTTAACAGAAATTTCTTGTTTTAATGGAATATGCTAGTTTTCATTAACTTTCTCCATGTTTGTAATAATTACAGAACACAGAGATACAATTGTATTTTCCTTTACATTCAATTTGTGGCTACTTTTATGGTTTCTGTTAGTTTCTATTCCACTATTAATATCTTTAAATATGCTAATAAAGCAGATTTATTATAATAATAAATCATGGATTCAATTTCCAATTTGAAAATACGTTATAATAGAAAAACAGATTTATGTAGATTTGTCTTTTCATATTCATTGTAATAGGAAAGCATTATAATAATTTACAAATAGCCTATCTTTCAACAGCTTTTAAGATATATATTGGGAATATATATAACATGGTAAAAGGTAGGAATAGAGGTAGAACGATGAAATTATTAATTATTGTGAGGATCAAAAATCAAAAAGCAAAAACAGTACATGTATTTTTTAACAATAAAAATATGGTTCATATTATATAAATATATAGTGCATGTATCTTTTTATTACAATATTTTTAACTCTATTATTAGATCTAAAAATTTTGTGGAGCCATGTGTTGATCAATTAAGAAACAAATTTTTTATAAAAAAATCTATTAATTTACTATTAATTATTTCTTATGAAAATATCCTATTTCCTATTCATAAATAGTCAATTTTGGGGACTTTTTATTTTGTCATAAATGTTGTGATTAACTTTAGACTTCAGAGATGACGCATGCATGTCCCCCAAAACAACCAAAAAGAAAAAAAAAATAGAAGAATATAAATTTGACGTACGGCATCTGATTATCCCCAAGATCGTGAATTTCCACCGGATTGTATTTTTTTTTTTTTTTATTTAATGATTAAGTAAGTATTTACTTAATGATTATTTTTTTTTTTAAAAAAAGGAAAATATTATTCCTACAGAAATTTCTTACCTAAAATTTCCATCGAATTGCATTTTTTTAATTTTTTTTCACTTAATAATTAAGTAAGTGTTTATTGGTTTATTTTTTTTCACTTAAATTTGTTTGGTTTATTGGTTTATTAAATGAATTGCCGGGTTTATTTTCTTCTAGCAAAGTTGTTTTAACAAAGTTGTCTGCGATAAGATTATTATAAATCCAATAAAAACATTAGTTCAAAATATGAATCCTTTGATGTTTCCACAAATAATTTATGTTCTAATTATTTGTTATTTGAAAACAATATTTCAATTTTGTTTAGAGAAAGTACAAAAATGTTTTCCCTCCCAAGTTTAATTTCAAAATAATGCATATTTGGTCTTACCGGCTGCACCACCTTTTTTTCTGTTTTTTTTTCTGCATATTCCAGAAATGCTGTAGAGATAGATATTTTAGTATGCAATGATCTATTTTGCTTGTGATGTTTATTTATAGGATCATGTTAAAGCTTCTATTAATGCTCTTTTTTTATAATATATCGCAGCATGTAATTATTTATAAATTACATAAACATTATATCGTTATTTAATTAACGTAAACATTATATCCTTATTAATAAAAAAAATCTTAACAAAAAAATTAAACATAAATTAAGCAAACGTGCATTGCACGTTGCTTTCACCTAGTGTGTATATATATATATATATATACACACACTAGTAGTAATGAAACGTCAAAGGACGTTTGCCCAGTGGAGAGAAAATATGTGTTAATTATATATATATATATATATATATATATATATATTTATATGAGCTATATATAGATGAAATATAAATAACACATCTGCATTATATGTAAGATTATATTTTCCTACAAATTTATAAATCACATAGTAAAAGAAAACCATAATTTAATTAGGAAAAAAATGAAATGTGAAGGAAATAAGAATAGCAAATTCCGCAGAAAAGAAAGCAAAAAATATATGCAACAATGATAGTAATATATATGCTAAAGAAGTTTGATATAAACTTAAAAAATATAGTTTGATTTAACTTTTAAATAGGAAATGAAGTTTAGAAAATGATATCATATTATCATCTAATCATGATCAGCATGTTTCTTTTTCTTTTGCTGACTTAATTGATAAAATAATAAAATTTTTGTGGTGTTGTTGGTTCATTTGGTCTAAGTTGATTATCCATTCTTTTCGTGAGATTTCTTTGGCCATGCCCAAAAATGGTAGATGGTCCCGTAAAAAAATAAAAAACTTATTATAAAAATTTATGTTTTGACTTATAATTCTATTATTTATATTGAAAGAATTAAAAAAATGTAATATTATATTACATTTCATAAAATGAATTGCTGAATAATCCAACGTTTTTTCTGTAATTTCACCTAATACTACTGCAGTCCCGTAACATCATCAATTTCAACATACGCTTGACAACTCCTAGCACGGTTAAAAAATTGGAATTATAATTACATGGTAAGTTAATAGAATTTATCAAAATTACTATTGGAATTCAATTTTAAAAGAAATGAGAAGTTATAAGAATTTTTTACCTTTTATCAATAACATATATCTCTTGGATTGTTGTTAGTCCAAATGTTGTCGTTACCTCTTTAGTTGACTTAATTTTGATTGCAATAACTAAAATATCTAAATATTCAAATATAAATGTTAATTTATTGATTATTATTTATAATAAAATTAAAATTAAATTACCTAGCATTTCTCTGTTAAAACATGAAGAGAAACTCGAAATGCATAGGCAGTTTAGAGAAAAATCTCATTCTCATTCATGTTGTTTAAATGACACATGATCTATTGCTATTTATACATTACAAAAGCTGAAAGAAAAAGCTCTAAAAACTAACTTTAAATCTTCTATACATTTACAAGAAATAATCTGCAACTTTTATGGGCAGCATGGTCTAGACAGTGCTTTATGTCAAGTTCTTGACACTTCATGTGTGTAGCCATGCTTCTCACAAATCTTTTCAGACTCAAAGCTTTCTTCCTTTTTGCTGCTGCCTTCTGCTTTTTGTTTGCTACCGTGTGCTTTATTTGCTTTTGTTGCTGCATGAATTTCTTGAGTGTTGCAGTGTACTTCATGTCTGCTTTTGCTGCTGCATGTGTTGCTTTGTGTGTTGCAGCTTTGATGCTCAGTGTCCTCATGTTCTTCTTACTTGCAATTCTTCTCATTACATCTTATTTTGTGAGACTCCCCCTCAAGATGGGCATAGATGTTTAGGATTCCCATCTTGGACAATAAGAAATTAAAAGTAGAAGCTGATAGAGCCTTAGTGAAAATATCTGCCAATTGAAACTTTGAAGCTATGTGGACTGGAGTGATGATTCCAGCTAGGACCTTTTCTCGAACAAAGTGGCAGTCCAGTTCTATGTGCTTAGTTCTTTCATGAAAGATAGGATTCCTTGTGATGTGGATGGCTGCTTGGTTATCACAGAACAGGAGAGCAGATTGTCCATGATTGATGTTAAATTCTTTTATCAGACCAAGAAGCCACATGATTTCACAACATGTGGAAGCTAATGCCCTATATTCTGCCTCAGCTGAAGACCTAGAGACAGTTATTTGTTTCTTTGATTTCCAACTTATCAATGAGTCTCCAATGAATACACAAAAACCTGTAACAGACCTCCTAGTCTCGGGGCAAGCAGCCCAATCAGAGTCACTATATGCCTTTAGGTGCAAGGATGATCTCGATGACAAGAAGATGCCTTGGCCTATGGATCCTTTGAGATATCTAAGAACTCTATAGGCTGACTGCATATGAGTTTGTGAAGGCTTATCCATGAATTGACTCAAAACATTCACAGCATAAGTGATATCTGGCCTTGTAATTGTTAAGTAAATGAGCCTTCCAATGAGTCTCCTATAGGCTGTGGGGTCTTGCAGAATTGCATTTGTGGTGTGGCTTAACTTGTGGTTTAACTCAATGGGTGTGGAGACTGTTTTGGTGCCCAGCAGCCCTGCATCTTCCAAAATTTCGAGTGTGTATTTTCTTATACAGATGTTGATTCCAGAAGATGATCTTGCAACCTCTAGGCCTAAGAAATATTTGAGGGTTCCAAGGTCTTTGATTTTGAATTTGCTGTGAAGGTAGGCTTTGAGTGAGTTAACTTCATCTTGAGAATTGCTTCCCACTATGATGTCATCCACATACACTAGGAGTGCTGTAAACCCCTTTTGACTAACTTTGGTGAATAAAGAATAGTCAGACTTAGATTGACAAAATCCAATGGAAGTGAGGGAGTTAGAAAATTTTGAGAACCATTGCCTTGATGCTTGTTTAAGTCCATAGATGGACTTATTTAGTTTGCACACTAATTTCTCCCCCTCAATCTGCTCTCTGTTTATGTGGTAACCTGGTGGCATCTCCATATAGATTTCCTCATTAAGATCCCCATGTAAAAAGGCATTATGGACATCCATTTGAGATAAAGACTAGTTGTGAATAGAAGCTAAGGCAAGGAAGACACGAACTGTTGTGAGTTTAGCCACTGGACTGAATGTTTCTTGGAAGTCAAAACCTTCTCTTTGGGTATATCCCTTGGCAACAAGTCTTGCCTTGTGTCTTTCAAGAGAGCCATCAGATTTGAGCTTTACTTTGTAGACATATTTACAGCCAATGACATTTTTGTTGGGGGGAAGGGAAGTGACAGTCCAAGTGTTATTGTCCTCTAAAGCACTGAGTTCAGCTTGCATGGCATCTTGCCAATGTTTTATTTTCACAGCATCACTATAGGAGTTAGGTTCAGAGAGTAGGGAGAGGGAAACAGAAAATGATTGGTGAGATTGGGAAAGATGTTTGTATGTGAGGTGATGATCTAGTGGATGAAGTGTAGAGGATGAAGAGGATGTTTTGAGGGGTATGGATTCTGCTATTTGGCAATGGTATTGGTGGAGATAGGCAGGTTGATGCCTATCTCTAGTGGATCTTCGAAGAGGTATTGATGGAGGTGAAAATGGAGGTGAAGTAGCAGGCTGAGATGGTTCAAGATGAGGTGGTTTAGATTGAAGAGTAGAGTGGTCTGGTTCAAGATGAGGTGATTCAAAAGATGGTGAAGCCAGATTTTGAGAAGGTGAAAAAGATTCATCTGGTGGTGGAGGAGGTAAAACTGGATTTTGAGGAAAGGAGGAATGAATGTCTAAAGAGGAATGAGAAGAGGTAGTGGAGGAGTGAAATGGAAAGATAGACTCGTGGAAGATCACACTCCTAGAGATGAAGGTGGAATGATTCTCTATGTCATAAAGCTTGTAGCCCTTTATGTTTGCAGGATATCCTAAGAAAATGCAAGGCCTAGCCCGAGGTTCAAACTTTGTTTTGTAGTACTTAGGAGTGCTAGCATAACTTAGGCAACCAAAAACTCGAAGATGATCATAGGAGGGTGGTGATGAAAAGAGCCTTTCATAGGGTGATTTATTAGAAAGGAGGGGTGTAGGGATCCTATTGATGATGTAGGCTGCTGTCAAGATGGCATCTCCCCAAAAAGGAGTAGGCAATCCAGCTTGGAAGAGGAGTGCCCTTGCAACATTCAAAATGTGTTGGTGTTTCCTTTCAACAACACCATTCTGTTGAGGGGTATACACACATGATTTTTGGTGAATGATGCCATTGATTTTATAAAAATCAGCCATGTCAAATTCAAGGCTATTGTCAGTTCTGATTTTCTTGATTTTGCTATTGAATTGAGTGTGTATTGGCTGGAAGAATGATTGCAGGATAGGTCTTGTGTTTGATTTCAATTTCATTAAAAAAACCCAAGTGATTCTTGAATAATCATCCACAATGGTTAAAAAATAGTGAAAACCTTGAATTGATGCTTGAGAATATGGGCCCCATATATCACAATGGATTAAATCAAAAGGAAATGAACTAGTGGATACACTTGGAAGAAAAGGAAGATGTTTCTGCTTGGCCAAAGGACAAATTTTACAATGAGGCAGGTCATTGGACTTTACATTAGGAACAAGAGAATGGATTAAACCCATTCTTTGTGAACATAAATGTCCTAATCTAAAGTGCCATAGATCAAAATCTTGTTGAACAGTTGCTTGGTTGACTCGAGCTTGATTTGGAAGATTTAAGAAAGGTTTGATGTTGCTGTCTTGAGAGGGAGGCAAAAGATGATAGAGGCCATCATGAACTTTAGCAAGTCCAATCGTCATCCATGAAGAGAGGACCTGAATGAAGTAAAGATCCTTTAAGAAAAACAGACATGTATCTGGTTTTTGAGTGAGCTTGCTAACTGAGATGAGATTAAAGGTGAATGAGGGTATACATAGGACATCAGTCAGAAACAAAGAACCCGATAGCTTAACAGTTCCTATGTGTGTGACTTGAGTCCTTGTACCATTTGGGAGTTGCACAAATGCTTGTATGCAAGGAGACAATTTATCAAGGAAAGAGGTAGAACATACCATGTGATCAGTGGCCCATGTGTCCATGATCCATGGTGTGGCATAAACATCAGATTGTTTAAGGTGAGTAGATGAGTTGTGGTTGCAATGATTCACATTATTGAAATGAGAGTAATTACTGGGCATGGAAAGAGAGGAGAGACAATGGTGATTACCTGCTAGGTTCGAGTAGGATGTGTTTGAGGAATTTGGTTCTGAAATTGCTGGTTTGATAGGAGCAGGAGTAGGCAGTACAGGTTGGTTCTGTCCTGAGTTGAGCTGAGGAAATTGAGCATTGACAAGATCCATAAGATGCTGTGCTTGTGCTTGAGAGAGGTTCAATTGAGAGACACTTGGAACAGGTGCATCATGGCTTGGGGCATTAATCTGAGCAGCAACCTGATTTGCAGAATAAGGTGCAGCAGAGTTGTTTCCAAATCTTGGTTTGGTGAACTTGAAGTTTGGTGAGAATCCCACCAACTTATAACATTTTTCCTTTGTATGTCCAACCTTGCCACAATGGTGGCAAACCAGGTCTGACTTGTCTTTTTTCTTTGGAAATTTTTGATAGGCAAGTAAGGCAGAAGATTCTGAGATAGGCAAAGCTGTATTCCTTGCTTGCCTTTGCCTTTCCTCTTGCAAAATTAATGAAAAGGTTTTATCCAATGAAGGCAAGGGACTTAACAAAATGATTTGTCCCCTCACAACATCATATCTGTCATTTAACCCCATTAAAAATTTAAAAACATAATCCCCTTGTTGAACTTCACCAACATTCTTCAAGGCATCACAGGTACACTTCCCACAGGAGCAACATGGAAGAGGTCTATAGGTATGCAACTCTTCCCAAATAGCATTAAGTTGAGTGAAGTAATCACTTACAGAGAGGTGTCCTTGTACAATGCCACTCAGCTTGTGTTGGAGGTGATAGATCCGAGCCTCATCAGGTTGTGCAAAACGCTCCTTAAGCTTGTCCCATACTTGTTTGGCTGAAGTCATGAAAAAGACATTAGATGCAATGTCCTTTGAGACAGAGTTTAGGATCCATGTAAGAAGGATGTTGTTGCATCTTAGCCATGAAACATAGGAAGAATCTGATAAATCAGGAGTGGTGATCGTGCCATCCAAAAAACCTGATTTGTTTTTTATGGAAATAGAAAGCAGAAATGATCTGCTCCAAGAAATGTAGTTTGAACCAGTTAATGGGGGTGAGACAATGACAGTGTTAGCATTGTCACTGTGATGTAGGAAAAAGGGACTTTTTTTATCTTCAAGGGAAGAGGAAGAAGAAGAGGAGGAAGATGTCATGATTATTGAGATGAAGTCTGTTTGCAAGTCAAGGAAACACAACAGGAGAGATGTCCTGCTCTGATACCATGTTAAAACATGAAGAGAAACTCGAAATGCTTAGGCAGTTTAGAGAAAAATCCCATTCTCATTCATGTTGTTTAAATGACACATGATCTATTGCTATTTATACATTACAAAAGCTGAAAGCAAAAGCTCTAAAAACTAACTTTAAATCTTCTATACATTTACAAGAAATAATCTGCAACTTTTATGGGCAACATGGTCTAGACAGTGCTTTATGTCAAGTTCTTGACACTTCATGTGTGTAGCCATGCTTCTCACAAATCTTTTCAGACTCAAAGCTTTCTTCTTCCTTTTTGCTGCTGCCTTCTGCTTTTTGTGTGCTGCTGTGTGCTTTATTTGCTTTTGTTGCTGCATGAATTTATTGAGTGTTGCAGTGTACTTCATGTCTGCTTTTGCTGCTGCATGTGTTGCTTTGTGTGTTGCAGCTTTGATGCTCAGTGTCCTCATGTTCTTCTTGCTTGCAATTCTTCTCATTACATCTTATTTTGTGAGACATTAAGGATTTTGGATCACAACAAAATGGAAGTTGTAAAGATGAAAACGGGAAAGATATAAATAAATTGGAGACAGACTTTCATTGCAGCCCAAATACTAAAATGAGATCGATACTCCTCAATAGTAAATACTCATCCCTCCATTTCCCACTTCCAACATGTCAGGATCTACAATGATCATATGCAGGATTAGTTTAGTGAGGTTCCATATATGTTTAGAGAAAAGATACTTACAACCGTGAATTGCGTAACCGTCGCGTAATCACTTTGAAAAAAATGAATAAAACATGGGACCCACATGAAAAAGATTAATTTTTTAATAGTGGACCCCACTTTTTTTCAAAACGATTACGCGGCGGTTACGCACTTCACGGTTGTATATAGAATTACTCATATGTTTATCAAGTTTGACATAGTAACGTTTGCACATTCCATTTGTATCAGAGCTGTTGATATTGATACTAACACAGAAACATGGCATCTGTAACTCAAGCTAATACTTAAACTTGACAATTACCATTCCACCTGCCGGGTCTTGCATATCTTCCCCAAATATTGTTTTCATATGCGATTGATGTGATACTGAAATGGTGATATATAATGATTAACTAATTTTCTAAGTGTCTAATTTCAGATTCCCTGTAAAATAAGAATCAATTTAAAAGCAAGCATAGGAAAAAAAAGGGAAAGGGAGTGCTACCTTTCCCAGATGATTTGTTGGTAATAACAACAAATCAAAAAACTTGAGAAAGACAATGGGAAAAAAAATAAAATTCTGAACTAAAATAATGGAAAGCTACTCAAAGAATGAACTAAAACAGGGGAAAAAATGAAGTTAATAAATAAAAAAACTCAAACAAAATAATTGAAAGTTAAAAAAAATAAAGGAAAAAAACTTCAAACGAAATAACTTAAATTTTGATACTTTCATATTTACATAATAGCATATCATATTACTGTGTTTACATTGAGTTTTTTCAATACTTCAATGCTGGGTTTGTTCTTTTCTAATAAATATTTGTTCTTTCCTATTTGAAAATAATTTATATATAGATATTAAGCACTCCTCAAAACCGGATACTACATTTATTTCTATCTATATATAGTTCATAAATCCATCAATTACTGCTTAGGATTCATAATTTCTTTCCTTCTCTATATGATTTCACTCTTCACCAAGTAACTATCATTTATGCAACAAGTACACTTATTCCAAAACAAAAATAAAATCAGAATTCATAAATTGCCATATTCATTTCTTGTCAACTTAAACCTACCATTTTGAGAAAGGATCAATAACTGAGTTCAAGGCACGAAAACCAAAGATAAAATACACAGCCTCTAATCTGCTTATTTCATAACCAACTGATCTTAACATATAATAGATACAGTGCACTATCAACCATTATGCATAATTTGAAGAAATATTTCATGATACTTAAATCAGTAAGAAATATATTACCTGTACCAACCTCACTCTCGCCAACACCATGCCGGCTGCAACCTTATAAAAGAGTATGTAAAATCAATGAATACAGATGGCAACAAAAGATGATTTCAAGCTAGGCCATTATATGAAAGAGTCAACCAACTCTACCAGGGTGGAAAAACCAACAAAAGAACACACAAATAAAACACAAATAAAAGCAAAATACCATATTCGTCCTCTTTAGTGATTCAAAGATCAGATTTTCATACGAACTATATTCCATATGCCCAAGCCAGATCATAAAAAAAATGTTTAATAACATAAATAAATAAAAAGTGCCACTTTCTCCAGTCAATTGCTTCTATTAAATTGTTGCCAACTTGACATGAGTAGCCCTGGGACTAAAATAAAGCAAAACCATTTGCATAGATCCATGAAGAAAAAGGTAGATACCTCAATGTTATAAAAGCCAACTTTTCCATCAAATGAAGATGCTGATATGACCCCAGGTATCTTTGGATACCAGTGTACATCAAAATTCCAGTTGGTGCCAGCAGGCAATTCACAGAAACCAAACAAAACGACAAAAAAAAAATTTCATTTTCTATCTCTTTGGGTCGTGGATCTGAGGTTGAGTCATTCCACAACTGAACGGATCTAAACCAATTAGATTTCTTCTTACTATCCTTGCGGATAACCGTCTCTGTATTGGCCTCGTGCGAATGGTGCTCTTCATTATCATCATCGGATGAAGCAGATGGCTTTATCGGAAAGAACACCTCAAACACTGGTGGAACATCATTTGAAGTCGTCTGCTCCGAACTCTCAGACTGGCCATGCGAGTTGATTTCCATTGTCGTCCTCGACAATTGTTGCCGACACGCCTCAATAGCTGCACGAACGCAAAAAACGAAAGAAAAAACTGAACTTTATTTAAGGCAAAACTATGGAAGTTGAATGATTGACTTCAAAAAAATGGATGAGAGGAATGAGTCTCACTTACCGAGAGCATAGGAGTAGCGGAAGACGATGGATCAGTTTGAGAGAACAGATTTAGACGAACGACACTATATTTAACGGAAAAACAAGAAAATTCCGTTAAAACAAGAAAATTCCGTTAAAACAAGAAAATTTCGTTTTATAGCCCCTTTATATATATAAAGAGATATTAAAGGGGTTGCATTTTACAATAATTGAAACAGTAAATTCAAGCCCGTGAGTGAATAGTGATTGGAACTGTTTATTCATGTGAAAGTAAAATTATTATGTTTTCAAAAAGCTTTTCCAACATGAATTACGGGGGCATCTTCTTTTGACATTATAGTGGGAATCTGGCATAGAGGGCCAATCAGTCTTTGTAGGACGGAAGTCTTCTTTATCTTGTATTGTTAGTGGATCATATATATATATATATATATATATATATATATATTAAACAATTACAAGATATAAGAATCTAAAAAGTGGGAGGTCTCAGCAATCATACCAAACCAGTTAATATAACACGAGAAAAAAAAAAGAAAAAAAAAATGAAGCCAATGGCTCCCACCCATTTCCAGTCTTAAAAATAGACTACAACACTATGATTAAAGGCCACAATAGATTGTGTTGTTCTGCAATTTGCTGGTCTAGTTTGGTTGAAAGAAACAATAACTTCCTTTTTCTCATAATATGAGATGTAAATCGGTTCGGTTTGATCCGACGGGATGTCAATCCATCATTTTCTCAGACCAGACCAATCACCCCTAGTGGACAGGACTAGACCATTAGCTATCAGTTTGGTCCGGTCTGGCCCAATTATTTTGTTATTTTATTTATTTTGTTTCATCTTTTTTTTTTTTGTAAATAAATTAATAAAAAAATTATTTAAATTACTAAAATTAAAATTAAGTGAATTATTATTGTGGATTATGTAACTAACTCATTAAGAAAAATATTTAACTATAATTATATTTATGATGTTTATAGTTGATATTTACTAACTTAGACTTTAGTATGCATAATTATTAATAATGTCCTATATTAAAAATTAAAATTCTAGCATTTTATATATGGTTAATGAATATCAAATAATTTCATTATATATAGATTATTCATGTTTGTTTGCAACTTATGTATTTAAAAAAATTACTCAATTGCTTTAATTAAGTGTAAATAGTAGAATATATATGAAATTATGAATGTATTATGTATATACATATACTATCATATGATTTATGATACATTATTAATTGATAGTATATATTATTTAACATTTTATATGGTCAATGATAATAGATTAGATGAAAATTACATAATTAACTTATACAACTACTATATAAAATAACATAATATATATAAATATTTTAAATATATATATTAATTCGGTTCGGTTCGGTTCGGTCTAGTCCAAAAATCACAGACCCTGAGACTGGACCGAAACCCATTCGATCCACCATCTGTGGGACCAAAACCGACCACTCACAGTTTCAATCCGATCCGGTTGGTTTTTCCAGGCCAAACTGAAACTTCTTCACCCCTACTCATAATATTTGGTAGATGGTCTAATATGCCAGTGGACAATCGTTAGTGGCTGTGATTCGTGAAGGTGTGTGGGGATCACGCGCAACTGTTGGTGAGAAGACGGTTGTAGGTAGCCAGAAAGCAGTAGATCAACCCATCTTCCTCTTGATATTGCACATTATTTCTTTAAAGTTTTTCATTAAAAAGTTTTCCTCCGAACACAGAGCTACGTTTGGGTATTGAGATGAATTGAGTTGAGTTGAGTTGTGAATAATAGTATTTTGTAGGTTCCATTGAGATGTGTTTAACTTTTTTAGGTTGAGATGAGTTTAATTTTTTAGGTTGAACTATATGAAGTAAGTTGAGATAAGTTTAACTTTTTTATAGGAAATTAAAAAAGTAGTGGATCTTATCAATGGTTAATTTGAAATGAGTTAAGTTTAGTTAAACAACCAAACATAACCTAAGAGTGTTGACAAGTCAATACACATAAATTTAGATACAAACTCTGTCCCCATGGTTGACCCACACAAGTCTGAAATTTATATAAAAAATTCCAGCCCCTAGTTTCGATTCCTCTATTTTAGGCATGGTTTGGATAGAAAAAGTATTTTATCCCATCTTATCTCAATATCCAAACACCACAAAAATAAACACTTTTCAATTTTAAATATTCAATTTTATTATCTAATCATTACCTAATAATTACAATTTTTCCAAACTTACAAACAAAATACAAAAAGTAATTCAAATTTTTTAAGTCCCAAGATAAAAGTAATATTAAAATATTATATTATATTTTAACAATATTTTAATTTTATAATATTTTTATTCAACTTTTTCTCTCTTATTTTTCAAAATCTCATAAAATATCTCAACTCAAATAATTTTACTACTATTCATAAATTATTTCACTACTATTCATAGATAATGTCATTTCATATCACCATCCAAATGAGCCCTTAGAATGTCACTTGTTTACTTATAACTTTGGATTAATTACACTTTGCCCCCCTCCAACTATCACCTAATTCATAATGTGTCCCCAAAACTATTGATTGCATCAAAGTGAACCCTCTTACTTTTATAACATCTCAGTCCCCCCTTCCGTCTACAATGAGAGTTAAATCAAACGGAAGACTCACCCACGTGCTTCTTACATGCTAATCCTTTAATGCAAAGACAAAATCACCCCTCACTCCATCGGCTTCCATTTCCCCAAACTGAACTTCATATCCGAAAATCCTCAAATCCAAAATTCGAAAACCCTAACTCGAAAACTAGTGACCATTGATCGATTGCTGTTCGCATTGGTGTTTCATTCGTCTTCGAACCAATCTGAGTGGCTTCATCTAATATTTTTGTTCGTCTTCATGAGTTGGTATCTGTCTTCTTCGCGCAGTGGGTGTCTGTAACGCCCCAATGGAAGGCCCGAACCACATGGCCTATACTCCAAAAGGACTAGTCAATGATACAATTGGAGTCTCATTAGAACCTTATGAAGAGCAAGAACTTCTCCTTCCCAAGCAATGTGGGATCTCATACACCACCTACCATTATCCATATCATATGGGGTATCACAATCTACCCCCCTTAAATTCCCGACGTCCTCGCCGGGCCTGTCCATTGTAGATGACACGGCTCAAGTCCCACATTTCTGGTTGGGATAGGCTCTGATACCATTTGTAACGCCCCAATGGAAGGCTCAAACCACATGGCCTATACTCCAAAAGGACTAGTCAATGATACAATTAGAGCCCCATTAGAACCTTATAAAGAGCAAGAACTTCTCCTTCCCAAGCAATGTGGGATCCCATATACCACCTACCCTTATTCATATCATATGGGGGCATCACAGTGTCGCATAGGTGAGTCCATCTTGAAATGACTCCATCTTTGTCTTCATCAAATTTGTATGTTTTTCGTGTGAAACTGAGTAATTTGTAATGTCAAATGTTTCGATTTTGAGGATATCCTTGTCCAATGTTGCACATGAGTGGGTCCAATGTTGTATGCCTCCTAATATGACGCTAGTGCATTGCTGAGTAGCGTTACTTGTCCCAGTTTGAGAACACAATAACATGGGAGTGTTGTTATTGCCTTTATTGTCGGGTTGAGGGACCACCTCTGTGATCCCTTGCATAGGAAAATGCACAAATTTAATAGACAATATTTTGTAGGATGACTACGAGGAATTTGTTATTTCAAGTACATCATGGTGGGGTAATTGATAGGCGGCATAATGGAGAATATGTTGGGGGTAAGACTGATGTGTACCATGAACCATATGATGAGGATAAGCTATCATGGATTGAGATACAGACGATTGTGACCAAGTATGGTTACCATCCAGGTGACCTAGTCTACTATAGACACCCTAGCTTGGGATGCACAATGGTCTTAAATTGCTTACATCTAACCATGATGTGTTGTCTATGGTGGCTGCACTTCAAGATCAACAAGTGGCTCATTTGTATCTTGTGTCTCATTCTTGAACTTCAGTGCACCAAACTTCTTTGCATGATCATCACGTCGAGGAGGATGTGAGTGAGGATAAGGAGGAAGCAGAAGCACGTCACCTTGGACTCAATGATCCATTTTGGAAAGAAGTGTTGAGTAGTGAGGATGAGTTGTATGACATTGATGTCAACACAGTGGGAACATTGAGGTTAAAGCCTGCACAACCAAGGAGTAAAAGTGTTGAGTCTCAAGTAACAGTTGATGATAAAGAGCCACAATCTTGCTCAGATGCCAGGGATGAGGAGGATGAAGGGAGGAATCAAGACAGAAGTGGTCCAATGTGGCTAGAGAAGGATGACATAGGTATAAAATACTCTTATATTTTCTTGTTTATTATTTTAGTGTTCATTTTCCAGAACTTGCTAAACAATGCTTGCTTTCACAATTAACAGGTAACTTATCTGATATGACACCAAGTGATGTCCTTCAATCTCTTGTCCATAGTGGCGACGAAGGACATCGTGATTTTAAGTTCCCCGAGTTTCAAGCTGTTGACTTGGAAATGCCAAAAATATCTGTTAGAATGAATTTTGGATCTACAGCACAGTTTAGAGAGACAATAAAGAGGTTGAACCTAAATATAGGTAAGTCTATAAAATTTGCAAAGAATGATGGGGATAGAATTACTGTTGTCTGCAATACCCATAAATGTCCTTACCGGGTTTATGGGTCTTGGATTAGAGGGCAACAAATTTTTCAAATAAAGTCTATGAATCCAAGACATGATTGTAGCAGGAGTTATAAGAACCCCATTGTCACATCATCCTGGATTGCAGATAAGATGATGCCACTATTTATAAGCCAACCTAATGTGCCTATCAATGCACTCGCTGATGAGATTAAGAGAAAGTGGGGAGTGGAAGTTCCTAAAATGACTTTGTATCGTGCTCGAGCGAAGACTCAATTTATCATATTTGGCAGCCATAGAGAACAATATGCTAATGTATGGGACTATTGTGAGACCCTGAAACAAAGGAACCAAGGTAGTTGTTTGTTAGTTAGGATGGAACGAATAGCTCCTGAGTTACCTCCTATTTTTCAAAGGATGTACGTAGGATTGGTAGCCTGTAGAGAGGGTTTTAAGGCTGGTTGTAGACCATTGATCGGTTTGGATGGTTGTTTCTTAAAAGGACCACCCAGGAAGCGGTCTGCAAGACTTAGGGGCCACCACTCACATACTAGTACACGTAGACCTGTGTTTGTGGATTTAGATGTTGATAGAAGCAATCCAGCATAAGGAAGACTGTGTTCTTGGGGCAATCCTGCCAAGGCTAATGCATCAGTGCAAAAATGGAAGGTTGTAGAGTCATCTTCACGTGTGGAGAGGATGAAAGAAGATAAAAAGGGGAAACAGAAGCGACCAAATTGGCAATATTGACTTGTTGTTGTAATGGTGTAGTTAGGGTTTAATGACATTACTGTTATTGGAAAACTTTTGTTGTAATGGTCCATAGTTTATATTTTTTGTTTTATGGTGTTATGGTGACATTCCAATTGAGGGATTTTGATATGTAGGGTGACATTATTATTAATCATTATCAACACACTAAGTTGTTGCCAAAAAAATCACTCCATAACCATATTACATACAACAAGTGATATCCAATACAACAATCAAATTCAAAACAACAACCACAGTCAATACACATCAAAAAAATTACATTAACCAATCATACGCTATCATCAAGTAATAGCGACCTTCATAAGCATGATGATATATTTTCATGCAGATAACAGCAACAACTAGAACAATTACAATGACACCACACCATATGCAGTTATTGTATTTCTTACACAAATATTTAGATTTTTTCTTCTTCTTATACAAAAACTATTGGATATACTCCATGCGCTCCCTCTCCATCACTAAGTTAGCCTCCAATTTAGTAGATTTTTTCTTCAACTTATTGCATAACTCTTGGATATGCTCCTTGCGCTCCCTCTCCACCACTAAGTTAGCCTCCAATTCGGACTTCTCAATCTTGAACTCACGACTCCGTATCCGAAGTCTATCTCATAGCTGGCCAACGACATCTCCGCACGTGGAGCAAAAATCATCATCTACTCAATCAAAAAATGTACAAAACTTGTCTCCACCCCCATGTTGACAACTAGGAGTCCAATATGGGCATCTCTAGAACGTCCTTTTATAGTTATCATCTGTAGTTGACACTCTTAGACGCGCTCGCAGATTGCAAAGGCAAAATGGGCCATCCAGTGGTGCTTTACCACTCCAACTTGTGCTAGATGAAGCAGTAGACATCTTTCACAACCTGCTGAAATATGTCAGGATTATGAGTGTAGAAAGGAAACAGTAAAAAAAGAGGTTGTTGAGCCACAAAATTTCTACTCTATAGAATTAAAACGATATTATTCTTTACATACTCTGCAGCTTTATACAAAAGGAGAAAAGAATCCTAACAAACTAAACTAGAACATTGTCTAAGCATGGTATAGAATCAATATCGTGTCAAATAAACTGGAACATTGTTGAGTTATAATGTACAATCATTTATAGCATTCTTGAGCTACAATAAACTCGAATCATTTTTTCACCTAACAATATACAGTCATTTATAGCATTCTTGAGCTACATCAAGGTGAGAGATTTGTTATCAATATTAACAGTCACTGAGATACCTGGGATGGAGAAAGCAATTTGAATGAGAGCTCTACCAAAAAAACTCATCTGCAATGGAGTCATCGACAACTCGAAGGGGACGCCGACGTCGTGGTCCACAGCTCACACCGTGGTCGGCAGCTTTGCTAGGGTTCGTCGTAGCCCACCTTCTTTGCAGTCTGCCCCATCTTATTTCTCCATCGCTCCCAATGGCTTAAGCCAGACGTTCTTCACTTTGAAACAAAATCCTTTTTGGGCATTAATAAAACGAGTCATTTTGGCCATGGAGTTTGGGGATTTTTGGATATGAAGTTCAGTTTAGGAAAATGGAAGTCGATGGAATGAGGGATGATTTTGTCTTTGCATTGAAGGATTAACATGTGAGAAGCACGTGGGTGAGTCTTCCATTCGATTTAACACTCATTGTAGACAGAAGGGGAGGATTGGGACATTTTGAAAGTAAGAGGGTCCACTTTGATGTAATCAATAGTTTCGGGGGCACATTGTGAATTAGCGATAGTTGGAGGGGGCAAAGTGTAATTAACCCTATAACTTTTTGTCATCCACTAACTTTCTCCTACATTTAAATATTCATTTGACAAGTCAAACATCCACCCTGTACATATGTTCAACCCTTATTCGAATTGAGTTTTGTTACTCATCATCCCCACACACTACACTTATATTTATTTTTATTATTATTTTTTATTTTAAAAAAATAGTTTTAAGTATTCTTAAACTAATTGAGTTCTTTTACTCATCATCCATATACCACATATTTGGTAAGAGAAAAAAAAATTAAAGACCTATGTGTGATGTGTAATGTGAGGATGATAAGTAGAATTTTTTATTCGAATTATATATCAGTTGGTTCTTGGTCTAAAGTTCAAAAAAGCTCCACCCATGTGTTCTTTCGACAACAACTCATTTCTTCTCCTCCCTTCACCTCTAGCCACCGTGTGTCTTGTTTTAAACGATGTTGGAAGCTTTCTCTGACACCATCTCAGTTAGTAAGTGTTTTTTCCCTTTCCTCCTACACTCAATTATTTATCCAAGCCGAAAGTGTAGCAGAAAATGTATTTTCTCTACAATTTTTCTATTTTTACTAATTGTTTAGTTATTCGTCCTCTTTTATTTCTTATATTGCTCCATTTAAAGTGTAATTGAAGGATTAGATGATAAATAGGAGCTAGAAACAAGTGAAGAGCATAGGAGTCATAGGTTAAAGGTGAGAAAGCTATCACATGTCTACAAATTTTATGGTTTGATTAATTTTGCAAATCAGTCACCTTTCTATTATTCTCTCCATTTCCTCAGTTCAAAGTACAATCAACCATTGAGTTTCACTGATCTAGAACATATCTAACATAGCTTAGTCTAGTAAGAACATTTCACTTATCCTTCCTCTTCAAATTTCCTTTTTTGTTTTTCTGTTATGCCTACACAAAAGTGATGTTTCTTTCCAGTTTCCTTCAGCGCTAGTTTACTTTGCTTATGTAGTTGTGATTATGGTTAAAGGAGGGGAAGTTTGAAGCAAGAATATAGCCAAATTGTTGGCTTACATCTTTGGAGGAGACACTTTTCCTATTCCATCCTCTAGGCCCATCGTGATTGATAAATGGTCAATTATGCTTTATTAATACTCTTAATATCTTGAGTTAAATGAGTTTTAGTTGTTAAAATAAGAGTATTAATAAGATAATATGAATTAATTGGGTTTAGGCATGTGAAACAATATTTTACCTCTAATTAAATATAGATGGGTTTATTTTTTTTTTGGGCTAGCTAACATTTAACTAAAGTTAAGATTTATTTTGGTTCATGCAGGATTGTGGCCCACAAATGACATATGTGAATAAATCAACTCATGAGAAATAAATCAACATCAACTCATGAGAAGCCCAAGTCAATTGCTGAAGTTCAAGCTTGTTACAAGCAGCCCATACATGACTTTATTTGAAGCCCATGTAAAGAAGGCAGCCTGAGAAGGAACTAATTTGCTTCAGGCCTAATAGAAGGCCACGTGAAGGACCAACTCACTACCAAACCCGATAGACACAATTTACTCTGGGAAATTTGGGGACCACGAACAGACGAAAAGGAGAAGCAACTGCTGTACACGTTTTGGGTAGCTGCAGCTGTGACGTGCAAGCGGTTACGAGCAAAGGAATTCGCACAAACAGAGGGGCAATTCTTCATATATATATATATAAGCTAGTTTTTATTTTATAGAACATTTCCATTTTTATTTTTTATTTTCTTGCTTTGATTCAGATAAGCGATTTTGGGATTTTAGGGTTTATTTTCTTTTAAGATTTCTATTGTTTTATGAGGATGATTGGCTAAGTTTTACAATTTGGGTTGCGGTAAACACTTTCTTTTATCCGCATTTTTGCTAGATTTCTGCAGATTACAAGTTTCTTACCTTGCTGTGTTTGAGACCAGATTTTGGGAAATAGAAAGTTTGATAGATTCTCTTATTCCTATTCTTGTTCTGTTGTTGACATGAGGCACAACAGACCCTTGAATTAATCAAGGTTTCTATTAGCCAAATGTTATAGTGAGATTGGTTGATACTTTAGTGAGAATATTTTGTGTTAAGAACCAGCACATATACTTTATGTGTATACTGTTTTTAATCTATGATCTGTTAATTCTTTGATTGGGTTAATGGAAGATAAGTAGTGCCCAAAATTCTTGTGGAAGGTAGGAACAAAGGAAGCCTAAAACCGTAACCCAAGTGTTTGTTAAATCATTTCTTTGAAACTGTTATTTTCAGTTTTATATTAAAAATTTTGTTTGTTACTTGTAGGAATTGGAATTACAGTTTTTCATCTTTTAGAATATTAAATTTTCAGCAGTTATTCTTTTTCTGATTTAATCCATCTTTTTAAGATTTACAAAAATCGAGATCCTCAAAACACAACCATATATTCCGTTTTCATTAAATCTTTCTTTGTAAATATATTAAAATCCATTTTGCCCATTGTTTATACATACATAAAAAAAAATACAAAAAGAAAGAATTTTATACTTCATTTTATTTCTTTACATTTCTCATACATTATCATACTTTAAATGTTTTGATAACCCTTTGTCCCTGTGGAATACGATCTTGAACTTATCATTGATACAACTTGACACTTCTACACTTGGAAGCACATTTTAGACAGAGTCAAGTTTTTGGCGTCTTTGTCGGGGACAACTAGTGCTTATCAGATCATTCCTCTACTGCTGAATGGACGTTTGTGGAGCTGTGAACCTTTTCACAGCGTGGGTGATATATTATCTTTTTCCCTTTTCTCTGTTTATTTTTCATTGTCTTTGATTTTCTGCACTTGTGTGTATGACTGGTTAGTCTAGAGACCAAACATCTCGGCTGGTTAAGACAGAGTCATTGGCATCATTTAACTCTACATTACTGTCTCTTGAAGCATCATCTAACACTTATAGCACCATGGCTGAAGATGAACATCATGATAGGAAAATGGTAAATCAAAACATGACATTTAGAGAGTATCTACAGCCTGTTAGGACTAGCACTCTTTCTTGCATCATTTTGCCTCTTAATGCAAATGCTTTTAATTTTAAACCTGGGATGATTCCATTGCTACCACATTTTCATGGCATGGAATCCGAAAATCCCTAGTTGCATATCAAAGAGTTTGAAGAAGTTTGTTCCACATTTATGGATAGAGCATGCACTGAAGAGGTCATAAGATTAAAATTGTTTCCATTTTCCTTAAAAGACAAGGCTAAGACATAGTTGAATTTCTTAAGACCAAGATTCATTGGGACTTGGCAAGAAATACAAACTGATTTTTTTTAAAAAAAATTTCTCATGCATAGAACCAATGCCTTGAAAAAACAAATCATGAATTTTTGCCAAAAGGATGTGGAAACATTTTATCATTGTTGGGAACGATTCAAAAACCTTTTAAATTCATGCCCTCATCATGGATATGAGAATTGGAGGATCATAAGCTTTTTCTATGGGGGTTTACAACAAAAAATGAGATAATTTGTTGAAACCATGTGCAATGGTGAATTCTTCAACAAAGGGCCTGAGAAAGCCTTTGAATATTTTGACTATTTGGCTAAAAATGCTCAATCTTGAAATGTTTCTAACTTGTATGATAGATCAGAAAATAAAAAATGTGTTAGTGGGGGTGGTAAATAACACTTGAAAGAATATGATGATTTACATGCTAAGCTTGTATTAATGTCTAAAAAGTTAGATTCTTTAGAGCTTAAGAAAGTCAATGAAATGCATGTTTTACCATCAATTTCTGAAAAATGCAACATATGTGAGGATCCAAGACATGTGACTAATGCATGCCTAACAATTTCTACTTTTAAGGAAGTTTTGCTTGATCAATCAAACCCTGTGCATATGATTGCTAAGAGTTTTTCTGGACCTTATTATAATACTTGCAATGCAGGTTGGAGAAATCATCCAAATTTCAGTTGGAAAAATGAACAATTTGGGTCATCTACACAATGACAAAGTCAGTACACCCCTTATGCAGTAGCTAGCCAAGGCTCGGGACCCTCTTATTTTGCAAATCAGCCCCCTCCAATGCAGAAAAAGGGAGTGGAAACTGCATTCAACAACTAACTGTTAGCCTACAACAGTTTATGCAAAGTTAGACCACGATCAACAACCAAAATGCCTAGGCCATCAACGAGATCAGAGGGACCCTCACTAAAGTAACCACTATTCTAAGTAACCAAGAGAATGGCAAATTTCCAACTCAACCCCAACCCAATCCACAAGGGCAAGGTCAACCATCTCAGAATAATGGTAAGGTTGTGGATATCCCTGCCCATAGTGCAGGAAATTCAAGTAAAAAAGCTAACCCTTCTTTAGTTAGTGGTGAGTCAAACACTTTAGATCCAAATAATGATGCATGTCTCATACATGCACCTTTTCCACATCGTTTGTTTTCTTTGCATAAAGAAAAACAGTATGCTGAAATCCTAGAAATTTTTAAGCAAGTTAAGATTAATATTTCACTTCTTGATGCTATTAAACAAATGCCTGCTTATGCCAAGTTTTTAAAGGATTTATGCACTGTGAAACGCAATCTAAATATGCAGAAAAAGGCGTTTCCCACTTAGCAAGTTAGTGTCATTATTCAAAATCACACACCACCTAAGTACAAGGACCCCGGATCACCTACTATTTCATGTGTCATTGGAAATTCTAAGATTGTTCAAGCCTTGCTAGACTTAGGTGCAGGGGTTAATTTGCTACCTTATAGTGTGTATGAACAATTGGGGCTAGGTGAATTAAAAGCCACTTCCATTATTTTGCAGCTTGCCAATAGATCCATAAAAATTCGTAAGGGTATTGTTGAGGACGTCTTGGTCCAAGTAGATAAATTCTATTACCCTGTGGATTTTGTGGTATTGGATATGAAGTTGTAATCCCACTCAAACTCTTCACCACCTGCGATTTTAGGAAGACCATTCCTAGCAACTTCTAATGCAATAATTAATTGTACAAGTGGTGTTTTAAAGTTGAGTTTTGAGAATATGACTTTAGAACTGAATATTTTTAACTTGTGCAAGCAACCTCAAGAACTTGAAGACATTGAAGAAGTCAATGCATTGGAATCCTTACTTTCTGAAAATTCTTTATTTAATTACAATTGCGATGAATATTGGGAGGATCTAGTAAATTCCCTTGATTTAATGTAATCCACTAATAAATTTTCCTCTCTTTGTGCTGCAGGAAATTCAAGTGAGATGCAATGGAAGCTCAAATTTGAGCCACTACCAGTATTACAAGTCTTGGCAGAGCCCTCCAATGAAAAGACCTCAGCGCTGGAATTATAGCCACAACCCTCGAAGTTGAAATACACCTACCTTGGGCCAGAAAAGTTATTTGAGTTTTGCTACGTACAAGCAAGTTTGCGTACCAATCTGCGTACTAATGTTGTTGCCTTCATATTTTAAATTCAAATTAGCATTGTTTTCAATAAAATCTACTTTCTGACCAATCATATTGAATATGTGCGCGTATTAGTGCGCAGAATCACTTACAATTAGATTTTTCTAAGTTATTTATAGTGGTGATTTCTACACTCTTAACCCCTGACCAAGAGAGTAAGTTGCTGAAAGTTTTGGCACAACACAAATCAACCATTGGCTGATCCATTGCTGACATCCAAGGTATAAACCCGTTTATTTGCACACATAGGATATATTTGGAAGATGATTTAAAACCCTCTAGAGAAGTGCAAAGGAGACTAAATCCCACAATGAAAGAAGTGGTAAAAAATGAAGTTTTGAAATTGTTAGACATAGGCATCATCTATCTCATTGCTGATAGCAAATGGGTTAATCCAATCCAAGTTGTTCCAAAAAAATCTGGTGTAACTGTGGTGGAAAATAACAAGGGAGAATTGGTGCCTACTAGAGAGACCACATGTTGGAGAATGTGTGTAGACTATAGGAAATTGAATACCGCCTCTAGAAACGACCATTTTCCCTTGCCTTTCCTTGACCAGATTTTAGAAAAAGTGGCGGGGCATGAATATTATTGTTTCTTATATGGCTTTTCTGGCTATTATCAAATTGAAATAGCCCCTGAGGATCAAGAGAAGACCATTATCACTTGTCCTTTTGGGACTTTTGCCTTCAAGAGAATGCCATTTGGGCTATGCAATGACCCGACCACTTTTCAAATATGCATGTTAAGCATTTTCAGCAACTTGATTGAGGACATTGTTGAGGTTTTCATGAATGATTTTTCAGTTTTTGGAAAAACATTTGATGCGTGTTTGTCTAATTTACAAATTGTTTTGAAAATGTGTGAAGAAAAACAATTGATATTAAATTGAGAAAAATGTCATTTCATGGTAAGACAATGGATAGTTTCAGAGCATATTGTATCTCATCGGGGCATAGAGGTAGATAAAGTTAAAATGGATTTAATTTTAAATTTTTCTGCGCCTAAAAATGTGAAAGCTGTTAGATTTTTTTTAGGGTATGCCGGTTTTTATAGAAAGTTCATAAGGAATTTTAGCTTTATCTCTAAGCCTCTTTGTCAACTTTTAATGCATGATGTCAAGTTTGAATGGACCAAAGAGTGTCAAAATTGCTTTGATCAGCTGAAAAACATTTCTCACGACTGCACCTATCATTCAGCCCCCAGATTGGTCACTTCCTTTTGAATTAATGTGTGATGCAAGTGACTTTGCTGTGGGGCTGCACTTGGACAATGAAAAGATAAGCTTCCATATGTCATATACTATGCTAGTAAGACTTTGAATGCTGCCTAAAAGAATTATTCCACCACAAAAAAAAAAAAAAAGAATTACTAGCTATAGTCTTTGCATTGGATAAGTTTAGATCATATATTCTTGGTTCACCTGTCATAATATTCACTGATCATGCAGTTTTGAAATTTTTATTGTAAAAAAAAGACACCAAGCCGAGGCTAGTAAGATGGATACTTTTATTGCAAGAATTTGATCTCACAATAAAAGACAAAAAATGAGTAAAAAATGTGGTGGCAGATCATCTTTCTTGCCTTACACCTGAAGTTTCTGAGCAGTTTCCTTTAATTTCTTATTATTTTCCTGATGAACAATTAATTTCAATTGGAGTTTTACCATGGTATGCTGACCTTGTAAATTTTCTGATCACAGGAAAAACTCCCCCTCAGTGGACTGCTCAGGACATCAAGAGTCTAAAATCTGAAGCTAGGTATTTTTTCTATGATGATCCATACCTCTTTAAGTACTTTTCAGATCAAATCATTATGAAGTATGTGCCTAATAATTAAATTTCTGGTGTTTTAACTTTTGCCATATGGAAGCTTGTGGTGGGCATTTTTCAGCCCACAAAACAGTGGCTAAAATTCTTCAAAGTGGATTTTATTTGGCCAACTATGTTCAAGGATGATTTTAGTTTTTGTAAAACTTGTGAATCTTGTCAAAAATTAGGAGGAATCACTAGAAGAAATATGATGCCCATACAACCCATACTAGTGATTAAACTTTTGATTGTTGGGGAATAGATTTAGTGGGACCATTTCCTTCTTCTTATGGCTATTTATACATTTTGCTTGTTGCTAGCTATGTTTCTAAGTGGGTCGAGGCAGCCCTTGCAAATCTAATGATTATCAAGTTGTTTTAAAATTTTTGAAAGAAAATATTTTTGCATGGTTTGTCATGCCTAAAGCCATAATCAGTGATAATGACACTCATTTTTGTAACAATCATTTCTTGGCCTTAATGAAGAAGTATGGTATCCATGACAAAATCTATACTCCCTACCATCCTCAAACCAACAGACAGGCTAAACTAACAAATATGGAAATTAAAAACATCCTTGAAAAAACACTTAGCCCAAATAGGAAGGATTAGTCTTTGAGATTGTCTGATGCCCTGTGGGCTTATAGAACAGCCTTTAAAACCATTTTGGGCATGTCTCCATATAGACTAGTGTATGGTAAGGCTTGTCATTTGCCTGTAGATCTGGAACATAGAGCGTATTGGGCCATTAAGCAATGTAATTTCAATATTGATGAAGCTGGTTGTGAGAGAAAATTGCAGTTGTCTGAGTTGGATGAGTTGAGGATGGATGCCTACAACAACTCTAAATTGTCCAAAGAAAGAATGAAGAACTTCCATGACAAACACATCCAACGTGAGACTTTTGAGCCTGATCAACAAGTGTCATTGTACAATTCTCGATTAAACTTGTTCCTTGGTAAGTTAAGGTCTCGGTGGAGTGGGCCATATATGGTACAAACTATTTTTTCCCATGGTGCTATAGAGATAATGAATCCTCTCAATGGTAACATTTTTAAGGTTAATGGTCAAAGGCTCAAGCCTTTTATTTCTAACTTTGCACCTGAAGAATCTACTCTACTTTTGCTTGATCCTAATTAATGGTTTCTTGATCTGTCCATTTCTTCTCATTGTTTTCTTTTGTTCAGTCTTTATTTTTATTTTTGCTACACTCCTTTCAAAGTTGCCCAGGTATTTCTTTTTCCTTAACTGCTCTTTTTGTGTAAATTCTTTCATTTCTCTTATATCATTGAGGACAATGCTACAATCTAGTTGGGGGGTGTGAAAGAGAATTTATTTTTCTATTTACATGCCTTAGACATATGTTGGTCTACCTTGGGGGAGTGCTGGTAATGAGTTCAAAGAAGATTAAAATCCCTATTTTTGAATTTTACATGCTGGAAAATGAACTGAAAAATGATTTGTTGAGGTCATGCAATATGTAGAATGTAGTGCAAATCTAAGCATAGGTCAAAAGAGGGACTTATCCATTTTATTTAGTTTTTAAACCAAGAGAAAGATGTTAAAAGTTTTGCTAAAACACACACAACACAGGCCCAAAATGCTTAGAAAGACTACATTGGGTCATTATTTGTTGATTTTCACTTCGATTATTTAGGACTCTAATGAACTATATCCTAATGGCTTAGGAAGAAATCTGAAGTGTATTAAATGAGAAAATGGACAAATCAGGGATCAAATGAAAAAAAATAAAAAACAAAAAACAAAAATCATACATGATGTACATTAGTGTATTGGAAAAGGCTGCCTATTATCGTGGTCCTTGCTAAATAAGAAAGTAGGCGCCTTTTAAAGTGTAATAGAGTGAAAGCCACCATTACAATAGTTTTGAATTAGAGTAAAACCATGTAGTTATCTCAGAGTCGCTGTTGTGATTGAAACTTTTAATGTCTTTTGGTAGTCATCTTGGAATTCTAACCCATTTCCTATGCACTTAAAATAAAGCAAACTTTGTTACATTTAATTCCCTTGGTTGATTTATTAAATTGTGTATAAATCTCTCACTTGATACTAAATTTCAAATTAAGTTATTTCCAATGTTCTTAAACTCTGCAAGTTTAGTTCATGGCATGTGATTTTCAATCTTTCTGGAATTGTAGTTGGTAACCTCCCCTTTGTATGATTTCATTCACTTTATTTGCTAGAGACTAGCAAAAAGTCAATTAGGGGGTGTGATAAATGGTCAATCATGCTCTATTAATACTCTTAATATCTTGAGTTAAATGAGTTCTAGTTGTTAAAATAAGAGTATTAATAAGACAATATGAATTAATTGGGTTTTGGCATGTGAAATAATATTTTACCTCTAATTAAATATAGATGGGTTTATTATTATTATTATTTTTTTGGGCTAGCCAACATTTAACTAAAGTTAAGATTTATTTTGGTTCATGCAGGATTGTGGCCCACAAATGACATCTGTGAATAAATCAACCCATGAGAAATAAATCAACATCAACCCATGAGAAGCTCAACTCAATTGCTGAAGTTCAAGCTTGTTACAAGCAGCCCATACGTGACTTTATTTGAAGCCAATGTGGAGAAGGCAACCTGAGAAGGAACTAATTTGCTTCAAGCCTAATAGAAGGCCACGTGAGGGACCAACTCACTACCAGACCCGATAGACACAATTTACTCAGGGAAATTTGGGGACCACGAACAAACGAAAAGGAGCAGAAGCTGCTGTGCAGTTTTGGATAGCTGCAGCTAGGACATGCAAGCAGTTACGAGCAGAGGAATTCGCACAAACAGAGGGGAAATTCTTCATATATATATAAGCTAGTTTTTATTTTACAGAACATTTCCATTTTTATTTTTTATTTTCCTGCTTTGATTTATAGAGGCGACTTTGGGATTTTAGGGTTTATTTTCTTTTGAGCTTTCTATTGTTTTATGAGGATGATTGGCTAAGTTTTACAACTTGGGTTGTGGTAAATACTTTCTTTTATCTACATTTTTGCTAGATTTCTGCAGATTACAAGTTTCTTACCTTGCTATGTTTGAGACCAGATTTTGGGAAATAGAAAGTTGGATAGATTCTCTTATTCTTAGGAGAGGTTTGGATTCAAAATCCACCTCAACTCATTTCATCTCATCATTACAATTTTATCAAATTTCTACGCAAAATATAATAAACAATTCAATTTTTTCAAATTTTAAAACAACTTTCTCAAATTCTCACACCAAATATAATAAATAATTCAACTTTTACTTTACTATTCACAAAGCATCTCAACTCATTTCTAAATCTAAACCTCTCCTTATTCTTGTTCTGTTATTGACATGAGGCACAACAGACCCTTGAATTAATCAAGGTTTCTATTAGCCAAATGTTATAGTAAGATTGGTTGATGCTTTAGTTAGGATATTTTGTGTTAAGAACTGGCACATATACTTTGGGTGTATACTGTTTTTAATCTCTGATTTGTTAATTCCTTGATTGGGTTAATGGAAGATAAGTAATACCCTGAATTCTTTTGGAGTGTAGGAACAAAGGAAGCCTAAACCCTTGACTCAAGTGTTTGTTAAATCATTTTTTTGGAACTGTTATTTTCAGCTTTATATTAAAAATTATATTTGTTACTAGTAGGAATTGGAATTACAATTTTTCATCGTTTAAAATATTAAATTTTCAGCGGCTATTCCTTTTATGATTTTATCCATCTTTTTAAGATTTACAAAAACCAAGATCCTCAAAGCACAACCATATATTTCGTTTTTTATTAAATCTTTCTTTGTAAATATATTAAAATACATTTTTCCCATTGTATACATACATAAAAAAATACAAAAAGAAAGAATTTTATACTTCATTTTATTTCTTTACACTTCTCATACATTATCATACTTTAAATGCTTTGATAACCCTTCGTCCCTGTGGAATACGATCATGGGCTTATGCTTGATACAACTTGACACTTCTACACTTGGAAGCACATTTTAGACAGAGTTAACGATCTTATGGGTCGAGCCCAGATAGTTGTGCCTCAGCTAAAGATATTACAAACTCCCAATGGCCAGGGTGTTACAATAACTCTCTATTGACTTGATAAGTAACAGGCAACATGACGGAAATTCAAATAATAGGCCTTAACCTAGTTTCAAACAGAAGATAAGACAGTTATGAGTCCTCAAAGGATGCCTATGGCCCCTTTATATTATATCCAATGACTTAGCCAAAACGGTATGCAAACATTTCCATTCTCATCTGCAACCAATACCTTAGAAATTCCTCTGACTTAGGCATCGGAGGTGTCCCTACACCTTTGAGCATTTTTCCTCTCTTCTTGTTGCAGGCTGCGAGTAGTGGGAAGTGCGGAACACGTCCATAACAGTTGGCGTCGTCTGTGTGATTTGAATTTCCCCTAAACAACGTGGTTTTCACATGCCTACCACCATACGATCTCAAGCGACAAAGGATCAGGAAGCCACATCTGCAAACATGGAGAATAGAGTAGCGGAGTTGGAAGACTAGTTGAAAAGGGTAAAGTCGAAGTTGAAGGCCTTGCAACGCGAAAACGAGGCTCTTAGATGAAAGGATGGATCATTATAAGAAGGTGTCGTACCGAGCTAAGTTGACAGGATAGAAACGAAATCGCAAAGTACAGGTAGGCCTTTCCCAGGCGAGCAAGAAGCGACGAAGATGCACTATGACTTGCGGAGTCTCATGGACTTATATGAGGACATGGCAAAAAGAATAAGAGCGTCTTCCTAGGTGGACTAGCTGCTCACTAGTATGAACCTGTCGTGCAACGCATAAATCATGCCAGTCCCCCTCCCGCCAAAGTTCAAGGTCTCAGCGATAGAGATGTACGATGGAACCAAGGACCCTGTTGAACACCTGGAGACTTTCAAAGCCCACATGACACTTCACGGGTTTCCTGGCGAGATTGCATGCCAAGCTTTCTCGTTAACCCCTAAAGGGTGCTGCATAGGGATGGTTTGTGGCCTTACAACCAGGCTTTATTGACATTTTCGAAGAATTGGGCCGACAAGGAGACCAATCGCGTATTAACAAACTATCAAGCAAAAGGAGGACGAGATCCTAAAGGCATATCTTGCCCGGTTTAACAGGGAGAGGATGAAAACTGATGACCAGGATGAAAAGATCAAATTGGTGGCTTTGCTAGGAGGAATATGGCCAAGAAGTCCCTTCATGGCCGAGTTGCTAGGATGACTCTAGCAACCTTGCGTGAATTCATGGACAAAGCGAACGACTTTGTTAACACAGAAGACACGTTACAAGCCTTGAAGGCACCTAAGCAATTAGAGATGGAGCAGTGGGAGGAACAGTCAAAGAAGGGATCCTTAAAAACGGATCAGGAAGGAGGCTCAAAACCAAAGAAGAACCAATGCGAGGAGAGGCGTGAAACGACCAAGCGAGCAGTCAACTCATGGGCCCAGCACTCCAGCATGAGTTTTCAGGACCAAACTCGCGAGTCTGGCCAAAATGACAATAGGGGCCACCAATCTCAAAGATTCTGCCCCTATCATAATACCAGCTGGCATCGGACAGAGGATTGCCACAAGCTAAAGCAAAGGATCGAGGAGATGCGCGATAATGGAGAGCTTGAAAGATTAGTGGCCTGGACTGCCACATCACCAAGATGAATGACAGAGCGAAGGCTAGATTGGGATCGAAGGCGTTGGCGAAGTGAGAGCCCAAGAAGGAGAAGAGCGCCTCAGGAAGGCCAAGGATGAAGACAAAATGCAGAACAGAGAAACCCACCACTGGGCAAAATTCCCACGATTGTTGGAGGGTTCGCAGGTGGAGGACCCACTTCATCGGGGTGGAAAGCTATGCCTGGCAAGCCAAATACAAGGATGTCTCAACCCAGGTCGCAATCTGCAACCACAATATCCTTCAACGATGATGACTGCAGGGGGTCGTCTACCCACATGATGATGTCTTGGTAGTTACCATGTTGGTAGTCAACTATACCACCCGGCGGTTCTTAGTGGATAATGGAAGTTCAACAGACATTTTGTTTTGGGATGCATACGAGAAGATGGGGGATCAGACAAGATAGGCTACGTCCGACTCCTACGACATTAAAGGGGTTTTCTGGCGAGATGGTACAACCTGTGGGGTCCATCGCCCTGCTAATGTCAGTAGGATACGGCGCGTACACGACGACAACGATGATGGACTTCTTTGTAGTAAGGACCTGATCAACTTACAATGCCATAATCGACCGTCCAACATTGAATGCTATCAAGACAATAAATCCACTTATCGTTTAAAAATGAAGTTCACCACAGAAGCAGGCATCGGGGAAGTATGTGGTGAGCAGGTGCTAGCCTGGGAGTGTTATGTACAAGAACTTTGTCAGGGCGAGAGGGATGTGAAGATGACTGAGCCCTTGATGAAGAACAAAAATGCAATAAATCTAGTCCCGCCACCCCCACCTAAGCCCAAGGTAGAGACAAGAGATGAAAGTGCATTGAAGCAGGGCGAAACTGATGAGCCCCTAGAACTAATTACCCTTGATTCAGAACATCCCGAAGCCACAGTAAGGATCAGGACCAGGTTGAGCAAAGAAGAAAGGCAACAATTGCAACAGCTCTTGGCAGAGCACAAGGATGTCTTCACTTGGGGTCAGGAAGGCATGCATGGAATCAATGAAGACATCATAGAGCACCGGTTAAGCACCAACTCAGAAGCTCGACCAATTAGACAAAGAAAGATGAGCTTTAGCACTGAAAAGTACGCGACAATCACAGAAGAAGTGGATCAACTCTTAGTAGCCGGATTTATCAGAGAAGTCTATTACCCTGAATGGCTCTGTGGTGCTTGTAAAAAAAAAAAAATCTAACGGCAAGTGGCGAATATGCGTAGATTTCATGGACCTCAACAAGGCTTGCCCTAAAGACAACTTTCCTTTGCCTCAAATTGACTTGATTGTGGATTCAATGGCAGGTAATAAAATGTTGAGTTTTATAGACGCTTTAGGCTACAACCAGATTTGAATGAGCTGAGGCGATCAGGAAAAAATAGCATTCATAACTAACCGAGGGTTGTACTGCTACAAAGTCATGCCTTTTGGATTGAAAAATGTAGGGGCTATATATTAAACGCTGTTGAATAAGATGTTTAAAATGCTAATAAGTCAAAATATGGAGGTCTATGTAGATGATTTACTAGTCAAAAGCAAGGAACCAGGGCAACACGTGAAAGATCTGAGGGAAGCCTTCGAGGTGCTACGATGCTACAAAAAGAGCTGAACCCAACAAAATGCACGTTTGGGGTACGATCGGGCAAATTCCTGGGTTTTATGGTTCATAAAGGGGGATCGAAGCAAACCTCGAGAAAGTGCGGGCGGTTTCCAAGATGAAGTCACCTAAAAGCTTGAACGAGGTACAGCAGCTAGCAGGAATGGTAGCGGTGCTTAACAAATTTGTATCCCGATCAATGGACAGATGTTTACCATTTTTTTCAGGACCTACGGAAGGCATAGGATTGGGATACAACCTTCGCATAGCTAAAAGAATACTTAGTCAACCCTCCGCTACTAAGTCAAACCAAGCAAGGGGAGCCTTTGCTACTCTATTTGGTGGTCACGCCAAACACCATATCTGCGGCCTTAGTATGGGTAGAAAAAGGGGTACAGCACCCAGTGTATGGTCGATACCAAAAAATTGAGATGATAGCCTTCACAATGGTGACTGTCGCTCATCAGTTACGACCTTACTTCCAGGCCCATCCCATAAAGGTAGTAATAGGATCACCCCTTTAGAAGGTGTTGCAACGCCCAGACACGTCGGGACAGATGATAAAGTGGGCCATAGAACTGAGTGAGTTTGATATCGCCTATGCCCCACGAACATCTATCAAATGACAAGTTTTGGCCGATTTCCTAACAGAGTTCTCCAATTTCCCCGAAGAAGAACCCCAAGCATCTATTGGAAAGCTATGGCAGGTGCATATGGATGGCTCATCATGCCAAGCTGGAGGAGGGTAGGAGTGCACATGACAAAGGAGGATGGGATCGAAAAATATTACGCAATGAGCCTGGGTTTCAAGGTCATGAATAATAAAGCTGAGTATGAGGCAATGCTGGCAGGACTCACCATAGCCGTAAGCTTAGGAGCAAACGAGGTAGAGATGAAAGCAGACTCACAGGTCGTGGTGGGCCAAGTAACTAGGGAATACTTGACAAAGGGCGAGAGGTCAAAGAAATATTTGCATTTAGTATATGAGGGGCGCGATCGCCTTCGGTACTTCCTAATCGGCTACATACCAAAGTCTGACAATTGGAAAGCTGACAAGCTAGCGTGAGCTACAGCGATGCAAGAATAGGAAACCCTACCTTGGGAACTAGTCAAGCGGTTCATCACTAGCTATTGATGCTAAGGTTTCGGAAGTAAGTATAAGCCCCCCCAGAGTAGGCAGGCAACATTGTCAGGTTCCTGGCGACCTGAGAGCTCCCAACCATTAAAAAGGAAGCCAAGAAAGTCAGGAACAGAGTTACCCGCTTCACCATAATCAACGGTATGCTATATAAACGAGGATTTTCAACCCCTCTCCTACGATGTGTCAAAAGAAGAAGCGAAGTACATCATGGAAGAAATACACATGAGGGTTTGTGGAAACCATTTATGAGGAAGAGCCTTTGCGGCAAAGATCGTGAGGGCTGGGTATTACTGGCCACATGCTCCTAAAGATCCAAGGAATTCACTAAGAGATGCTCGCAATGCCAGTAGCACGCCCTAGTCCTGAGCAATCCACCCAAGGAGCTGAAATCTATCACTTCCCTATGGCCAATTGCCTAGTAGGGGATAGACCTAGTAGGACCTCTACCGCATGGCAAAGGGGAAGCAAAGTTCATTATTGTCATTGTTGACTACTTAATGAAGTGGGTGGAGACTTAAGCAATGGCAAAGATAATTTCTCAGAATGTTACAAAGTTCATGTGCGAGGTTGTGGTGTGCCGATGTAACACCCTGCCTATTTGCCCTTATAGATTAACTCTTAGATCAACACTAGAATTTCAAAGACTAGCTCATTAGAGTAGTCCACGACCCTAAGAGCTTTAGAAAGAATTAAATTAAGTTTAGAATCTTGGTTAAGAGCATTGATCAATCACCACACGATTAGTGATCTTGAAACCATGTTTTAAACTTGATTTTTATTCTTATCATTTCTCATCCTTTGTTCTAAAATTTCCTTGTTTGGTTATCCATTTCCATTACTCTTAGATCATATTAGAATTTTAGATAAACCTTTACACATTTCATTTAGGGTAATGACATGTCAAACCCTAAAACCATACCAATCAACACCCTTGTATGCTTTGTGTGCACGGACTAATGTGCCCCTTGCTTGAATACTTTATACCATTTTTATCAAGGACATTTTAGTCATTTGCCCCTCATTTTTCTTTCATGAATTCCCTACCAAGCTTGATTTTCGAAAACCCTAGCTAAAACCCCAAAATTTTGTCCAATCCAAAATTTGCCTTGGAGTTTTCGGCAACCACCCATGAAATTCCACATTTATTTGATTTTAATCGATCACCACTTCACCACCCAATCCCCACCGTCTACCACCTATGGAGGATACTCAAGTGTGCCTTTAACTAGCCACATATTGCCTAAAAGGTAGTGCAAATGAATAAAGACAAAAAAGTTTTACCTTGTGAAATTCCCCATACCCGACGGCGCCAATAGCCCTTAAGCCTTTGCATTAATTGCACCACCCTTCCACCACTACCACACGTCAGCCCCTCTCTCCCCATTGCCATTTCAGCCTACTCTAAGGTGCAATGATCACCAAGTGAGCCAACCACCCAAGGAGGATCTAGGCTAGGCGGCATCATCACCACTGCCCAAGCCTCCGAATGGGGGGCCACCTTGCCAACGCCACTCACATCCCTTGGAGCCTATATAAACTTCACTCCACCCTCACTTCTTCCTCACTTCATTTCCTCAAACTCCCTTGAGTGTTCTTGAGAGTTCTCATCCTTTAGTTCTTTGAAGTTCTTAAGTGTTCTAAGTGAGTTCTTGAGTTGTGATCTTTGAGTGAAAAGCTTCAAAGGTTACGGAATCATTGTAAGTTTTCTCTCTAGATCTTGGTTCGTATGTTAAGCTGTGTTTTTAAGTGTTAGCATTAATTTTGGGTGAATATAGCATGAGATACAATGTTTAGCTAGAAGCCAAAGTATTGGTGGATAGGTTTAGTGTTTAAATTATTTTTGGTGAAAATATTAGTTATGGCATGCCATGATAATTCATGATATGATTCGAGTATGTCTTAGAATAGTTTTTGAAGGTTTAGTTTGAGGTTAGAAACATGTCATCATAGGTTTTAATCTCTATCTTGTGTTTATCATCAAAGCATGTATGGTTTAACTTTTAATAATGTTTCATTTGAGAAAATTAACTTATTTCACTTAGACTTGAAATATGAGCATTTAGAAAACCTTCTTACTGGGATAAGAAGAATGCATGATTCTAGCATTTCATTGATAGAAAGGTCATATCATGCATCACTTGAGGTTTTAGTTAGAATTAGAGGATTCTATTAGCCATGACTAAGTGTTGGGATGAACTTGCTTAAGGTTAAGCTTTTATCTCATCATTGAGGATTTCTAGTGATTATATTTTTATTGGAGGAATTTTTCATGCATGCATTTATGAGGATCAATAGTCAAGATTTCATATAGGCATCAATTAGAGAGCATGCCACAAATTGAGGATGAATAGGCTAAGATCCTTTTGATTCTTAAGGCATAGACAATCTTAGAACATGCAAGATATGAGGATTGTGGATTCTGGTTAAGTTTGGAGAGCATTTGCATTAATAGTAGTATTTGAAAGTTAGGGGTATTTTCATAATTTCCCTTTATCTAGAAAATTTTATTTTTCCTTAAGATGGTATAAATTCTAACTTAGTGCAATTTTTATTACAGCCACTACCTCACTTCCAACTTCAACAGTCTGTAAGTTGGCCTCTAACTTTCACTTTGATGATTATCTATGATTTATTGATAAATATTGCATTCATTTTATAACTGTCATTTTGAACATTAAATGTCATATCTTATGTTCCATTTTTGTCATTTATCTTACAATTATCATTTTTGAAATGTGTCGTATACATGCATATCATGTAAATCGTTTTTAAAAGTATTGCATGAAAATTTATTTTTTCACGACCCCAAAGGCTAGGATGGGGAAAGTATCCTGGTGAAACTCCTATGTCCACTCTTGAGTGATTAAAAATTGAGTAGTTACCCCTGGGTTGACGAAAAACAGTCAACATGCTTCGAATAGGTTCTCTTTAAAGAACGCTGGAGTGAAGTCATATGTTACAACATCTAATGCTAGTAGGTGTACATATTATGATTTTCACGATGTTATATTATATTACCAATGCATTGAGAATGAGTCTATAGACAATGTAGTTTCAATGTGAGTTGTACTACAGTCACCGACAGGTACTCACATTGCATATGGAAAACTGTGATGATACTATACGTTATGTTAATTCTATGATTTTATGTGATTCTTAATGAAAGACTAAGTTTTTACGACGAAAGTAAAATTATGTTCTTTGTAAGAAAATATGCATAAAAAATCTATTTTCTTGAGAAATCTGAATAGGAGACAAATACAGTTTTCTGCATTGCATGCATTTCATGTTTATCATTCTTCATGCATAGTCTATCTTTGCTCAGATTGATTGTCTAACTTACTGAGATTTCAAGTAAATCTCACCCTTTGTGGACCTACATTGAAATGATAGAAGTTGTAGATGTAGATGGACCCAATAGACCAGTAGATCAAAAGGATTGAGGAGGAACCAGACGTCGACAGGAACTTGATCTTATTTTGATATTTCTAGGCCTGACCCTTCGTGCCATAGAGCGCATGAAGCAGTTAGTTTAGATTTCTTTTGGAAACTTGGTATTTTGTACTTAGATTAAGCTACCTGATGATTTGAACTTATGGTTTAATCAATATTATTGGAATGATTTTAGTTAAAGTTCATTTTCACCCTTACTTTCCACTGTGATTATTGCATACTGCTAGCTGTATTTCTAGGATGTATTGCATATTAAATGTCATGTACAGGGGTATGTAACCTTGTGTTGCATATCTCGACAAAGTATCCATTACATCCTAAGCTGGGGTTAGGGGCATCACAGCCGATTTGGAATACCCCAGAGTATCATTTCTAACAATGGCAAGCAGTTTGATTTCTAACACTACCCGAATTGGTGTGCCCAGCTCGGAATCAAAGTTAATATTCCCCAGGTCATCCACAGGCGAACGGGCAAGTCGAAGCAACAAACAAAATAATATTGGGGATGTTGAAGAGAAGGTTAGGAGAAAAGAAAGGAGTCTGGGTGGAGGAACTTCCAGGAATCCTATGGGCGTACAGGACGACAACCAAGACACCAACCGGGGAAACACCTTTCGCCCTAGCCTATAGGAGTGAAGCGGTCATACCTGTCGAGGTGGGGTTGCCAAGCTACAGGGCACAAGGCTTCAACCCCAAGCAAAACATCAGAGCGTTAGAGGAAAGCTTGGATCTATTTGAAAAAATAAGGGCCGACGCAGAGGTCAAGATGGCCACCCACAAGAGGAAGATAGAGTAGTACTTCAACAAGAGGGTTAGGCCAAGATCCTTCAAGGTGGGAAGACTTGGTTCTCAAGGAGACAGGAGTTACTACCACGGAGGAGGGAATGCTTGGATCATGGTGGGAGGGGCCCTATGTGATGACAGCCAACAATCCCCAAGGAAGTTATCGCCTAAAAGACGCTAAAGGGAGGGAGTTACCTCATCCATGGAATGCGGAGCATCTAAAGAAGTATTTTGTATAAATTTTTTATGTAATAATTTTAATGCAATAAAAGACTTGGTGGAATTTATGGCTACTTCTCTTCTTATACTTTTTGCTACACTTTTGCCCACCAGAGAGGCGACGAGAAAGGAAGCAACTCAAAGCGATGTCTATTTACTCACCCACATTTACACGGTCGACGCACCCTTCTACCCTCCAACTACACTGAGGCCGAGTACCCTTACTCGCTTACATTTACGCGGTTGAGGCATCATCTCACTACACTTAGGCCAAGTAACTTTACTAGCCGACATTTAAGTGATTAAGGCATCCTCCCACTACACTCAGGCCGAGTAACCTTACTCGCCCACATTTACACGGTTGAGGCATCCTCTCGCAACACTGAGGCTGAGTATCCTTACTCGCTCATATTTACGCGATCGAGGCATCCTCCCGCTACACTTAGGCTAAGTATCCTTACTTGCCCACACTTACATAGTCGAGACATCCTCTCGCTACACTTAGGCCGAGTAACCTTACTCACACACATTTACAAGCAACACTTAGGCTGAGTAACCTTAGTCGCCCACATTTACACAATTGAAGCATCCTCTTGTTACACTTAGGCCAAGCAACCTTACTCACATGCACTTACGCGGTCAAGGCTCCTCCCACTACAGTTAGGCCGAGTAACCATACTCGCCCACATTTACGCAGTCATTTACGCATTCGAGGCATCCTCCTGCCATATTCACTCACTCGACGAGAAAGGAGGAAACAATTCAATTAACATGGTAATTAAAGGAACATCAGTATGGCAACATAACATATATTTCAATCCAAGATGATAAGTTCAAGTGTCTAATACATAACCGTCAGTCAAGTCATAATTAAAAGAAAATTAAAGAAAATGCATTAAGGAAGAGAAGGAGGAAGAGGAAAGGCATCCGCCATTGTGTCTCGCCCCAAGGAGTCGAAGACATGGTAGGCAGCACGACTAGCTCTAATAGACTTCCAATCCAACTAGCTCAAGTCTGCATCGGGATGGGCAAGTAGATACTCCCTCAACTGTTTAATCTTGAGTTTGTATCCAAGGCCCCACACTCGGTTGTGAATAGTGTATGCAGCCCTTAGATGAGGCAGGAGACAGACAACTTCTTCTCGGGAGGAAGCCAACTCATCGTTCAGTTCAATCACTTTTAGCTTCAATGCAGATAGTCGCCTCTTAAAGGACTACGTTCAGCTGTAAATAATGTTGATCGTGATTCTTGAGTTTTCTCTTCACCTTTGCCAGTTGGGCTCTGCCTTGATCTTCTCACCTTGGGAAACGCTCACCTGGACTGATAGATCCCGCCAGTCCTCTTTAGATTTGGCCAGGTGGGTAAGGTAGTCAGCATTTTTCTTCCTGAGCTCCTCAACATCTTTCTCCGCCTAACTGAGATGACTGAGAAAACCTTCACACTCTTATGCTTGGACCATGGCCTAGTGACAACATTGGTTCGCCTCCTCCTAGGACACATGCAAGTCTGATCGAAGTCCACAAACCTGCTCATAGAGGGAAGACACCTGGTCTTTGAGCGAATGGGAGTATGACTCCACTTGAGACATGCTTTCGTCCATCTCTTCCTTCTCCACATAGGAAGCTAAGAAAACTCTATGAGCTTGGCCAATGAAGGCACGCATTGATTGATTCTCTTCCTCCAGGTCTAGCTGGCCATCAATTAAAACAACGGCTAAGTGGTCTACTCCCTGGAAAGATAGGGACATATAAATAAAATGAAATAGTGAAAGGATTATGAATATCAAATCTCTAGCAAAGAAAATAGAGAGCGACTTACTAGAGAAAAGATGTCTCTGGGCCTACGCACCATGTCCTAGACGACCTCTTCATCATGGCCACACACAAGCGGTTTAGATGTTCCAGGTCGAGAACTTGAAGACTCGTGTGCTGCTGACGATTTAAAAGGCCCCCTGGGCTGAGGAATGCACCCTCCCATCTCACCCAAGCCACGAGGTGGCTAAGAGCTTTGGTGTGGATGAGAGGGAGCGAGGGAACCTTAGACCTAAGAGGCGAAGAAGAGACATTGGAAACTTCATTCCAAGTTTGACCAATTGAGGACAAAGGGACGTCGGTAAAAGGTTAGCAAGTGTGAAAGCTAGGAGATGGCATGTCCCCTCCAGTAAACTAGGTACTAAAGGGCGAGGAAGGAATGGAGACCTTACCTCCATTGAAGTATGCCCCCGTAGATCTGGCAAAGGGAAACTAGGGAAAAACAAAGGGAAGAACAGTTGTTGTTTCCCCCAAGGTAGGCAAAATAGGAGCAGAAGTAGACAAGGCAGTTGTAGCTTCAACTATCGGCACCTCGGCCCCAATGGCTAGAGACACCTCACCGAACACATCAAAGGGAACCAAGGAACTGGCTAGGATTGTTTGGGGAACCCCCCAAGAAGGAAGGGTCAAAAGTCACGACTATCTCACTATCGTCTGACACGAGAACCTCTCCTCGGCCCCTAGAAGAGGGGGGGGAATGGGAGCAACATCTTCACGATGTGGCGACAAAGCAGACTGAGCCTCCAGCACCAGTTCCAAGTCGAGGCCTCAAAGGAGTATGCCAACGTAGGCTAAGGAGGATCCAGATTTCCCTCAGGAGACGAGGAAGAAGGTGAAGGACCTACTTTGGTGGTATTGGACTAGTCATTAGGGCTAACCTTGGTACAGGAAGGAGGAATGTCAGCACGAGCCTTCTTTCCCTTCTTGGCTCCGGAAGTCAAGGATGATATCCTTTTTTGTCCTCGAGGTAACAATGGAGCACCTAGAAACTGGTGACCAAACACATGCGCCCTGCTGGGGCAGACAATAAACCTATTAATGTTGGCACGAGTTAAGAGATTTTCTATTCAAAGTTAAACTATCATTTGCTTCCACCCAAGCATGTATCAAACGAAGACGAGCCTCTTCATGGTCAGAGAGAATAATCCCAAAATTTTAGTCATTGGGAATGTGGCTGCAAGAAGCTCAAATTGGGAACTCACACGGCTTGCTTCAGCTGGGGGAAATTCCCAACCTATACCAGAAACAAAGAAGAACTTTTGTTGCTAATCTTTGGCATGGGAAAACCAATGCTCAAGTTGGGCCACTCGACTACTGGTATGAGCTTTGAAATCGCAAAGATTCCCCACCACACTGTGAATGTCGTCAATATGGAGAAATTCATGGGCTGTTAGGTCAGGATATTCGTCGCTCATGGGCTCAAGAACCTACCTCCAGGCATCATAACAACCCATCAGTATCCTCCAAGAATCAGACACCAACTGGGCAGGGGCCAAGCCCTAGGAAGTCAAGCACATCTCTTACTGGGCAGCAAAAACATTACGGAGTAAAGGGCTATGAAAACGGCTAGACCCCCAACATTAACCGCTCCCATGCACGGCTCAAGTAAGTTTAGCACCACCGAATTCGGGATCCCATAACAATCCCTCACGGAGTCTAGGTCAGAAAGAGTGGTTTTCGTGACCCACTAGTGGCCCTCAAAGACTGGACGCCGATTGGCTTCTTTTTCCTCAGCACAGGGAGGAGAGTCGCAGGGTCGTGAAGAACCGCCTTTAGGTGTAGCAGACGAAATGGGAAGACTTGTGTGAAGCCATTGGAGTGTGATAAGAAGTAGCAAAGGAAGAGTTGGAAATGAGAGAAAGAGGCAGATGAACAAGAGAGTAGCAAAGGTAGGAAGTGTGGTAGGAGAAAGAAGGGCTTTTAAGACAAAAAAGGTCACAAGTAGAGTTGGAGTTGGAGATGAACTGTTCAACATGAAATGGCAAGGGTAATAGGGGAGGAACCATATGGAGTACAAAAAATGAGAATGGAGGGCGCGGGAAATGAAACGACGCCTTCACTAACTGACACATGAAACTTTAAAGGACAGAGCCCAAATCACAAAGTGAGGCACTGAGTACAAGTCCCTTCAGGCCGTGCATGAAGAGACTTTAAGGGGTAACTAGAGGAGACACTTTTCATATTACATCCTCTGAGCCCATCGCGACCTTATAGGCCAAGCACAAATAACTGGGACTTAGCTAAAGATATTACACGGGCCATAAATCATGGCCATGGGCTCACTATAGAGGAAGTGAGAAGCTAACATACTCCCAACGGCTAGAGTGTTACGATAGCTCTCTATTGACTAGATAAATCACAGGCAACAGGTGGGAAATTCAAATAATAGGCCTCAACCTAATTTAAAACAGGAGATAAGATAGTTACGAGTCCTCAAAGGATGCCTATGGCCACTCTATATATATCCAATGACTAATACCCAAAAAGGTACGCAAACATTTCCATTATCATCTACAACCAATACCATAACAATTCCCCTAACTTAGGCATCGAGGTGTCCCTACACCTTTGAGCCTTTTTCCACTATTCTTGTTGCGGGTTATGAGCAATGGGAAGTGCAGAACACATCCATAACAATCTTAGTGCATACCTAACTGTAAATTTCCGATATATATTTGTTTTTAATGCAAATTATCCCTCTTGGCTCCTTCATCCATTCCTCATCCTCTCTTTATCTTTCTAACCATGAAGCATGGAGGAGCTTGGTCTCCTTGAAGTATCAAATAGCAGTAGAGATGAAGCACCAAAATTAGCAACCAAATACAATTTGAAATAGCAACAATCATCGATCACAACAGCAAGTTTGGCTCTTTCCTTCAACTCCTCCTTTTATTTTTCTCTTGCAACCTCACCTAAACTTAAGCCTCCATCTTCCTAGCCCCCTTGAGCATCTAAACAAGCTTCTTGGCTCCTTATTAGAGCACCAAAGTAAGGCAAAATTAGAAGCACAAAACTGGTAAGGTGGAATTATTCTTTTCTATTTTCCTGCTACTATGTGCTCAATTCAGTTGATGGGCACCAAGATGGACCTAGTCTTAAAGATCCTTTACAAGTTCCAGATGTGCCAATTATAAGGTCAAGAGCCAAGAAAATCAAAGAGGCAATGCAAGAATTTGTGCAATCCACTTGGGACGAGTTTAGCAAGAGCCGAATATTCAAGATGGGCTTGAGAGAAGGAGATCCAGTGATCATCCACGTGATACAAGTCACGGAAGAGTGAAACATAAATTAGGGCATATTATTATGTTTATGTGATTGAAAGCCTTGAACTTGTTTATTTTATTAAAGTGGTTTATTTTATTAGTTATAGGAATTAGTCTAGAATAATTGGGCTTGAGGATGCTTGGTCCACGTATGTCTTATTTCTTATGAACTATGGTTTTTGGAAAGGCCTTATATTTTGGCCAATGGCTTATTTGGAAAGTTACTTTATAGGAACTAGGGTTTAAAGAGGTACTGTAGTGAGTCACTGTAGCTACATCACTATTCATCCAGGGGTATTTTTGGAAGAAAGGGCTTTATTTTGGCTAGGGTTTTAATTAGGTTTTGATTTAAATACTCTTTGTAGTCACATTTTAATAAATTTATGAAATTTGATGAATTTATTTATTGTGAGTTGAGTTTACTCCTCTTGTTCTTGATTGAAATTTTGAACTTATCAAAGGTAAATCACAACCTTTGTGGTGTTCCTCCTTGTAATCTGAGTTCTTGAGATAGGTTCTTCAACGGGTCTAGATTTTAATATAATCTAGGTTCTTGAAACGAGTTCTCAACGGGTCTAGGTTATCCATCCATTGACTTGATTTTAGCTTTCTTGAGGGAGTTTTCAAATTGATTGTAGGTTCAAAAGATTCCATTCCCACGAGTTCATATCATTTGGTATTTAGAGCTCGGTTTCAAATCATGTTTGATTCTATCTTTTAATTCTTAGATCTTTAAATTTAATTCTAGGGCTTCATTGTTCTAGGGTTGCAAACATAAAATAAAAATAAAAAAGAAACAAAAAATAGGCTGCCGAAATTCTTAGGGTTTTGGTTTGGCTGAAATTTACATCACCTAGGGTTTTAAAATTCTAGGGTTTCTTGCATATCTAAGTTTTTCAATTGCTTGGAGTGCCGTTTCATTGTTTCTCTTCTATTTTCATTATCAATTCTTGTGTGGTTGAATTCAATTGCTTGATTTTCATAATTGAATATTGTTGTTTGTGATTGAATTAGATAAAAGAAGAAAAAAGAAAAGAAAAGAAAGGAAATGAAAGGAAAAGAAGAAGAAGAAAATAAAATGTAGCATATTCAAAGGTTGCTACATAATTACAACAAAGAGAAAGAAATACATTTGTTGATTGAGCTTTATCATCAAAGGAGCTGAATACATCTTTCTAGTTAGTATCTTGTTTTATAATTACTATTTCCCTCGTATAAATTCCTTGAGTCTCCTGTCATTTTATTCCTTCCTCGTTTCTTGTTTTTGTTTCTTGGATCTATATTACTGTTTGGAATAATACAAGGTTGTGTTGTCTTGATTTAGTTCAACTAGTTCTTAAAGAACTTGAGCAGGAAAACTATTGAGGTAAGAGGCAAGAGATTGTGAGACTATTATCGGGAAAAAGCCAATTAAGAGTGAAACACGAGTGAAGTGCAATTATTCGAGTGTAAACACGTAAGGGAGTGTGTGAGGTTTTTCACTAACATTCTTTTTATGCAGCACACATTACAATGTCTCATAGGAGTGACTCATCACCAAAAGGGATGGTAGATAACTCATCATTTGTGTTGCAAGTCATGCAACAATAGTTTGAGCGGTTGAACTTGGTGTTGGGTGAAGTGAAGGATAGGATGGATCATCAAGAAGCTATAATTAGAAATCTACAGGGCAGGAGAGATAGGAGGCAACGTGAGTCTAGTGTTGAAAATAGGTATGAGAATGAAGAGTATGGTGATTCTCTTGCTGCCAGGCGTGCACTCAATACACAAATTAAGATGGATGATACAGAGCAGCAGAGCGAAAATATTTTTCATACTAGATGTCACATCAACAACAAGGTATATAGTATGATCGTTGATGGGAGGAGTTATATTAATTTGGCTAGCACTACTTTAATTGAGAAATTGAATTTAGATACCTTAAAACACCCTAGAACATACAAGTTGCAGTGGTTGAATGATTGTGGGGAGGTTAGGGTAAATAAGCAAGTGCTAGTTTCTTTTTCAATTGGGAAATACCAGGATGTGGTGCTTTGTGATGTAGTGCCTATGCATGATGGCCATATTTTGTTGGGGAAGTCGTGGCAGTATGATAGGAAGGTGATCCATGGGTTAAGGAACATGTATAGTTTTGAAAATGATGGAAAAACAATCAAACTTGCTCCTTTAACTCCAACACGGGTCCATGGGGACCAACTGAAACTGAAAAGTAAGGTTGCTAAAAAAAGTAAGAGTGAAAATGAGAGTGATAAAAAAAGAAAGAGTGAAAGTGAATGATAAAAAAAAAAAGTGAAAAAGAGATTGAGCTAAAAAACAAAAGTAAAAGTGAGATTGAGCTAAATAGTGAAGATGAGATTAAGGAAAAAAGAAATAGTGAGACTGAAAATGAGAGAAAAAAAAAATGAGGGTGAGGCTGAAACCTCAAGAAAAAGAGGTAATGAGTTGAAAAATAATTGTGAGGTCGAGAGTTCAAAAAAACGAAGAGAGTGAAAAAAAAAAGAAGTGAAAAGGAAAAAGAGAATGAGAGGAAAAAAGAGAATGAGGACGAAACATCAAGAGAAAGAAAGAGTGAAAAAGAAAATAGAGAGGTGGCTGAGAGTCAAGAAAAAATAGTGGAGCTACGAGAGGAAAAAAAAAGAGATTGCAGAGAGAAACAGAAAGACAAAGTGAGTTTTTATGCTAAGGCAAGCTTTTATACTAACGAATTTAACGACTCTTTGCCTAGTGTTGTTGTTTTTTTGTTGCAGGGATATGAGGTCATGATTCCTAGTGGTGCGTTTAGTGGATTGCCACCTATTACAGAGATAGAGCATTACATTGATTTTGTGCCTGGTGCGACAATCCCTATCCGACCTTTCTTTGAAGAATATGAGTCCTTGACGCACTTGAAAGGACAAGGTAAGTTGAATAGAATGCATGTCAAGTGGGTGCAATTCATTGAGACATTTCCTCATGTAATCAAGTACACACATGGTAAGGAAAGTTTTGTGATTGATGCTTTAGCAAGAAGGTATGTCTTTGTCATCATTTTAGATGCAAAGTTATTGAGACTTGAACATGATAAGAAATTGTATGTTAATGATGATGGCTTGGCTAGTGTGTATGGAGTACGTGAGAATGCATCATTTGGTTAGTTCTACAGACTAGATTGGTATTTGTTTAAAGAGAATAGACTTTGTGTGCCTGCTAGTCTTATGCGTGAGTTGATTGTGCATGGATTTGGTTTGATGGATCATTTTGGTGTAAAGAAGATTTTAGACGTGTTACATGAACGTTTGTGGGAGTATCATTTGCCATTCATTGACTTGTTGTATGAACGTTTGCAGAAGTATCATTTGTCTTTCATTAAGTTTGCATATAATTGGAGTGGTCATGTTGGTGTAAGGAAGACTTTAGATGTGTTTGATGAACAGTTGTGGAAGTATTGTTTGCCATTCATTGAGTTTACATATAATTGGAGTGTTCATGCTACTACTAAATTTATGCAGGTGGAGATTTGAGGTCGAATCCTTTTGAGGAGAGGGGGACTGATGGGCACCAAGATGAACCTAGTCTTAAAGATCATTTGCAAATTCCAGATGGGCCAATTACAAGGTCAAGAGCCAAGAAGATCAATGAGGCAATGCAATGATTGGTGCAATTCACTTGGGACGAGTCTAACAAGAGCCGAATATTCAAGATGAGCTCGAGAGAAGGAGATCCAGTGATCATCCACGTGATACAAGCCACGGAAGAGTACAACATAAATTAGGGCCTATGTTTATGTGATTGAAGGCCTAGGACTTGTTTATTTAATTAAATGGGCTTATTTTAATAATTATAGGAATTAGTCTAGAATAATTGGGCTTGAGGATACTTGGCCCACATATGTCTTATTTCTTATGAACTAGGATTTTTGGGAAGACCTTGTATTTTGGCCAAGGGCTTATTTGAAAAGTTACTTTATAGGAACTATGGTTTAAAGAGGTACTGTAGCGAGTTACTGTAGCCATGATACTATTCATCCAATGGTATTTTTGGAAGAAATGGCTTTATTTTGGTTAGGGTTTTAATTCGGTTTTGGTTTAAATAATCTTTGTAACCTCATTTTTAGAAGTTTATGAAATTTGATTAATTTATTCAATGTGAGTTGAGTTTACTCATCTTGTTCTTGATTGAACTTTTAAACTTATCAAAGGTAAATCACAACCTTTGTAGCATTCCTCTTTGTAATCTGGGTTCTTGAGACAGGTTTTAACAAGTCTAGATTTTAATATAATTTAGGTTCTTGAAACGAGTTCTCAACGGGTCTAAGTTCTCCATCCATTAGTTTGATTTTGGATTTCTTGGGTGAGATGTCAAATTGATCGTGGGTTCAATGGATTCCATTCCCACGGGTTCATATCATCAGCCCCTCTTTCTTCTATTTTCTTCCTCTTGTATTATGTAACTCTCCCATCTCATGTTGCCCTCATTCCTAGCTTCAAATAGACTTGAAAAATAAAAATTTGAAGATGAGTTAAAGCTCCAACCAATAGGAAACAGCAGCTGCACCATGGTAGGATTCTTAAACAAATTATATTAGCTTATCAACTTTTTTCATGTCTGTTGTACACCTTTGCAAAAATGACCACCATACATCTTAATTAAGGTGATTTGTGATCCTTTTCGTTTTCTTTAATCCATGTGCTTCTACCTGGGTAGGAAGCAAACTTGAGAAAATGCAGCAGCAGCTTCACCCTTGAGTTCGGAATTCATTTTCTTAAGTTCTCTAACTTCCTTTGGTCCTTTCTTCCTCGAGCCACAAAAGTAGCATCTTATTCCAACTTGTAAGTTTAAAGAAACCCCAAATGGCAACCTACACAATATCAAAACAGAAATAGTAGCAATGCTGCAATTTCTCAGCTTTCTCCAACTTCCAGCTACATTCTTCTATTATTTTAGTTCTTTTACGTCTAGTACTTAAACTACTTCTTTCCCTTACCTTACCTTCATTTTATTTACTCTTTGGCTCTATAATATTATCAAGTGATGACATATTTCGACATTTAGTGGCCATGACAGCAAATAACAACATTCAAGTACTACAACAAATTCCAACCTCATTGTTCAATTCAGATTCTATTTCCTTTTCCCCTTTTCAGTGTATATTCTAAGTAACCTAGCCCTTGTGCACGATATCGCCACCAATGATGATAGAAAAAAAACCAATAACCATGTTAGCAGCAAACTGAAACAACCTATCTGCAACAGCAGTTTTTAAATTTGAACACTTTACTGTTTGCTCTACTTTCTAATATCTTCCCTCATTTTAAGCCCTCATCTTGAATGACCTAACTCCTGAAACCCCACGCAACACCTTAAAGATGTCCATAGCAGCAGCCACAGTCATTCTTTTCTATCCAAACCAGCCACAAGAATTTCACCGTCCCCTTATGTAAACTACAGCAAGATTCAACTCCTAATCTCTCGGTGTGTACTTCAAATCTTGTTTCCACTTCCCACTTTACAGCTTGTATTATAAATATATCTTAATTTCCTAAACTCTAACACACCCTATAGAGACACATAGATGTGTTGGAAACTAAAAATAGAAGCCCCAAACTAGACATAGCTGCAAGAACATTAACAAAAACATAGTTTATGTTTCACCATCAGTTTCAAGCTTTAACCCTTTTAGTTGCTTTGATTCTTACTCTACCATTGAATTCCATCGCTCCACATTTATTCTTGGCCACAATAGCTTGAAGAAATCAACCATAGGAGCCTGAAAACAGCAACCGCAGTAGAAGAACACAGAAAATAACGAGGTAGCACGGTTTTTTTTAGCATCTAACCTCATTGTTTGCTTCCATTTCTATTCCTCCTCCTCTTTCCCAGTTTATGTTCTAAGTGACCTAGCTCTTAATACTTCAAAAACACCTTAAAGAAATACCAAATAGCAACTCAACGACAACCACACATAGCTGCCCAACAAGAGCAATATCAACACTGCAGCTGTAACTGTAACTGTAAGTTCCAGCCCTATGCACCTTAAGTTTGACTTCAATTTCTATGTGCTCTGATAACAGACAACTCACGTCTGAGATCATGCATGGGACAAAGCCTGAAATCCCGCATGGAACAACGTCTAACAAAGGAAACCAAGATTCTATCCCAAGAAAAGCTCAATCAACTCTGCCATTAAGAACAGAATCATCTCTATTAGGAAGTCGACCGTTAGCTAAATAATTCTTACAACTTGTATTATTTATACTTTCCTTCTCTAAGATTTGTACACATGCTTTGGGTATATAAACCCCTGCTTTTCACATCTCCATGACAATGAAAAACATTCACTTTGTTTCTTTACTTTCTTTATGGTATCCAAAGCCAGGAAAAGCTAACGTTGTTTCCTGCAATTTTTTTTTCCTCTTTCTTTCCTCTTTTGTATTTTTTCCTTCATCATCAACTCTAAGCACATGGGTTCTTCCTCCTTTCATGTTGGAAATTTTGTTACCCTCCGCTTAAACCATGAGAATTATCCTTTGTGGCGTGAGCAATTTTTAATCTTGGCAGAAAGCCAAGATCTGGTCGGCATTCTCACTGGCACAAGCCCAGCCCCTACTCTTTGTATTTCTGCTCCTGAAGGTTCTCGTGATGGACAGAATACGCCGAATCCTGCTCATGCAACCTGGAAACAATCTAATCGCTTACTGAGAGGATGGCTTATTGGGACTCTCACCGAAGAGGCCCTTGGTCTCGTCATTGGCATGGATTCTGCTACCAAAATCTGGACAGCACTTCGAGAGGCCTATGCACAATCCTCTCAAGAACGTGAGTTTCAGTTACGCCATGAACTCTCCTATATGCGTAAGTCTCTTGATCTCTCCCTTGACGATTACTTACGTAACTTTAAGCGACTTTGTGACAATCTTGCTGGGATCGGGAAACCTGTGGACGATAAAGAGAAGGTTTTTTCCTTACTCAACAGTCTTGGAGCGCAATATGACGGTTTCACTACTGCCATGCTCAAACCTCCAATGCCTTCCTATGCTGAAGTTGTGCCTCTATTGCGAAGCTTTGATATTCGCCACAAACTTCATGCCACTTAATTGAGTAATCATGTGGCCTTCTATGATAACAAACAAAAGGGGCCACCTTACTCCAACCACAAAGGTAGCAGCCGCAACACAAATCCAAACTTCTCCTCCAAAGGCAAAGGTTTTCCTCATCAAAATTACCGTGGCTCTGGTGGAAACTCTCACATTGCCGCCAACGGTGGTCCTCCACAATGTCAGATTTGTAACAAATTTGTCCATCATGCACTTAAATGCTGGCACCGCTTTGACAAAGCTTTTCAAGATAATGATATTCCTGAAGCTGTTGCCGCTCTTACCATCCACAACCCCAACGATCATGAGTGGATGATCGACACTAGAGCTTCGGCTCATATGACTTCCAATGCAGGTATTTTACACAATCTCCGTCCATATACTGGATCCGAAAAGGTAATGGTAGGTAATGGACATTTGCTTCCTATCACGCATATTGGGGACACTTCCATTGGCTTAAAACCTCTTCAACTCACTCTTAATTCTGTTTTACTTGTTCCTGATCTTGAACGTAATTTATTATCTGTGGGACAATTGACTACTGATCATCCTGTTAACTGTGAGTTTTTTGGTGTTGGTTTTGTCATCAAGGACCGAGCAACCAACAACGTCCTGCTGAGAGGCCACAAGAAGGGTAACCTCTACACCATTCAAGCACCACACCAAGCCTTATTTTCAACTCGCCTTCAAGCTACAAATCCAGATTTATGGCACCAACGGCTTGGCCATCCACAACTTGCAACTGTTGATGTCTTAAAATCGCTTGGATTAATAAAAGTAGTTGGCAAAACTAATTCTTCTCTTTGTGATAGTTGTCAAATTGGCAAATTTAGTCGCCTCCCATTTCTTTCTTCCTCTGATAATAAATATGGTTTACTTGAAAAAGTTCACTGTGATCTTTGGGATCCTGCCCCTGTACAATCTTTGGATAAATTTTTGTACTATGCGGTTTTGATTGATGATTTTAGCCGCTTCATTTGGTTTATTCCTTTAAAAAATAAATCTGATTTTTATTATTCTTTTTGTGCCTTTGTGAAATATGTTTCTTGTCAATTCTCTACACATATTAAGGTGTTTCAATCTGATGGTGGTGGTGAATTTTCTAGCACACTTTTTGCTCATTTTCTCAAGGATCACGGTATTATACATCAAATGTCCTGTCCCTACACCCCGGAACAAAATGGCCTCGCTGAAAGATGTCACCGAAATATCCGAGAACTTGGTCTTACAATGCTCTTTCACAGCGGTATGCCTAAACATTTTTGGGTAGAAGCTTTTTCTACTGCTGTGTTCTTAATCAACCGGACACCTTCTTCCACTCTTGGTAATGACTCTCCCTATTTTAGATTACATGGGCGACAACTTGATTATCTATCTCTACGTGTTTTTGGATCAAAATGCTTTCCATATCTTTGGACGAATAAAACTAATAAATTTGATCCTAAATCATTACCATGTGTGTTTATGGGTTACAGTAGCAAACATAAAGGCTATAAATGTTTTTATCCGCCTACCAGAAGAATGTTTGTATCACGACACGTTGCTTTTGATGAAACTCAATTCCCTTTCAAAAATCCTACCAGCCTTCACGCCCCTTCACACCTCCCGAGCACCATCTTTGTTTTTACCGAATGGTTGGAGTCTTCCTCCACCTACTCCTCGACTATGCCTCCTGTCAAAGATGCCTTCAATCTTGCACCTGATTTTCCATCTACTCTTGCTAATATTTCTTCTCCTCAGGTTGCTTCCTCCGGAGCTCAAGCTCCTTCCGCCCCGTCTACTGAACTTCCCTCTGCAGCATCTACGTCTCCATCATCTCCCCTTCTTCCCTCCTCCACTGATACTTCTTCACACACTGTGGCATCACCCATAGCTCCTCATCTCTCCACTGTCCCAGACTCATCTCACCGAATGCTCACTCACCTTCAAGCAGGTATTCGAAAACCCAATCCTAAGTATGTCAACTTACACACTACTTTGTCCTTGCCACAGGTTCCTAAAAACATCCGTGCTGCCTTAAATCATGAAGGATGGCATCGTGCCATGTATGAGGAGCTCGCTGCCTTGCAGAAAAATAATACCTGGACGTTGGTTCCTCGCACCACTGACATGCACATTATCGGCAATAAATGGGTCTTCAAACCTAAGCTTAATGCACATGGTGAACTTGATCGCCTTAAAGCTCGCCTCGTCGCCATTGGTTACCATCAAATCGATGGTGTTGATTTTCTTGAAACATTTTCTCCTGTTATTAGATTTGGCACTATTAGAACCGTTTTATCCATTGCTCTTGTGCGCAGGTGGGAAATTCGACAGTTAGATGTCAAAAATGTGAGCAGCCGTCGGGGTTCCTCGATCCCTCCTACCCCAATCATGTTTGCAAATTAAACCGTGCCTTATATGGTTTAAAATAAGCCCCAAGGGCTTGGTTTGATCGTTTTAGTTCCTTCTTACTTGAGTTTGGTTTCTCTTGCTGTATATCTGATCCTTCTCTATTTTCTTTCCACACCCCTGATGCAACTTTGTTCCTCCTTTTATATGTGGATGATATTCTTCTTACCGGATCAAATACTTCCGTATTAAATCACTTCGTTCAAACTCTTCATAGTGAATTTGATATGAAAGACTTAGGACCCTTGCATTACTTTCTCGGTATACAGGTTACTCATAATTCTGATGGTCTCTTTCTATCACAGACTCAATACGCCTTGGACATATTACGCCGGGCTCAGATGACAGATTGTAAACCTGTTGTCACTCCAATTACATCCAAATCTAAGGACCTAGAAACTTCTACTGCTTTCTCGGATCCTAAGCTCTATCGCAGTCTTGTTGGGGCCCTCCAATACCTCACGCTCACACATCCAGACTTGGCTTTCAGTGTTAATCATGTTGCTCAATACATGCACAATCCCTCCCGGGCTCATTTTCAAATGGTCAAGCGGATTCTCCGATATGTTCATGGTACTTCCAATCTCGGCTTTCAGCTCTTCGCCAACTCCACTCTTGATTTATATGCTTTTGCCGACGCTAATTGGGCTGGCTGTCGCGAAACACGCCACTCCACCACTGGATTTTGCACTTTTCTCGGTAGAAATTGTATTTCATGGAGTGCAAAAAAGCAGCATACCGTTTCCTGCTCGAGCACTGAAGCCGAATACCGAAGTCTTGCTCATACCACTGCCGAGATGACTTGGTTAGCTGCTCTGCTTCGTGATCTAGGCGTCCCGCTAGATAAGACTCCTTTGCTCCTCTGTGATAACCTTAGCGCTCTCCATCTCACTTGTAATCCAGTTCATCATTCTCGAAGCAAACATATCGACATCGATTACCATTTTGTGCGAGAACGTGTTGCCTTGGGTCTCATTCAGACACGCCATGTTCCTACATCTCTTCAGTTAGCCGATATGTTCACCAAGCCCTTATCTCATGCTCACTTGATTGGCATTGCAACCAAACTGAACCTCCGACAACGGCTCAGTTTGCGGGGGGGTGATAACAGACAACTCACGTCTGAGATCATGCATGGGACAAAGCCTGAAATCCCGCATGGAACAACGTCTAACAAAGGAAACCAAGATTCTATCCCAAGAAAAGCTCAATCAACTATGCCATTAAGAACATAATCATCTCTATTAGGAAGTCAACCGTTAGCTAAATAATTCTTACAACTTGTATTATTTATACTTTCCTTCTCTAAGCTTTGTACACATGCTTTGGGTATATAAACCCCTGCTTTTCACATCTCCATGACAATGAAAAACATTCACTTTGTTTGATCTGTTCTTTACTTTCTTTACTCCTCTCAAACTCCTATTTTAGAGTAGTAACTTCCAAATCCTCAGCAAAACCAGTTGAAGAAAGAACCAACTAATATCCTTACAACAGATCTGGAACCAATTTTTTTCTAAGCATTCAACTAGCCTTCCTTGATTGTTTTGACTCTCGGTTCTACCAACTTTAGGTACAACCCTCTTCTCTCTTACTTCCCCTTTTATGATTCACATGTTAGATTGGTGAATGAATGGATGCAATGTGTTGGAAAGGTGACCTCGAGGGGTCACAAGCTATGGCTTTGAAATTAAGAAAATGGTGGTAAAGGAATGTATGGAGTATTGATTGGATAATTGAATGGGTTTAAGTGAAGGAAGTTTAACTCAAAGGTAGTTTTATGCAGGTTCTAAGTTTAAGTTGCATATGCACTTGAAAAGGAAATGATGTAAAGCTATGTATGAATTTAGGTTGTTACTTAACATGCACATGAATGGACTGCATGAAATAAAAATGGCATGGAATCTAGATAAGTACTATGTTCATAATCTTCTAGAGTTTTCAAAATAATATGAAAAAGAAAATGAAATGTTTCCTTTTATCAGAATGAAGTGAAATGCTTTTATGAAAAAATGTCTTTGTATGCAATGAAAACAAATGAAATTGTAATACCCGGAACAGTAAACACCTATTTTATAGTTAAAATAATATTCTCATAATTAGAATACTCTTCAAAGAGTTATATATAAATATATTAGTAAGAAAAATATGATGACCTGAGCTTGACTAAGCATGGCCCATAGAATTAGTTCTTAGTTGCCATAGCATTTTAAGAGTTTTAGTTATTTTAGGAAGGCCTTAGAATCTTTGATTTAGCAACTTGAGCCCAAGAATGGAGTAACCCTAGAATGCTTTGTATAATTTCGGCCCTATTTAGAAACCCAGGCCCAATAGCTTTAAGTCCATGACCCAAACCCTAGTCACTAATGTCATGTGTCTTACATGTGTTGCACTATGAATCTGGACTTGATAGTGAACTAAGGGGGGAAGAGGAGTGTAAGGAAAACACTAACAAGTGGCTTGCACGCCTACCCTCGAGGGATTGCCATTTGTCAAGCATGTTAGAAACCTTCTAGAAGAATCAAGAGACAAAATGGACCTAGGAAGACTAAAGGACTTTCGGCTAACCCTTTTCCCACACGCCTAAAACCATTGTTTTGGCCCAGTTTCGAGTTCCAATATAGATATTATTGGAAATGGGAGCCTAGGGAAGAGAAATGTGGTTTTTCTAGGAAATCTGCATGGGAAACGAAACGGGCACAAGGGATTTCAAATTTATCAATTTTTGCCAAGTGTCAAACGTGCATTAAGCTTCTAGAAGATTAGATGAAGAGACTTATGCATCAAAGGACTAATATGCCCCTAGGATTTTGGCCACCACATCCCAAGCACCTCTTCACTTGCCACTTGTCACTTAGGTTACTATTAGACCAATGGCACATGAGGAGTCATCTTGGCAAGGAGCAATAGAAGATGAAGCAACAAAAGGGAAGGAGAAGAGTTGTGCTACAGTAAGAGGTTGTATAGCAAACTCTTGCTAAATTTTTGAATAATTGAACACAGTTAAAATTGGCAAGCTTATGTCCCTTTTTCCATCATTCATTAAATTGTGCGTACAAAAGACATTGCTCCAAGCATATCTCTATATCAAGCTATATCAAGCTATATGCTTGCGCAAACAACATTGATCTAAGCATGTCCCTGTAAGCTAATGGAATTATGGAAATAAGGTTGGCCATTTTTTATAATTAAAAGACTCAACCAGAGTTGTTCCGGTCTTGAGATTGGTACTAGATCTACTCATGGGACAATGCAATACATCCAATAGGGATGGATGCAGTCCCTAGAGGATGCATACCAGTGTTTTAAATTTCGTATTGTACCGGCCAAAATTTTTCGTTTCGGCCGTCCGGCCGGTACAGGTACTATATATGTTCCGTATCGGCTAAAATACCGGCCGGTACCGGCCATACCGGACTAAATTTTGGCCAGTACCAGTCTATATTTCGGCCGGTACCGGCCGATATTTCGGCCTATGTTTTTTTTTTTTTCATTTTTTCAAACTACAAACTTATTTTTTAACCCCTAATTCAGACTAGACTATTTATAATTTTTATATATATGTATATTTATATATAGACTATTATTTTGGAATATAATTTCTATATATATTTATATATATAATTTATTTATATATCGACTATCCCGAAACATTATCCCTAAACGCTATCCCGAAACGGTACCGATACCGAAATATTTCGTTCCAGTGCCTTAATCGGTACAACGTCCAGTACGGTATTCAAAACATTGATGCATACCCCGTGGCAAGAGACTATTAAGTCATGTGAGAGGACATCCCTACGTGATGAAGGGGAAGTAAAGGGTGCACAACCCACTTAGGAGACCATGCGTTCAGGTAAAATGATACAATCAACAATGAATAGAGATAAATGTGAAAATTTGGAGTAATATTGTATTATATATTTTTGTCTCCTATGTCATATCATTGCCAATATTCTAAAATTGATTTTCGGACCCTTTTTGAAATTATGCTGGCTATGAAACAATTTTGGTTGAGTTAAGAAAAGAGCCCTCTTCAGTTGGATCGATATGTGTTTTTCAATGTACTCGTTCGAGTTGGCGAGCATTGTCACTCTTTATATTGCTCACCTGGTTCGCATTTCGCAAGCACTTATCATTCTGTTTGCTCGCACTGTTACTTTTCCTTGTGCTCACCCGTGTTGGCAAGCACTATTAAACTTCAATGTGCTCGCTCGTATTGGCAACCATTGCTATTCTTTAGTGTGATCAGCCATGTTGGTGAGCACTCTTACTCACCCCGATGTGAAATGGTGTTGCTCACCCCAGAGCAAGCGCTCTTTGCTAGCTTCAGGTACAAGCATCTATGCTTGCCTCAGGCTTGGTACCTTTCTACTTCGCGGGTGAGCACTTCCTCTTTACTCTTTGCTCGCCCTTTGCCACGTCACATTTTGTAGCTTGCCAGGTTGGTGGGCATAGTTATTGTTTAATATGCTCGCCCTGGTTGGCAAGCAAGGTTATTCTTCAGTTTGCTCACCCGATTGGCGAGCATTGCTATTCTTTTGCTTTCCTGGTTGCGAGCACTCTTTGCATGCTTGGGTGTGAGATGCTTTCAGTTGGTAACCTATGCACATAATTCATAAAAATATCTTTATGTTTTTTTAAGAATTAAAAATTTTGTGATTATTCCTATATGAAATTATCTAGAAAGAAAGAAAATAAATATATGCTGGGCGATACATGCTGAGCGGCACCCTAGCATTGTCCTATGCATTAAAAGATGGTCTCTAACTCAGCTTCCTGATGAAAAATAAATCAAACAAGATTAATCAACTCAAAAGGATACAAACACAGAAAAGTTGTAAAATAAATTGTAATAAAAATATATATAGTTGGTAGACAACAACAAAAACAGTTTCTCATTTAATATCAAAACTCAGTTACTCAGATGAATCAAAATTGGAGTGCTACAAAATTCATGTGCCCGTCTTATGAAAGCTCAAGGGAATAAACCGCAACTCCATTCTGAGCAGACTTGATATGCCCCCACCTTCCCAAACGAGGTTCCTGTTGCAGGTGCATCTTATTTGTGTTAGCAATTATAAAATGTAGACACCAAATAACAATAGCAGCAACAGAATTCTATGAATTGGTGAAAAAATGACTAAGGGTTTCATTAACATTATCAGGGCTTCTTGTCCAAACTAAATCCAGAAATTTACTCTCAAAAGTTTATATTCTTTGTCCCTTGTGGAAGAATTTCTAAAAAGAAAAGCCTGGAGAAGCTCTATCAGCCCCACTAGAGGTGGAAGGAATGACACCAAAGTGCTAGAGAGACTGCGAACTGGGATTCTTTTGATCCAGAAGTTCAACTTCATGATTATCTCACGAGTTTTTTAACTCTTGAATCTTTTACTTGTATTTACTTTGAAACAAAAATCATTTTTCCCCCCTTGATAGCTCTTTTCCCCTATACTGTGCGTCCTCTGATCTTGCTGTACCTAACCTGGGTCCTATAAATATTAATGGCAGAATCTTATTTTCCTCCTCTTAATAGAAAGAGGGCTATCCTTTTTTTAATAACTGACAATCAAGGGTTTTCCTCAAACCACATCTACACAACCTTTCAACTCCTGTTACAACTTTGTTTTAAATAGAGAGCATTTATATAAAACTTGAAATTCAAATCAGATGAGAAGTAGCCACTATTACATTGGTTGGTTGTAAAATGAGTTATAAAAAGTTGTTTCCATATCATTATTCTTCAGTTTAATGGAAACACTGGTTTGGTTGCAATCTTCATACTTTGACGTGATATAACCTCAGAAAGCTCAAATTAAAAGATCATCTTTTCGTAAGTCATGCAAATTAAATCTCATAGCAATTTCAGAAAAGGATAACATAAAAACAAATTGCGATAAAGTCAAGGATGGGATCTATAAAGGACATTACCTTACCAACTCCAGCAACCAGGAACCGTCCAGATTTTGCGAAGGCCAAGGAATTTACAAACCCAACCTGTGGCACAAAAACTTTATAGGTAAGCAACAGTCAGAAATTTTAGGAGGCTCTCATAAACTCAATCAGACAACTGATTACATCTGAGTCCAACATCAAAAAGAACTATCAATAAGGCAAATGAAGATAGCAGAAAGAAAAAAGGGGGCAGGGTAAGGCAGAGATGCCAACTTGAAATATAACCACATTATGGGCTGAACTCTGGCTTAAAACAATTAAAAAAAAACAAAAACAAAAAGAGAAAAAACCCGACCCAAATTATTCCTGCCATCCACTTGTATTTGTTGACAAGACAGACAAACAACTATTTCAGGAAATTGACCTGACATTGACCTGAAAAAACAAGCAACTATCAATAGCTGCTTTTATGTTAGTTATTATTTAAAAAAATGGTATTTGTGGGATTAGAAATTTGAGTGTGTTCAATCGGGCTCTTCTTGGAAAATGGTTGTGGCGGTATAACCATGAGACAGAGGCTTTGTGGAAGATGATGATTGGTTCCAACTATGGGGGGCATGTGGCGGGGATGGAGTACTGTGGAGGTACAAGGGGCTTATGGGGTGGTATTTGGAAGCATATCAGACGAGGATGGGGTTTTTTCTCGATACACTAGAATCATGATGGGGGACAGATCTAGAATTAAATTCTAGCATGATATCTGCTGTGGAGATAGGGCCCTCAAGGACACATTCCCTATGGTTTTCAGGGTTGCACAAGAGCAGCATGCATCGGTGGCAGACCTATTAGAGATGTCAGGCAGATCAATTCAATGGAATGTGAACTTTATTAGGGCGGCCCATGATTAGGAAGTTGGCAGTTTCTCTGATTTCTTCAGCCTCTTGTACTCCGCAAGGTTGAGGACTTGAGGGACTGACAAGATGTGGTGGGTACCTGCTAGAAAAGGAACATTTTCTGTTCGTTCCTTCTATAAGGCCCTTACAAACCCACAGAACAATCATTTTCCATTTGGAGAAATAAAGCACCTCTAAAGGTGGTATTTTTCACATGGACAGCTTCTTAGGGCAAGATCTTGACTATGGACAACCTACGGAAACGCCAGGTGATTCTTATTGACTGGTGTTGTATGTGCAGGAAGAGTGGTGAGACTGTGGATCATCTGCTACTCCATTGTGAGGTTGCCAGGGTGTTATGGGATGATGTCCTTCGAAGATCGGACCTAGCCTGAGTTATGCCTGCTAGTGTGATCAAGATTCTGGCCAACTGGAGTGACGTTGGCAGTATTCCACAAATTACAGCTTTGTGGAAGCTCATTCCTATTTGTATTCTATGGTGCATATTGAGGGAACAAAATTATCGGAATTTTGAAGATAAGGAACTATCATTGGAGGAGATTAGATTGTTCTTTGTTAATACTTTATTCCTTTTTTTTATAAGTAAATAATACTTTATTCCTATGGGCTAGATTTTCTGGATTTTTTTGTTTCTGACAGTTGCACAAGAAAGCCATTACCTTTATTCCAGCCATCCAGAGCAGACTTTATCTGATGTTTCTGCACCTTTTTGCACTCCAACAGCCCAAATTCAAGTCCCAAGACTAGGGGGCTGCAAACACTTGTGCAAACTCTACGAGTTTTTTTTTTTTTACAACTTCTTAAATTTAAGTGAGTTTTTATCAAGTATTATGCCCATATTACAAAAATTTATGAATATTGACTTTAAGATGTTCATTACGACTCTAGGCAGCAAAATACTTGAAACTCTACAGTTTCAAAATCCAGTTTTGGTCAAAAAAGATTACGTGGACACATTCTGCCACATTGATCTTCTCTAAAGAAACCCTAAAAATTGGCTTCGGTAAGAACTTGTTAATCACTCATAGAAGTGTTTTTTTTTTTTTGAAGTATGACTCATAGAAGTGTTATGCATTAGCATATAATAATTTCTTTTTATAAGTAAGAAGATATTTTATTGATATTGAAATAGGCATAGCCCAAGTACACAGGAAGTATCCATGTGATTACATTAGCATATAATAATTAGGTAGTTCAAATCAAATTTTCTGTTATATTGAAGGGCCCAAACCCTAATAAGAAGAAAAGAAATTTTCTGTGATTGGCATAAAGTAGGTGTTTTTAATTATGAGCTACATTGCACAAGTTAAGTAGTATGATCATGCCTTTCTATGAGAGTAGCAAAAAAAACTCAAATATTATGCTATGTTAATGCCCTTTCATTGTAAGCCCCTTTTTATGCACCTATGCTATGATATGACAAGCAAGTGAGGAATAATGAATGCCTTAGCATGATGCATGCAATATTTAGTATTTCATGAATGAATTTATGCTATGAATAACTATATAAATGTCACAATGTGAAAGTATGAGGTTTGTGACAATGCCCATATCATGAATGTTATGAAAAGCTTATAAAAACCAAGATAAACGCCATAATGTAGGAATGAATGCAATAAATAATATGTTTGCCATATGAGATGCTTGATACCAATGCAAAGAGATGGATGGATATGCAAGCCACAGATTTTTTTTTTTTTATCAGTAAATAAAATTTTATTGATTAGAATAGGCAAGACACCAAGTACACGGGCAAAAGGTGTGGTCACTTGAGATGATTAGAACCATCAGTAGTCTAGCGGACCAATGCACGGTTAATGTCTTTTGGTTTGGCAAGAAAGCAAGCAAAAGACAACCATGACAAATATGTGGTCGATGTGTGTTTGTTAATTGCCATATATGCAATGTATGCTTAATTGTGTGTGGACATTTCCAAAGATAATCTGAAGTTAAAATAAGTTTATTGTATGGTGTACTACTTACTAAGTATTCGACTCGGTTTGTTTGTTATTGACGTTTTAAAAGTCCTGTAATGAGGGTGAAGATAACTGGACGGACCAGATCTAGATGGTGATACTTAGTCCATTCCATAAGTGTTTAACGTATAGGATTAATTTTGGTCTTTTATTATGTCATGATGCCATCAAAAATCTTATTATATCAGCTATTCAAACCTTATCCTGCTATGCTATATTTGTCATCAAAAGAAATGAGTCCAGGTTTTATTTTGGATCTCTTACCCAGTGTTAAGTTATTTTTGCAGGTAGCATTCCTAACCCAATGAGAAGGGGGTGTTACAAGCTGAATCTAAACCCCACCCCAAATCCACTCTTGGACCACTAGGCTGACCATATCTGCATTTCTAAGCTAGTCTAAAATCACAAATGATCATTTATCATTCTCGACCTTGGTAGCAGTTATTGAACAATTCATTTAAACAATCTTCCTACATAATAAATTATAGATAGCCTAAAAGTCTATAATCTTTGGTTACTACAGGTAGAAAACCATTCAATCGAAGAAATGGTGGAAGCAGATGCTATAATAAGAGGCCATATTCACACTGTTCTGTAGTTATAATCACAAAGTGAAGCTTTGTCACAATATTGCTTTGGCTTACCAACGGAAGGTCAAACAACGGTCGAATGTCTTTAGTCTCACTTTCAATAGCCCATAATCGAACAGAACCATTACCAGCTCCAGATGCAGCAAGATCACTGCTTCTACACACTGTGATCGAATTGACCCAGGAATATGCTGATAGACATCTATAACTTTCAGAACCACAGTCACCATTTTCTACAGCATGGGAGTCAATAGCATATTATTAGAATACAGGTCAAATGAAAAATCAAAAGGCAAAAACAATTAAATTGCTCGGACGTTTCAGATTCATTGATAAAAAACACTTGGTCTCCTCCCTAAAGGTGAAAGAATGTTATACAAACGTGGAAAAACCACAAATGCATGGGGAATAACAAAAGCACAGAGTAATAACAATAATTACCTAAAAATGGGTTGAGATATTTTCTTACTGACTACAAAAATATTTTCCCACATCCAAATACAGTAATAGAAGAAATACAAAGATTAATATAGCCATGTGATAAACTTTAGAAGAAACTTTCATGATAAACCATATGGAAACAAAATATTGCAGTTTTACCAATATGTCCATTGGGGATTTTCCCACTATTCTTTGGTTCGAGATTCTTGTTTGCACCCAACAAAGCATGAGCATTCTTCACAATGTCAACAGGCTTCTTTCGCAACGTGCTCCAAAGCTCAATACTTCCATCATCAGAACCGGATAAGAATTCGTCATTACTAACGAAACAACAACATTCCAGAGAAAATGCAGGGGCACGAAATACTAAACGTGACTCCTCAGGGACCTATTTCACAAGCATAGAAGTAACGTAAAGACCAAGTATCTGACAACTGAAAAAGATATCCAACTGGTATAGCACAAATACACCACAAGCTCAATGATACTAAAAATAATAGCCATTACAAAGTTTTTTTATTGGTAAAAGATAACCAATACAAAGACATGCACAGTATAGATTGTATAAATGTGATTTTTTTTTTTTGGCTAAATAATATAAATGTGAAATATCTTCAGTGGAAAATTGGAAATCATAGTAAGAACAAAACTTTTATAAGTTGCATAAATCTCCTTTATCAAAGGTGGTGGCGAAGATGTAGATTAGTTGAAAACATGTCCTCTCCTGTTTTGGCTATAAATCTTTATTGAAAAAAAAAAGCAAGTGGCAGAAAATATTTTTGAGCAGTCAATCTCCTAAAAATACCACCAAATCAATTCCATGTATAGTTTGAAGCAAAAAAAAATGCTTTAACTCTTCACGTCCAATTATCTTTTTGTAAGTGAACATTTTTTTTAGTCAACTCTTTACACTTGATGGTGGAGGAAAAACCCACCATTCAATGTCCTCTCTCTCAAATGTTAGACAATTCTTACCGCACAGACCAGGAAGACATCAACTACATTTTTATCGGTGAACAAGATTTTATTGAAAGAAGACACTGACTACATTTAGTATCACCGAGTACTGTGCATGGCCTAGTGATCTTCTTTGTGGGTCGACAAGAAGACTGCACCCTCATTTTGAGATTTTTTTCATAGCCATTCCTGTGTTAGGTATCTTCATAGGTGGCCAAAAGGAGTGAAGGGAATGCATACAAAACGAATGCTACCAGCATGTCCTTTCATTTCTTTTAGAAACCAGCCACACATCACCCTCTGTGCTCATGCAAAATTTCTATCATCCATATATTTCTATTTGACTGAGTAAATCTAAAGGCAGGAAATCACTAAAAGAGTGCTTACCTTAAACAACTGCATCGTTCGATCACGGCCAACAGTCAACACCCGTTCTTTACGATGGCAATCAATACTTAATATTTCATTTTGGTGACCAAATAATGTAGTTATGTATGCTCTGTCTTCTGCATTCCATATCTTGACTGTTCGATCAAATGAACCAGAGAAAAGTTCTGAAGTCCCTTGCCTGAAACTTAAACATGATACAGGTCCTCCGTGACCTTGAAAAGCCTGTCAACACACAACTAAGCAATAAGAATAGCAAATAAAATCCATACCGTCACAGGTTTTAAGGATGGCCTTTAACAACTGGACATAGAAAATTTTATCAGATAAAAGAAATGTTCAGGCTACCAAAAAAAAGAAAAAATAAATAAATAGTCACATGAAGGGTCCCCCAGAGCTCAGCATTTTGTCTGCCATTTTGAAAAGCTTCACACCTTGTGCATGTTAATAAATGACCAGACAGGAAGATCATGTTTATCAATATGTGCATTTTATGGGTGCCAAAACATATTTGGCATCTTTGCTCACAATCTAGACTAATTTTTGTAAAGTAGTTAAACTCTTAAATCACGATAACTTATAAACCAACACACGCAATTTCCACAACATAAGTACCAAACCAGATTTACCCTAATATGCTCTCGCGTACGGGTATCCCATAGATGAATATGCCGATCTACACCACCACTTGCCAAATACCGACCATCGGAGCTAACAGCTAGTGCTAAGACACGTTTACAATGCCTTGTGGCTGGACCTTGCGGATCCTTGGCCCCATGGGACCTTAGTACGTCATGGCTAGGCCACCGATAACTTTCATGTATCCCACTAACTACATCCCAATGCAAAATGGTTCCATCCTTTGAAGCTGAAAATCCCTTCAAGTCATCCTCAGATAGAGCCACTGCAGTGACAGGCTGTCGATGCTTAACCAAGACCCGGAACTCATCAGCACTTTCTGGCTTTTGAACCCTGCAGCACATGAATTAAACATTATAAGCATCCTAGACTAAGTTTTTTGGATCATCTCCAAACATCTAACTGGTATGTACATGTTCTCCACTTCACCAAACAAACAACATTAAGCCAAAACCATGTTGTTCAAAGTCATCTTCAATATCCCGGCACTTCAAAGAAATGTTAATACCATTAAAGAGTCTATTTCAGGATTATACAATTGTTTACAGTATCCATCGGCGAAAATAAGCAATTTAATGCTTGAGTAGCAAGCTTCTATCTTTCCAAAAATGTAACCGGAGACTTATGCCATAATTTCCTCATCAAAAGTAGCATCCAGTCCACACGAAAACCAATAAAAAGACTAACACCAATAAACCATCCACACATTACAATGCCATATGAGGAAGAGACGTAATACCACATGCTTGTGGCCCAAATTACGTCAAAACTCTCAACTTGAAATGCAACCCAATGCTACTCTAATCGAGTTAGAAGTAACAATACCTAGATGCAATGGCTCGGCGAACACGGCCGGTCTCCTCGAGCTGCTCCTCTTGCAAAATCCTCGCCACGAGGGCGTCCCTCTCGCCTTGCATCTCGCCTTCCCTACCTTCCTTTTCCTCGTCATCCTCCTCTTCTCTCGCCGCAATCTCTCGAACCTTATCCAAGTAAGCCCTGGCCACGCGCTGCCTCTTCTCGCCTGCAGTCTCCTCCGCCAACTCGGACTCCTCTACCCCGATTTCCCCTTCGTCCCTGTCGGAACCAACCAACCCATAGTCCTCGTCCGAGTCGCCGCTCTCTATCACGTCACCGTCATTCTCAGTCTTCCGCGGTTTCTTCGGCTCCGTTATGAAAAATGGGTCCCGTGATAACCTCTTACCCTTCCTTCCTCCTCCTTTCGGAACCGGACCTTTCTTCTTCATATTCTCGAACCGTGGGAGATAATCAAGAGAGAGAGGTGGCGATTTTGATTGTTTGGGTTTTTCTCTTTACGTTTCGTTCTTTCTTTCACTGGAGCCGTGGAGCGAAACCTTAGGGTTTTTCAGAGGGCTTTGAACCTTTGAGGGGTTTAACGTGCCAACGGTGAAAGTCTTTTTTCTTTTTTGAGTTCGGAGATGGTGTAAGGTACTAAGGTTAGTCATTACTAGTGAGATGTAAAATAAAAATATTTTTATAATTTATTTTATAAAAATATTTTTTTAAATATTATTATACAAAGTGTTATGAAAAATATGTGATATGTATTTATAATTTTTCATATCAAAATTTAAAAATTTTGTAAATAATATTAAAACAGTTTTAATAAAATATTTTATTAAATTTTAGAAAAAAATTAAATAAGAATATTGTACAGAGTAAAATAGCTCGGACATGTTAGATTTTACAACATAATACGTTACCACACAACTTTTTACAAATTAAAAGCATTAATATTAGAGAAATTATAAACCTGTCTTTCCAAACTTTTTCTCCATTTACAATAGAGTTGTAAAACAATTACATAAAAAAAATTGTATCTTTATTATTTTATTTTTAAGTTATTATTTTTTTCTTTTAAGTTTTTATTTTTATTTGTTTTTTCTTACTTTAGTCTCTTTTTCAGAATTTTATTAATTTTAATTTCATCTGTATACATATTTTTATTTTTATTTTCTTATGTTTCTTGTTAACATGGCATGTTAATTGGAAGAGTTTTTATATTCATTATTTTCACACACCATATACCACATTTTTTTATTCTTCTTAACTAATTGAATTCTTCTACTTATCATTCATACACTATATATTTGATAAGAGAGAAAAAAAATTAAAAAATTATGTGTAATATATAGTAGGAGAATGATTAATAGAATTTCTCTTCTTAAAATTTGTTTTGAAATTGTCGAAAAAGTTTACTATGCATTTATGACACGTGTTTGCCCTTAACTAATCACGACATGATAAGTGAGTGTTATATCAACAATTTTCCTTAATAAATCAACTAAATTTAGGCCCCATTTCGATTTAAAAAGTGTTTCATCTCATCTCATTTCATTTCATTATTACAATTTTTCTTAATTTACACACAAAATATAATAAATAATTCAATTTTTTCAAATCTCAAAATAATAGTAATATTAAAAAATAATATTCTAACAATATTTTTTCAACTTTCATCTTTTATCTAAAAATATCTCATCTCATCTCTGAATCCAAACCAGCCCTTAGACAGATGGCGAGCTTTTGTATCGGTTAAAGTTTTTTTTTCTTTTTAGTAATTTTTTGTATATTTTTATTGTAAAAAATATAAGAAAATAAACAAATAAACTACTAAAAACTAAACAAACATGCATGCTAAAAAAACTCATTTCAGTACAAATATTCGGTAGTTCTATCATTTTTCCCATTTTAATATAGGAAAATGTTGTGCTTGTTACCGCTCAATTATACTGCTTGGCAACGTGACGATCACATATTTATATAAGGGTTTTATTATACATCAACTACTATTCACCCCCAAACCCCACACCTGATAGATTATTCTATTTTTTTTTCGTAGAGTGTGGAGTATAGGATAGTAAATAGTGACTGATGAAAAGAATTATTCTTTATATAAAACAAAAACAATAACATCCCCATATGTTCGATCCCCCTCCTCTTAGTTTGAAACCTAAATAAAAATAAGAAGCAAATCAATCTCCGTCACTTACACAGATATTCAATCGCTCTTCTGATATAAAATAACTCATTTATATTACTACAATACTATTGTAGGATCTAAAAAGAAAGCTTTTGGAAGAATTAAATTTTTAGACTCTGCTTAGTAGCATTTCTGTGTCTACCAAAATCCTCATATATCACAGGACTGACAATCTATGTAGATGGATGCATGACTGTAAATGGGTTCTCCCTATAACAATGACACAAAAACTTTATGAAAATCCAAGCGCCCTACATTTAAGAAAAAAATACAAAAACAAAAACAAGGCTCAACCAATCTCATAACTCCATTTTGTCTCTCTATTATCCAAGGAAAAATCTAAGGGTTTGCAGCTACAAAGATGTTCGTATATTTTTTAGCTATAAAGATGCATCTTTTTCTCTTTTGTTGCAGATATAGTGCATATTAATTTTGGTGTCTGTATATTTTGTTGTAAAAATTATATTCAACAGCCCTACACCGCACACATGTTGAGAAAAAAATAATAAAAAGATAAAAAATAAATACTTACATCAATAAGCGTGTGGTGTAAGGCTACTAAGTAGAAGAACTCTTTTATTTAGGATTTGGAGAAGCATATGGTAGATGGTGATCGAGCAGATGCAGATCGTTTTGTTTTTTCTTTTCTTAAATGGATAATACTATTTAGCCTCATGATCTTGCCCTCTCATTTTGACCGTTCGTGTATTTTTTTTTTAATTTTTTTCTCTATGGTTAAAGAAGTGACTACTAGTGAATTTGTAAATTTTTTTTAAATATTTAAATATGTTTAAAAAATATTTGAAAGAAGAAAAAAAAAAGTACAATTGCACTAGTGGTAACTTTGAAGGGCAAAATCATGAGATTGAGTACTAGCACATTTTTTTAAATACGTGGCAAAGGGTACAAAAGAGCGGTAACAAATAGTAGACCAAGTAGCACCCTCTTTAATATATGGGTATTACCTAAGGCATCATTTTGGAACTCTTTTAGTCTTTTATGCTAAGGGCCATTTAAAAATATGAACAAACACTAGAGACTATAACGATAATTCTTATTATTAAAGTAACAAATGTATCTCTTGAACATATTCATTTTTAGAATAATAATATAGATGCAACTATCTTACATCATGCTAATATAATGGAAGGAGTAGGTATTGCGATATAAGGTCGTACTCTTAATAAAGGTGTAGTGAATAAATAGTTCTCATATTTATTCAAGCTACAATGAGTGCGCTGTAACGCTCGAGGTAAGGGCATATCAATCAAATCAAGGGAAAGAGTAAGGCTAGTAAGCCTTCAATTTACCCCTTTGGACCATACACTTAAAGCCCTCAGAACCATAATCATAGTGCGAGAGAAAAAAACCACACAAAGGACAGATACCACTTTAGATAATGCGACGGTTTTTGGAGGAACAATGCAAAGCAGCGAGACTGGAAGCCCAGTGCCTGCAAGCAAAGGAGGAACGCCACCAAGATGAAGAGAGTTATCGGAGGGCAAAAGCCCTAATAGTGAAGATTCTGGACCACGATGGTACAACTAGGGCACCTCGAGGAGAGAAACGTGTGATTTTGGAGCGTTACGAGCAAGAAAAGGGCAAGGTCCTATGATGCCAAACTTAGCGGCTAGGATACAAAGAGCACAACTGGAGAGCAACGCGACAGAAGCCAACAAAGGAGAGAGCTCATGCCCCGATAGTGGACAGTGAAGGTTCACTAACAAATTGAGGTGAGGGAAGGGATGTGCTTCAAACGGTGCTGACAGAGAACACCATGGAACACCCCATCTCGTGAGCCTTACTTGTAAGGACAAATCAAGAGAGAACCCTCACTGATGATGAAATTCCTTGTAAGGAGGGGAAGATATGAGGACCACGTCAATGCAAGGACACAAATTGCCAATCAAGTGTGAGTGAAAGGAAATGATGAGAAGCCATTCCATTGGATTGGTGAAAAATAGTCACGGGTGCTGCAAAGTACAACTAGTTCATGTGAGCAACATTGTGCAAAAAGTCTGGCTGAGACGTCTTAGCGCAAGGTGATAAAGGGCTTTTAGCCTTATGGTAGGCGATCTAAAAAAGTCACCCAATGCACGAAGGTGAGAAACAGAGAAACAGTCAAGGACAAGACCTTTGACGTATGAGCTTTTCGAGATTATAGAAGCCCAAACTCTGTCTAAAGAGTCACATCAAGAGTGGGCCTACATAAAAAATTGTGACTCAGCATATCATATTGTTTGAACCCCGAGGTATTGTCCAACACCACGTGGGAGACCCTTACTCGAAGAAAGATTGAGGATTGTACATAAGGTAGACTGTAAGGACGTGTGAACCAGACCCTGCCAGTCTGTCTCTGTCATCCAGCAGTAGGACGATCAAGACTAAAGGAATCCTATTTGAGCACGTCTAGAGTCAAAAAGACGTCAAAAGCACACTTGATGATCCCGTTCTATAAAAGGCTTAAGATAAAAGTCAAAATCTAACTTATAAGATCATGAACACCTAAGAGCTATTGGAGTCAGATTCTTCAAATGAATCAAGTGACTTTATAGGACATAAAGAAATGAGCAACGCAATGCTGCCATAATTCTAAAGCAGCGAGGTAGGTTATCTTCTAAGATAATGTCGAGGAATAGGGGTAAATGTTATGTGAGGATATTATGAAATCTTGGCATATAAATACTCTATAATCTCTCACTTTCTAATTATGAAATAATAAATGTTTCTACCATTATATTTACGAATATTTTTATTTCGATTTTCTGAGATTTGTTTTTGGTGTCATCTCTATGTGAGTAATCGTATCGTATGTCAATAATCCTGGACATGAAGGATGATCCCCCGAACCATTCCTACGATGTGTCACCAAGAGCTTCATACAGGTAGAGAGAGTTTTTGTGATGATTGGAGTGGGGCAGTATCGTGTTGGCCTCACCTGATAGACGGGACTAAGAATCCCTCGGGCGTATCTCGTGTGGTGTCTTCAAGTTTGTTGGTTGGATATATGTTCTCCAGTGCAACATGTATATCTCTTTGTGAGAGTCGATCTGTGTTGGGGACATGCGAGTCGACTTGCATCACTTTGGTCGGGTGGGAGTGATTTCTCAATTCTGAACGGTGGAGTGGCTCTCCCCCCTGTTGGGCCATCAGGCAACATATGTCTAAGTAATGAATATCTATGTGAAAATTATGAACAATTATGTGATTGACTTGACGAGTTTTACGTACCTAAAAAGAGGGTGATTCCTCGCCTTTGCGACATATATATATAGAGTTTTGCACATAGGGTAATTTCTCAGAGGGTAATTCCTCGCCATATTTATATATGTGTTTTAGGGTGATTCCTTGCTATGTTTACGAATACATGTATTTTTGCCTGAGAGTATGATTCCTCTCCACACACTAATACATGCGTTCACTCATTTCATTACATGAAACTATTCATTGCATATCCACAAACATTGTTTCTCATTATTGTTCTTATCATAACTGCCTAAACTTGCATATGGTTTCGATGTTAGAACTATAGACTTTGATGCAAAGGTAGATTCATGAGTGATACTCGAAGATGAAGAGCTAACTCATCCCAAGCAATAGGCGTGTAGGCTTGCTTTCATTGTAGAACCGGTCCACTTATGGGAGATGTAGTTGTAATTATCAGTCAAACGACCATATGTGTTTGGTCGGCCTTATTTTGGGCGTACAAATCAAACGACTGGATATGCCTATAATTATTTAAGGAATAGAGTGACTTGTGGATATTGTGTGAATGTATCTATGATTTGTTGACTTCTGATACTATAACATTTAGCCTTCAGATTAAACCTTTACTTTTCCACTGCAAACCATATTTCCATTTCCTTACACGTGTACTTCATAGTGAACATTGCATGCCTAACCAAATTTGAAACTTGGGTGTTGCCGATCGATTGACAACCATGTCACCATAGATCCTTGCCAGATCTTTTACCTAGGAACGGGCACCAAATCCCAAGTTCTACATATATATATATATATTCCATTTTTTTTTTTTACTTTGTGGTCTCTAGAAAATACTTAAATGTACTTCAACAAGCCAAAATCTAATTTCTATCACATGGGAAGACGAAGGCTGGATCAAGGGGAACCCTATTTTTCCTCTTCTTGTGTTTTTTAATTTTTGTTTTCTTTGAAGAGATACTAATGTAGTGAACATTGTTCACATAAAAACATTTTAATACATCGTTTGGTGCAAAGATTCATTGAAGATGATGAATGGACGGAAGAATCAACTGATCAAGTTGATAAATCTATAAAAAGAGAGGCCAATTAAATATTGTTTTAAAATAAGGGAATCTTTCATAAATGGATTTAAGACCAAGGATAATTTAATATATATTTACCATTTAGATAGTAAAAATGTTTTATCACATCTTATCATTACAATTTTTTAAATTTTCACATAAAATATAATAAACAATTCAACATTTTCAAATTAAAAATTAATAATAATATTAAAAAAATAATATTCTAACAATATTTTATTCAACTTTCAACTTTCATATAAAAGTATCTCATCTTACCTTTCAAACCGCACCTTAGTTTTACAATTTTTGAGAAAATCTTGATAATTTTTTAGAAGATTTTGAAATGGGTTGTTTATTAAGTTTTGTGAAATGTGGGAGAAAATATTAAATAATTTGTTGTGAAGTATGTTTTGTATTGTGGTATATGAAAGCAGATGGTAAGATTATAAAATGTTTTGAATATAATTTTTTAAGATTAGTTCTTGTTTTGAATTTTTATAAAAGTTGTTTTAATTTTTGGGTTTGGATAATAATTGGATAAGACGTTTAATATTCGAAATATCTTTTATATATTTTTTTAAAAATTTGAAGATGTTGGTTTGATCTTGAATATTTTTTGTTTCAAAATTTTTGAGAAAAGGTGAAAGCCAAACATGCCTGAGTAAAAAAGAGTCATTGATTTGGTCCATTCACTTTTTAACTAAACATTTTTTGCAAAATTTGTTGTAATTTTTTTAACTGACAACAGTGATTATGGTGAATAAATATGAACAAAAAAAAAAAAAAAGTTCTTATCTATTTGTCCTTGAGAAATACCATCTACAAAAGGGACAAAAATTATACAAGCTGATGTGATCTAAAATGATGCATTAAATTGTAAAATATATTTTGATGTAAAGTAAATTTAACGTATAACATAATTCCAGTTAACATGTAAACTTATTTTAATATGAATTATTTGTAGACCCAACACTATTTTTTTATTAGAACACATCTACTAATTTCTTTGGTACTTTGTAAGTCTAACTCTAGTTTTTTAATTTAAAAATGGTCCAAAAGATGAAATTCATTCCTTCTATTTTTGGTTTCTTTGAAATTGGAACTTTCCATTGATGAAAGTTTATAAGAGACTTAGCAGTTGGCAACCAAGGTGTTTTAAAAAATTTTCAATTTTTCTCATAATTTTATCTATAAAAATTACTTAAACATAAAAAAAAAACTTTTTTTTTTATTTCAAATTTTTATCTAATCATTACTTAAATACAAAAATCAATACAACTTTTACAAACTCCAAAATAAAACAATCTTAACAAATTATATTGAAACAATTTTTCAATTTTCTCTGTCTACTTTCACAAACTCTAATGCACTTATTTTAGAAAAATATCTTTATTAAGAATTTTATCTTTATCTAAGGGTGAGCTCTGAATACTTGATAGATTCGGATTCCTCAACTCCAAACTCCGAATCTGATAAGAGTTCGGAGTCCAGAAACAACTCTGATTTCGACTTCGAGAAAGAGCTAACTCTGGTTATACTTTGCTTGCTCAATATCGGAGCCTGGAGTTCCCATTCGGAGTTGGGTTTCTTCTTTCCCAACATCTAAACAAAGATTAAGAAATTTCTATATTACTAAAAATAACAAGAATCTCATATATTTCAAATACAACAATATAATCAAGGCAATAATTAAGCTATGTTTAGATAGTGAGTTGAGATGAAAGTTGAATAAAAATATTATAAAGTTAAAATATTATTAGAAGATATTTTTTTAAAATATTTTTGTTTTAAGATTTGAAAAAATTGAATTGTTTATTGTATTTTGTTTGAAAGTTTGGGAAAGTTGTAATGATTAGATGAGATGAAATGAGATGAAATGAATTGAGATGATTTATGAAAACAAACCAGGCCTTGGAATCCCATAGCTTGTCTCTCACTCTCTCATTTGAATCTTCGATGAGAAGTTGAGATGACTCATATTTGCACCTAATGCCTACACAACAACAAGAGCATGAATTAGGATTAAGAAGACAAGAACGAGAGACTCAAAGAAAGAGAAAGAATGCGAGGCTAAGAGAGAGAACAAAGAAGTAGAGGAAGTAGAGAGAGAAAACAAAGCGGCTGAAGAAAACGAAATGAGTAGGGTTAACTGAAAGAGATGAATATATAGGAGGAACAAAATGACGTCGTTCTAAAATTTTCTTAAAAAAATATATAAAATAAAAAGTTGCAATATTTTAGTCTCATGGGAGCTCAAATGCCGGTAATGTGGTTTACAAAAACTGTCCTAACTATTAGGCTACTCGTAACTCACTTTTATCATTTATGTTACAATATAAAATATATTAAGTATACCTAATAAAGTTGGAGTTGGTAGTTCAAAATTTTGTTCAAAGGAAAATGCTGAATACAATCGTGCCTTGTCCCCGTTGCGGCCTCGGCGCCTACGTGGCATTAATGCTAAACGACGTCGTATGATAATCTGAATTTGGGTTCGCATTCGCTTCTTCCTCTGGCATCCCTCTCTTCCCTTCCCTGTTATCCCATCCCTCTCTTCCCTTCCCCGACGCACGAACCCTAACCCACGAACCCCGAATTCAGTTCGCATTCGCTTCTTCCTCTGGCATTCCATCCCTCTCTTCCTTCCCCCCGCATCCAATCCCTCTCTTTTTCCCCCACGCACGAGCCCTAACCCACGAACCCGCGTACCCGCAAAGTTCCACATCCCCCGCATTCCTCTCTTTCGCACGAACCCTAACCCTAATCTACCGTCCTCTTCAGCCTTCAAGCCGCGAACACACACGAACTCGCAAACCGTTCTCTCTTCTCCACGACCCCGCATCCCTCTCTTTCGCACGAACCCTAATTCTAATCTACCGTCCTCTTCAGCCTTCAAGCCGCAAACACGCACGAACCCGCAAACCGTTCGTTCTTCTCCACGACCCCGCATCCCTCTCTTTCGCACGAACCCTAACCCTAATCTACCCGTCCTCTTCAACCTTCAAGTCGCGAACCCACACGAACCCGCGAACCGTTCTCTCTTCTCCATGACCCCGCAAAGCTCCATCCCCGTCGTCTTCACCCCTGAGGTGGCGATGGGACACGGTCCTCCTCTGCTTGATTAACCCCCCAGGTTTTCTTTGGATTGTTGCTTTTACTTTTATGAATCAAATTTGTGCTTGTGATTTTAGTATTCATTACTTGATTTGAATGTTTGATTTTGATTCTGTTTAAGGATATATTTTGCAATTTGAATTTTTTACTTTTTCATTTATCTTTGTACCTTACATTTGAATTAGGGGCTGTATCTTTTTTTAATTTATCTTTACATTAGAATTAAATGGGGCAGTTAACTATGTTTCAAGAAGTTTGTAGTTTGGATTGAAGTGAGAAAGGGTAACATCCCGACTTCATTGGAAAAATTAATTGCATAGTTATTAGTATTAAGAGGACATTTCTGGCAATTATTATATATTCATTTGGTGTAAATGATGATTTGAATGTTTGATTTTGATTCTGTTTAATGATATATTTTCAATTTGAATTTTTTGCTTTTTCATTTATCTTTGTACCTTACATTTGAATTAGGGGCAGTATCTTTTTTTATTTATCTTCACATTAGAATTAAATGGGGCCGTTAACTATGTTTCAAGAAGTTTGTAGTTTGGATTGAAGTGAGAAAGGGAAACATCCCGACTTCATTGGAAAAATTAATTGCATGGTTATTAGTATTAAGAAGACATTTCTGGCAATTATTATATATTCATTTGGTGTAAATGATTAATTAAAACTTGCTGTTATTCAATTTTATTCCATCATTATTCAACTGTTATTCAATTGTTTTATGGGGTTCATCTTAGAATGTCATCATCATCATCTTCATCAATATCTTCTTCATGTTTTCCCAAACGTACTTTGGGAAAACCATTGTGCTTTTGCGAGCTCGAAGCCACATTGAAATGGTCAACTACTGCGAAAAATCCTAGATGACCCTTCTTAGGGTGTTCAAAGTACAATACCCAGATAACTACATTATTTGTTGCCTAAAACATTTTTTTATATATATTAATTTAATATGATTGTAGCTCATTCATCTCTAATACAATACAATATATGCATGAAATAAGTAGGGCTTACCATACTGTAAGTTTTTCAAGTGGTTGGATGGTAATGAAGTGATTGAGCTACAAGTTGAAGAAAGAATGAATGAACTGTTAAAGAAAGAGAAAGAGGTCGAGAAGATACTCGAGCTTCTTGAAAAGAGGGAGATTGAGTTGCGTAAGATAGTGAATCGCCTCGAGAGGGTGCAATTGGTACTATCCAATAAAAGTGACAAGATTATGCAAAAGGAGTTGGTGTTTAATGCACAAGAAGCAAAAATAAGGCATGTAGGCACGCTATTTCAGATTTATTGATGTTTTGCATTTGTACATATATTTTACCTAGTGTTATATAAGTAATTTGGGATTGTTGTTAGTTCTATGTTTAGGTATTGGACTTGTACATTTGTTTTAACTTCGTATTGGACTTGTACATTTCTTTTAAGTTTGTATTGGACTTAAAGCATGTCTCTCAAATGGTAACCTGTGGAGATTATGAGGGTTTCAGCAGATACTAGAGAATGCTTGTGAAACAGATGCTAGAGAATGTATGAGGATTTGTATTGGACTTGAAACAGATGCTAGAGAATGCTTGTGAAATAGAAATAGATTGATAGAGGATTATGCATATACAAGCAGTTTATCTAAACTGTGGATACCCAGTTTACAGTTGCTAGAGCAGGTCTTAGCATACCGTTTGTTGTGCAATTTCGTTGCACATTTATCTAATTAAGCAAATGGAGTTTACAAGCAGTTTATAAGCAGATTGATAGTCATGCCATCAAACGCTCTTGTACAATACAATATAATTAGAAACCACACCAAAGATAAAACATACGGCCTCTAAGGAGGGGTTATTCCAGATACTCTAAATCTCCCTCCTCTCTTCATTATAAACCTATGCATGAATGTCTTCAAGGAAAGGATAATAACGGGTTTCAACTCCATCAAATTCTATATAGAAGAGAATATGCTGCACCAATGTTAAATGGATTTAAACTCCATTTGGCTGTGTCCATAACAAGAGTATAAAAAAAAAAAGAAAATGGTAACCACTCAAGCTTATATAGATTGGTATGCAATGCTTTACTCATCATGAATTCTTTAGTACAAAATATCCAAAATACACAACAAAGTTCCTCCAACCCAACCATAACAACAAAGTCTCTTAAATATACACAAAATATCCAAAATACACAACAAAGTTCCTCCAACCCAACCATTACAACAAAATCCCTCAAATATACACAACATATCCAAAATACACAACAAAGTTCCTCCAACCCAACCATAACAACAAAGTCTATCAAATACACAAAATATCCAAAATACACAACAAAGTTCCTCCAACCCAACCATTACAACAAAATCCCTCAAATATACACAAAATATTCAAAATACACAACAAAGTTCTTCCAACCCAACCATAACAACAAAGTCCATCAAATACACAAAATATATCCAATCCATGATTACAACAAAGTCCCTCCCTCAAATACATTCAATAAAAAAAAAGAACCCTTGCAATACATTCAATACACAAAAATGTTTAACGAGGAACCCATCATTGTAACGGTTGTGATCCATCTAATCCAAATTGAATCTGTAAAGAATAAACAACAAAATATATTTTTCAGGTAACATCTATAAACTTGAAAAAAAAGCTATGAACCACTTACGCTTTATTGACTCTGCATCACTATTTCTCGGGGTTGGGTTCCAATAACATCTATAGCCACGCTTTCCCTTTTTGAAACAGCCTGCTAGAAATCAAACGTAAATATATAGCGAAATAATAGAAATTTGTAATAAGTTTATTAATATACCATCTCAGAAGGGCCAAATAAATTCCTGCATACTTCTACGGTTGGTGTATCTCCTCCATCCCCTAATAATTATTTAAGAAACAAAATTACATTAACTCATTTTCTTTGTCAACAAAATATAAATAAAAAGCAGATATTAAAATATCATCACCTCTTTACGCTTCCCCTTTGCTGGTGCTTTCTTGGTCTTTGCTTTAACTTTTCGCATGTCTATCTCCATCCTGGATGCTCTCCTTAGAGATGGAGGTCTGCCTTTACCTCGCACAACATGAGGACTACGTACTTCCCTAGAACTACCAACCGTAGTGTCCTTTGCCGTACTATCAACATTGGAACCAATTTGAGTCATCGATGGGGGTTCTTGATTGGCACGATACAAATCAATCATTGCATATAACTTAGTACTCGCATCCTCAGTATGCTCTCTTGAACCTGATGCGAGAGTAATCATCTGATAACAGATATTTAAAAGACTTGAATATCTATTACAATATGCCCGTTGTTCCCCTCCATCATAGCTGCTGTGGATTAATGTGTATTGCCTTTTAATATCTTTCCTCCATCGATCTAAAATGTACATTTCTGGCAAAAATTTAATATCGTTACACCTGAATACGGCCAAAATATGCCGACACAATATCCCCTCATCTCAAATAATCCACAAGAGCACTTTGCAACTGCATCTTCGCCACTAAAGTTCACAAAATGGGTAACCGGCTTAGTGAACTCTTCCAAACAAATTTCATCCTCTACCATATATGTTTTTATTGCACTATCACTTTTATGTAACTTTGGATTCAAGTCAATAATGCCATTAACTTGCTGCTGAACTTCTTTAAATTTAGCATTTGTGTACAACTCTTAAAACCTCTTTTCAATCGGAGATCTAGGTATGCAGGAGATTGTGGCATTAAATGACTGGAAGTCTGCAAGATTTTCATTCTCAATCTTTTTTTTCAACGCGTTATCAAATTGGTCTACAAATTCCTTCAAGTTTATCCTAGAATAAACATAACCATCAAAAAATGCATTCATGCTCTCGCTTCGCTGTGTTGTACTCATTCCAGCCCAAAAACACTCTTTCAGAAATGCTGGTACCCAATGTTCACGCTCAACATATAGGCTTTGCAACCACGCATTCTCATGTAAGTTGTAAGTATTAATCAACTGATCCCAACATTTCTCAAACTCATCAACAAGTTGAGTGTCATATACACATTTTATCAATGCATTTTTCATCCCAGTTTTGTACGAACTATATGAGCCAAGCTTCTCGGGGACTTTCTTTAGTATATGTCAAAGACAAAATCTATGCCGGGTTTTTGGGAAAACAGTTGCGATTGCATTTTTCATTGTTCTATCCTGATCAGTGATAATAGACTTCCATCCATGCATTGCAACCATGTCTCGAATAACCACACAAAGGTCTTGGTATCCTCACTAGAAATCAGGCCTGCTCCTAATAAAATTGACTGTCCATGATGGTTTACACCAACAAATGGTGCAAAGGGCATCCCATATTGATTCGTTAGGTATGTGGTGTCAAATGTGACCACATCACCGAAAATCTTGGTACGTTGCTCTACTACAGGGGTCTGCCCAGAAGACGTTCTTTAACCTCCCCTCATCATCTATATCCATCATATAAAAGAACGAGGATTTTTGTACTGCATCCGTAAAAAGTAATCTCGGAGCGCTCCAGCACCACCTGCTCCAAGTCGTAAATGTCTGGCCTTGTCAATATAATTACGACAATCCTTTTCAAAAAATGAGAGGTTCTCAAATCCACCCGCGCTAACAACAAGAGATCCGTAACTCTTATTCGTTCGGATGCCAGCCAAATCATTTGTATCAAGGACCCTTTTTACGGCATCACTAACTTCTCTATTACATCGAAAGAAACGGGATTTCTTTGGACTGAGGCCGTGGTTATGGATATTATGTACAGTCGTCAACCGAAGCACACCATCTTGCCTTAAGGCATTAATCTTTGCCTTACATTCAGTTTTCCCTGTCGGACGTGGGTTGGCAACATTCAACGTCCTATTCCGGGCCTTCCCACCGCGGGCACAAGCAAGGGTGACATATCTAACGGACTCATCTTCTCCTCTCTCGGTCCATTTTGTCATCACCCCAAACCCGCATTTCTTACCATATTCGTTATAATAACTTAATAAATCTTCAAATGAATTAAACTCCATTCCCGATTTTGACTCTTTAATTGTATCATCATCATCCACTTGGACATTCTGAGATATCTCAGCACTGCCATCTTCAGGTTTCGTAGGACTTGATCTATCCTCAGTACATTCTTCAGCTCTAGGGGATCCACATGGCGCTTCAGTTTCCCCACCATCAGGTCTATTATCATCTGAACCAACTATTCTGCTTGTGGCGGAGCTTGTATTGCTGATAGGAGTCGGAGGTTCCATGATATGTTGAAATGGATAACCAGCATTCTGCAATAAACACAAAAAATTTGCAATTAAATTCCTACAAAGAAGCCAACTTATTTTTTTTAATAGGTGCAAAGAAACCAACTTATTAAGAATAAATCCTGATCAGTTATCACTACCTGTATGTTGATTGGATATTGGTTGCCAACCGGATATGGTAGAAAAGTCGGTGACCACGTAGGCACTGGTCCAAAGTAACCAGACATGTAATTTGGGATATTTGGACTAGTTAATGTTATGGCTTAACATATTATTAGATAAAGTTATTGATGTATTTTTGAAATAAATATCGACTCAACAATACCAATGTTATTGATATATTAAATCGTATAACATACATACCTCGGATGGGGGATTTGAGCTAGATAATGTTTGCGTACTTGGCTGTTCTTTTTCGTTTCTCATTCTGAAAATTAGTATAAACTATCAAGACAGCTAATTGACATTCAGCAGGTGGGTTTTTATAGCTGGAAAAAAATAAACTATCATACAAAGGCGGCTAAAATGTCATTCAAGGAATTAAAGTGCCAAGTGAAAGCACATCAATATATTACAGTTCGTAGCATATATAGGGCGGTGATAGCTTAGCTTATATTTAAGAAAGCTATAATACTATTGGACTTCAACCCAAGATATTTTCTTTTATCATAAACAGTTTTGAAAATCTAAAAATATCGGATGACTAGATGTTATCAAGTTCGAATTATCTGCCTTCTTCCATCTCTCACTATTTTCTTGTTTGATTCACTATAGTAATATTAGTAAATTAGTTGGCCAACTCTCATTTTCTTAAAACTAAAGAATACTTAATTGAGCACATATCAAGGCTGCTTTCACCTAAAAAGTAAGATTTTTTCTTTTTACAAAAAATCTGATGGCCACACGTGATCTCGCATAAACTAGCATATATACTATGAATTTATGACAATGAGAGATCGATTATGCATGGTAACTCATTAAGGAATTAATCATGCATTCATCTTCACTCACCATTCATCCAAGCAGAGGGTGCCTCTTGTACACTCAAAGTGGAAGAAAGTAACGGTAAGAAAATAGATGTTATTAAAAAATATTGACATAAAACATTTTTCCAAACAATTAATATGCTTTCAATGCTAATTAAACAGCTGTCATCTGTATGTTTCAAGCATCTCAAACACCACAATTATTTTCTTTGATTGTATCTATATGGTGTGCATATGTTGCTTCCCCTCATAAGAGGAAAACAAAGATATTTTCTGAGTGAAAATTATGCAAATAGTTTTGTTCATCAGTAGGTACAGCTAAAACAAAGCTACACAAGTTTTAATATTACAATGAAAGCATTATGGATTACATATGCATAATAACTACACACATTATTTGTGCACTACTAGCAATCAAAATTTAAACTATTTTGCTAGGCAAGAGGCTTTTTTTATTTTTATTTTTATTTTTTATCGGTAAACAACTAAGCAAGAGATTGGATGTGAACTGTCTCTTACCCAGAAGATGGTAAACAACTAAGCAACAATTAACCCAATAGATGGTAAACAACTAAGCATTTTCGATTTTATAACTCCATCTTCTGGTCACTGTTTTTTTTTATCGGTAAACAACTAAGCAACAATTAACCCAGTACCCACCATTAAACACATATTTTCACATACAAACAAAACTAAAACCCACCAACAGCAGATGGAAGACCTCAAATGAAGACCTCTTACCCATAAGAGAAGACAAAACTAAAACCCACCAACCCAAAAAATGGGAACTAAAACCCAACAAATGAGCAACAAATGAAGGCCTCTTACCCAGAAGAGAAGACCGTGGAAGGGATCGAAGACCGCGCGCAGCTCTAATATGGGTTTGGGGGCTCTAGTTTCTTCAAACCAAAAGGAAATGAATTCCCTCCTCCAGCATGAGTCATGTTTCGGGTTTTTTTTTTTATTGACTCACGTCAGCCGCGAGGCAGCGACGGGGTTACCACCCGGTGGTATGTAGCACTATTGTTCCCCGTTCTACTTCTATGTCAATACGTAATCTTAACACAAATTCTCAAAATTCTTAAATATTTATATATTTTTGATGAGAAATAATATTTATAATCGTAAGTGTGCAAGTGCCGTGCAGTCGTTTTGAAAAAAGTGAATAAATATGAGACCTATATGAAAAAAAATTAATTTTTTAATAGTAGACCCCACTCTTTTTTAAAACGACAACACGATATTTATACATTTCACAACTATATGTAGTATTACTAATTTTGATATCTAAACATGACCTAGACGGTAGATGGGCCTAGATGATCCAAACAGAATGGCGCACTACACCGAAGCCTGGTGCTATAAACCCCTATGGAGATAACTTGCAGTTTTTACCACGTGAAAGCCCAACACAACCGTTTCTCCTCGCAGAGATGGAACACACACTTCTCCTTCCGCCTCTTTGAATGAAGAAAGCGAGGGATTTGCTTCAAACCTCCTACAGGCGCTTCCTCTCTCTCCCAAATCCTAAAATAGCCAAGGTCCTCTCTCTCTCTCTATATATATATATAGACACTCACACAAATGTGCTTTTCTAAACTGGTAGCCTAACGTCTGTGTACAGATGGAGGATATGTCGGAGCGATACTGTTACAACCCGATTTTGCGATGGAATCCTCAGGTTGAGGAGTACTTCGTCAAGGCCTATGGAGCCGACCATTTCTCGCGCGTTTCCGATGCCCTAACGTACTGTATCTCTACTGCAATTCTTTCTCTTTTCATACTATACTGTTAATGTTTATCCATTCATTGTCCTAAAAACCATCAAAACCCTCGCATGTAATCCCAACAAAATGTTTGATCTCCATGGCTTTTTGAATTAACTAATCTGACACCCTCGGATGAAACGAGTTCAATGGAGTAGGTTCTGTCCCTTCAACAGAGGACCTGCCCCTCACTGCGTCCTCCCCCCCTTCAACCATCACCTCCACTCCACTTGTAGACTCACATACTACCAAAGTTCCTTCCATTGCAACTTCCTCTGAGTTGCCCAGCATTCCCACAATGTCAGGGTCAACAAAAGTGGGTTTTTCGGCAGCTGAAGAGGATTCCGGCACCATACACGGTTTCTGGGCAGCTGAGGACAGTACTGACGGCCCAGAAGTTACCGCCGGCAAGTTCTGTGGCTTCTCACAATGTTCCAACCGTCCCAACAGCTCGCCCGTCCTCTCCTCTGTAAGATCTTGCGGTAACATAAGATCTGCAGGCGCTGGTGACATCGTTATCGCAACCGTGATGGCTGGAGGCAGCCCAGAAAAGTCCGTCGCACCCTTCTGTGCCTCTCCACTGGTCATAGACCCTCCCGATGACACAAACTCCTTAGAGAGCACCTTCTGTGCCTCTCCACAATCACCTCCCTTCAACAAAGCACCGACGAGTTCAATTACCTCCTTTAACATTAAGTATAGCTTAATAAATATGTATAATATTAGGGCTGAGCACCGACTTACATTATACATTAAGTATAACTTAAGGAAAATTCAACTCCGACTCACATAGGAAAATTCAACTCCAACTCTAATAAAATGGATGAGTTAGTGCGGAGTCGGATTTAAGCAATTTAAGCAAAATGTCATTCCAACCAATCGATATCAAATCGAATTGCATATAGAATTCAATACAAAGATTCTTTAACTTTAAGCTTTTCTATTTATAGCTTACGGTATACTACTCAAATATGCACTCTACCTGACCATCAATTGAATCCTCAAGCATTTTAACTAACCATCAAATCTTATCATGTTATCCTTAGCAAGTTTAATCCACCAATCTAGGTCCATAACTCATGCAATTCACTCAAAAATCATTGTTCCTAAATTCATCTTAGACAACCCGTAACGTGTGCAGCCTATGCAGTTTCCTTATTGTGTTAGCATCAATGCTGCCGAATTATCTCCTCTTAACACTAATGAAATTCATAGTCTTATGCACATGCATTATTGCATGTAATTCCATATTGCTATTTCCTTAATGCATAAATCTATGTTCAAACCTACAAGTTATGATAAACCACGGACAACTTGAGGAAGAGAGGATGTGTAGTGTTGGATTGGTGTTACATGTGTAAAAAGAATGGAGAATCGGTAAATCATCTTTTACTTCATTGTGACGTAGCGAGGGGGTTGTGGGATGAGATTTTTCGAAGGGTTGGTGTGGCTTGGGTAATGCCTATGAGGGTGGTGGATTTGATAGGTTGTTGGAGAAAATTGCAGGGCAGTCATCAAGTGGCAGTAGTTTGGAGTATGATTCCGTTGTGTATCATGTGGTGTATTTGGACGGAAAGGAATGCGCGCTGTTTTGAAGACAAGGAACGAACAATGGTGGAGCTGAATAATTTTTTTCTACATACTTTATTGCTTTGGTTTTCAGCTATTGTATTAAATGGGGATGATATTCATGAATTCTTATCCTTAGTTCATCGCTCTTAGAATGTATTTAGGTGTTCTATTGTATACTTCCGGTGTACTTGGTACATGCCTATTTCATTCACATCAATAAAGTTTATCTCTTACTTATCAAAAAAAAAAAAAAAACTTCATACCTTATCTAACCCATGCATGCGTATGCAAATAACTGCAATATATTCTCATATCATCCTTAACCCAAATGTGATCATAACATGTGTATACCTCATTTCTACATGTGGCCAAATTACACATTAGTCATAGCTTCATCCTCCTTATATTTTTGTCAACCTTTGTGATCCTCTGCTATAAATCCATGGGAATGACACCTATTTTCTTTCATCCCTGAACTCCTAATGTTATCAACCGAATACTCTATAAAAGAAAGAAGAAAAGATGTTACCTAGAATAGAAGCTTGGTCCAAAGGGCTGGTTGGTGTGCTTAGGGCTTGTGTGTTGCGTTAAGGAGGAGGTTAGATTGTAGTGTTTCGGTATTGGGTAGAAAATAGTGAGGGAGTGCATGAAGAAGGCTTTTTAAAGAGGGTAATTAGGGCTTCATGGAGGCGGCAACTCTAGGGTTTTTGTGTAGGAAAGGAATTGGGTGTTGGTTAGAGCTGTGGTTGCCATATGAGTTGTGTTTAGAGTAGGAAATTCATGGGCTTCTTGTGGCCTTGGCAAGTAAAATCCTTGGGTTTGCTCATCATTTCATGGGCTGGGGCTCTTAATGGGCCGGCTTCCATTCCGTAAAAGCCTAAGTTCATACTCTCATTCCAACTATCTCTTCTAAAAATAGAAATTCTATGGCATTGAGTGATTATTCTAATTATTTAAGTTTGGTTTATGCTTTTCTTTGTATGTGCTATTAGTTTGTTTTCTTGGCTTTAATAATTTTTCCTGTTATTTGTTTCTATTTCAATGCTCGTATTCTTGGATTAGGCGCCCATCTTGCTACTCTTGTATACGTGTGAATACCCTACAATCAACTAGCGATGCTGTTATTCAGAAGTTAGCGGCAATTATGAATGATACAGGGCATGACAATACCAATGATAACATAAGCAAATGTGATGCCAATGTTGATGCTGATACAGGTCTGAAACAAACTAATGTTCCCCAGAACTTGAACGACTGGAGCAAGGTGGCAGAGGCTTTGAAAGAAGACATACAAACTGGTCCCGTATCTAAGTGTCAGATTCCTGGGTTAGATTATGTGGTGTTTGTTAAGGGTTCGGGACCCCACATGATTGATTATGGTCATACACATGACAGACCCTCTAAGGAGGTAATTGTGAGTCGTAAATGTGCTGAGGCAGTGCTGAGGGGTGCTCAGGTTAGCACACTATTTCATTTCTAACTGGAGGAGTATATTTTTGCAGCTATATTTGCATTACAGCTCATGTAATATTTTAATTTGACCTGTACCAAATTCCTGGCCATTAAGATTAATTTTTTTCTCTTTTTGTGCCTAGAGTTGGCTGACTGTATGTTTAAAATCTTCAAACATTAGCTCTTCTTCCATGTGTTTCTGCTCCCACTCCCCCCTCTCTTTCTGTCGTTGAAAATCTTAAGTCCAAATCCTTTTCCCTTTGTACTTTTGGGCTTATGTAAGTTTTAGGTGTTCAAATAAATTCATAGAGATCTAGAATGGGCAATTAATATGATCTCCATTCAATAATTATTTATTCTGTAAGCTTAAATTAATGGAAAATGTGAAATTAATAACTTAATCAATGTTCTAAAACTCCTTATGTGTGGGTCAAACTCGACTTTTATAAGTGAGCACACGGAGTAGATTATTTAACTAACATGGTGTACGAACTTGAAGCATGGTATGTGAACCAATGACTCAAGTTCTGACACCATGCTAGATACCAATTATTCAAAGGTTTAAGCTCATGAAAGAAGTGAATTTACTATGTAATTAATGTTCTAATAATCTAGATATTTAGTAATCTAATAATATTTTTTTATTGAACCTTGGAAATAATTTGTGACAGATTCCATTACTTTTTTTCCTTATTTTAGTTATTATCTTTATTTAACTCTGTCTCTCTCTCTCATCAAATAATGAGTGGTGGGGTGGAGGAGTACATTGTGAATCAGGAACAGATTATTTTGTAGATCAGGGATCTAATTGTAATTTACCTTTAGGTCTATGTTCCTGGTGTAATGGCTTGCAGTGCTCATGTTGAGAAAGGGGATAGGATTGCAGTTTCAGCTGCTGTCGAGCAGCCTGGTCTGGATGGTGGATGGGGTATTGGTATAACACGTGGGAGTGTTCTGCAGGGCTTGGAGACAGGCAAGTACACACATTCTCTTGGACTTCATCTTGTATCCTTATGCATAAAACACTTCACCGTTTATTCTTTTAACAAGTACTTTTAAGGTACGTTTGGTTACCAAACTCACCTCAACTCATCTCAACTCAACTCAACTCATCATTACAACTTTTTCAAATCCCAACACAAAATATAATAAACAATTATACTTTTTCAAATCCCAAAATAATAATAATATTTTAACAATATTTTATCAACTCAACTCAACTCAGTTTAACATCCAAACGCACCCTTAATAAATTGATCATGACTTTACTAGGCGGGTGTGTTGCATTTCCTTAAGTTCCCTGCTCAATTTACATAGAAATTCAGTGGGTTGTTAGAATGATAGTATTATTGGATTTGGAGTTTATAAGTAAATAAGCTGTTTTTTTTTTTTATTTTACATAAAAAAGTAAACAAGCCGTTTGAAGCAATAGTGACTTGGTAAGCATCAAATCAAACTATTACTTCCTTGGAACTGCTGGTTCTTATTGCTGCACTGCAAATTAAGCATAGGAAACATTAGGTCCAAAGCGTTAAGAGGTTTCAGATTTTGAGTGCACAGAAATGGTCCCTTGGTGAATTCAGATACCTTGTTTTCTCATGCAAAAGGCATATTTTTATTGTAGACACTTATGGAGGGAAAATACTTCACATTACTTATTCATTGATGTACAACAACATATGTATACTACATACAATTGATGATTATACCCTCACAAGTTACACTTATTACAACCATGTCCTCTAACACTCCCCCTCAAGCTGGGGCATATATATCACATAAACCTAGCTTGAAACAAATAATCTTTAACCGACTCCAACACAAGGACTTAGTAAACATATCTGCGAGTTGATCGGCAGACTTCACAAAAGGTGTAGGAATGCCACCATTTAGTATCTTATCTCGAATGAAGTGACAATCAATCTCTATGTGTTTAGTCTTGTCATGGAACACATGATTAGAGTCAATATGCACTGCAACTTGATTATCACAAAATAACTGAAGAGGGATAGGAGCTGGAAACCCAATCTCTTGAAGGAAGTGTTGCAATCATAGGGGTTCGCTTAAGATAACGAAGAATATGAATTACAACATCCCAATGTGAGACCCTAGGCGTTTGTAAAAATTGACTGTAACACCCCTTCCCTTAGGTTAGGAATATTACGAATATTCAAAACTGAAAACGTAAAGTAAAAACATAAAATAAACTAATTCTTGTGTAAATAACACTTATTCCTTTCTAAGTCTTTACACTAGATCTATTCCTGGCCTTCCACCTTTGCGTCCTCACACTCATCATCTGTGACAGTTAAACATAGAAGAAAATAGAGAAACAAACAAACATGAGTTGAATACTCAGTAAATAGCACATCATATTGTAGAATATATCTTAGCCTAGCATAGACTTAATTTTTAAAAGACTCTTCATAACATACATACATCATCACAAATTCACAATCATACTGTAAACATAACTTAATTTAACACAGGCTTAATTTTTGAAAAACTTTACATACATACATATATCGTCACAGATTCACATAGCATATCTATTCATCATTAACATGAGCGGAATCATACATAATTATGGCAAACATGTAACGTGAATGCATAAATGACTGACTTCATGCATTTTCTAACAATCATACATAACTTGTTTATCTTGTCTTTCACTTATCATATGGTGACCCACGCTTGAGTCTGAGGCATTGCATAACTTGTCATAACATGGAGTGAAACACGCTTGAGTCCATGTTTCATCTAACATATGGTGAATCACGCTTAGGTCCGTGGCACTGCTTATCATAACTTGTGGTGAACACGCTTAGGTCCGTGTCACCCTTTAACATATCATGGAGTGAAACACGCTTAGGTCCGTGTTTCACTTAACATATGGTGAACCATGCTTAGGTCTGTGTCACCCTTTAACATATCATAGAGTGAAACATGCTTAGGTCCGTGTTTCACTTAACATTTGGTGAACCACGCTTAGGTCCGTGGCACCGCTTATCATAACTTGTGGTGCTTAGGTTCGTGTCACCCTTTAACATATTATGGAGTGAAACACGCTTAGGTCCGTATTTCACTTAACATATGGTGAACCACACTTAGTTCTGTGGCACCACTTATCATAACTTGCGGTGAATACACTTAGGTCCGTGTCACCCTTAACATCTTATCTTTCTTAATGCATGAAAAGTTTGTTGGACTTCATGAACTTTTCTAGCATGGCATATACTTGTACATAGCATAACATAACATGGCATAATGTGATCTGAACATAAACATTCCATGGCATACATGATCTGAGAACTACATGAACATTACATGACTTATATGATCTAAATACTTCATGACATTACATTGCATGGCATACATGTGATTTTTATGACATATCATCCATCGAATCGCAATCCATAATAGCATAACATACATAAGCTCACTTACATGCATATCATTATAATTCATCGAAGATCATGAAAGGGATCTAACCTTGACTTAGCTCGTAGCGTAGTGTAGACAAACATCACACTTTCATATACGATTAGAACATTTACAGTACACATGTAATTATATGATCATACTAATTACCTCTTTGCACTGCTTTCACAAGCTCACGTCGTAGCTCGTGACCTATACGAGGCACTAATCGTCACTAACGTTTCTTGAACAACTTGTCGTAACATGCTAATTATTTAAAATCATCCCACCGGGATAATTTAATACATGTTCAGTTATACTAAGGTTAATAGATAGTAATATTATTAAAACTCATAAAATATTCCTTGATTTTCTATTTAAAGTATAACATAATAATTTTATTAAAATCCAACTAAATAGACAAAGGGGAATATTAACTAAAATAATAGGCTCAATGGTATACTTTAAAATATATTTCAAATTCTTTTAACATTTTCTTATAAAAATTAGTCTGACTAATATATTTATTTAAGTAAAAATTTTGGCCTACTTAATTATCAGCCCAGCCTCAATTAAAGAAAACAACCCATTTAGCCTATTATGATAGTTTCTGAAATATAATAACTCAAGTCCACCAGATTTAAACTAAACACCCATCAAGTTAAAACTAAACCCAGCCCCAACAAAACTCAGCCCACAATTAAGGCAAGTCCAATTTAAAATCACATGTTTAATTGACCTCACCCAGCCCACCTAGGAAATCGGCCCGCTTAATGTACAGGTTTAAAACATGAAATCTTCCATAGACACTATAGGCTACAAATGTAATTGCTCTAAAAGGTTTCTTCAAGAGGATTTACGGGAGCCTACAAAATAAGGGTTTTAAGGGCATTTGTGAAAAACTTATGATGGTAATCCATGGGCTTTTTAGGAAGGCTGAAACAAAAGAAATAAAAGTGGGAAGACATGCTTATGGGAGAGGAGGGTGGTGTGATGCTCACCTAGAGAGGGAGAAGGCCACTGCGACGGTGGGTTTGGTGGCTGGCCGAGGTTCACGGTGGAGCAGCTAGAGGGTCCTCTTGACTATGGTGGTGCGACATAGAGGGGATTTCGGTGTGGGCTTACCGGGAAAGGTGTGGGTTCAACGGAACTTGGCTGGTCAGCAATCTCTGTCACTGTCGGGAGGTGGTTCAACGTTCTCTGTAGTCGACGGTGGGTTGAGCAGAACACACAGGGCCTGTTTGGTTGTTGCCAGTGGAGAGAGAGCGACTGAGGGGGGTTTAGGAGTCTACGCACGTCGTGAGGGGAGGAAGACTTACCGGCGGCGTCTTTTGTGGTGGTTTTTGGCTAGGTGGCTGACTTGGTATGAAGAGAAGTGCTACGGTGGCTGTTGGGAAGTGGTTTCTCGGTTTCTACTGTGTAGCAATGGTTTGACGTGTGGGAGAAAATCTTGATTTCATTGGGGGCTTCTAGCTGAGAGGTATTGTGGGTTTGGTGATGGGAATATTGTGAGGAAGAAGAGAGAATTTATGGAATGATTTTTGACGTGAGTTGGTCTCCCATTAGGAAACTTATTCAACTAGGAGATAAACGCTGAGAGATAAAAGCTTGAAGGGTGGAAGAATCCCACAAAACACAGACTCTATCCCAACATATCCAATAATAATCATAACATTACTAATAATAATAATACTAGTAAAAATAATAAAAAATTTAAATTATAAAATTTTAGTTTAGGACCTGTATGTTACATTGACAAAGTACACTTACTGCATAAGAGATGTCCGGTCTAGTGATAGTGAGATGATTCAATTTCCCAATAAGTCTTTGATGCCTTCCTGGATCTCCAAACAGCTCTCCTTCCCCTTTCAAGAATTTACGATTTGGGTCCATAGGGGTGTTAATAGGTCGAACATGCCGGTTTCATCCAGAAGGTCAAGTACATATTTCCTCTGAGATAGGTTGATACATTTTTTAGATCTACTAACTTCAATTCCAAGGAAATATCTAAACTTGCCCAAGTCTTTTGTCTGAAATTGATCATGTAAAAATTGTTTTAGCCTAGCAATTCCAGCAGTCACTCCCAGTAATTACAATGTCGTCCACATATACAACCAACAAAATGTGAACTGCATCACTATGTAGGTGAAATACTGAATGGTCTTTTTGGCATCTATGAAGACCAAATGCCAATACAACATCATAAAACTTCCCACACCATGCTCGAGGAGATTGTTTCAAACCATATAATGTTTTTTTTAACTTGCATACAATACCTCGATACTCCCCCTGAGTAACATACCTAGGTGGTTGCTCCAAATAAACTTCTTCATGCAAGTTGCCATGCAGAAATGCATTATTAACATCCAGTTGAAATAAGGACCAGTCTAAATTAGTAGCAAGAGAGATCAACACTCGAACAAAGGAGATTTTGACAACTGGGGAGAAAGTCTCATCGTAACCAATGACATATGTTTGAGTGTAACCTTTAGCAACCAAGTGGGCTTTCAGACATTCCACTGAACCATCATGATGAAATTTGATTTTTTTTTTTATAAGTAAGAATCTTTATTGAATAGAATGAAACTAAGCAATGCCCAAGTACATAGGAGGTATACAAAGTGAGTCACCTAATTACATTCTAGTAAGCTGAAAACAAGATAGAAACTCATGAACATTCTCCCCCTTCAATACAATAGTAGGAAACCACTGTAAAAGAGAGAATACGAATAAATTCTAGATTTCTCCCATTACACGCTCCTTGTTGTTAAAACACCTATAATTCCTTTCCAACCATAAATACCACATTAAGCACAAAGGTATCATTCTCCACACTGCTGCCAGTTGAGCGCTATTATGTCTCCTGTTCCAGCACGCTAGTAGTTCCACCACACTCTTAGGCATTACCCAACTTAGCCCGGCTCTACTTAGGATCCCAACCCATAACTCCCTAGCCACCTCACAATGTAAAAGCAAATGATCTATCGATTCTCTATTCCTTTTCACATGAAGCACCACTTCGTGCCACCATACCGCGCTTCCTTAGATTATCAACTGTCAAAATCTTCCCAAGTGCAGCTGTCCAACTAAAAAATGCAACTTTAGACAGCACTAAAACCTTCCAAATACTCTTTTACGGAAAGAATGTGGGCTGTTGGACTGTCAAGGCCTTGTAAAAAGATTTAATAGTAAACTCTTTTCTCCCTGTGTGAATCTACAACATACGGTCACCCCATGGCCTCCTAACTTTGCTAAATACCAGTAGCTATAAAAATTTGCCAGCTCTTCAAGTTCCCAATCCTGCGCATTTCTAGTAAAAGTGACATTCCAAGTACATCCAAGAAACCCTAAGGAGGCCATGGGGGTAATCGTTGCTGGCGAGTGACCCCTCATCGCTGTCACAGACAAAGCTGACGGGCCCTGGCGACTTCGTTGAGGGACGTCTAGCGTCGGTCCTGAGGATAGAGAAGTCCCTACGAAGTGAGAAAACCCTAGGATCTGCCGCCACCCACTCTTGCTGGCGAGAGATACCGCACCGTTCGTCACAGATAAAGCCGATAGACCCCGACGACTTCGCTGAGGGCCGTCCGGCGTCGGTCCACCCTCTGACAACCTAGATTTCTCTGTGTCGTCTTTCAGAGTACTCCGACGACCCCCACGACAGCTTCGTTGGTCTTGCTGTCGACATAGAACAAGTCGACATTTTCCGGTGAGTCTTCTGGGAGTACTCCAGCGTCAAGCAGTGGTCTTTAGCCGTGGTCTGCAGCCGTGGTCTTCAGTCGTGTCCATGTGTTGCAGATTTAGATTCTCTGAGATGACGGATGGTTGTTGAAGGAGGGGAGTTGGTCAGTATGGGTTCTTCTATGGAGTTGGTCATAGAATCTAAATCCTTTACATTGGTGAAGGAGGGGAGAATGTTGGTCATCACTGAAAGGAATTGAAGGGTGATATCTAAGTTGGTTTTGGGTTTAACAACAGTACAGTGGCTGGCCAAGGCCATGGAAGCGTGCACAAAAGATGAGAAACAAGATTTTTTCTCTACTGTTCGTGAAGGTAGATGTAGTTTCACGGTGCATCGCTGCTCGAATGCTTGAGGACGTTATATGGCGATGGATGAGTATGGAGCTGGAGGGAGGAGGAATTTTATTTTCATTCCTGAGGAGGGGGGCGGTGGCTAGAGAAGGATGGGGGAGCTGCAAGACATGGCTCTGTCAAGGAGCCGCATAGTAGACATGTAGATGACATGGCAGAGAGGGAGAACTTGGAGGTGCATAAAGACCCAAGTACATCCTCGGTGGTGAGGCGATCCTATGCGGCAGCTCTAAAGATGGGTCATGCTTCGGGGGTTCAGAGTGAGGGGGGTTTACAAATCATGCTTCAGGACCAACTTGTCGAGATGCACAATTCTTTAAAGGAGATGGAAACCCAACTTGGGGAGTTGAAGGTAGCAATAACTATCTTGTCTACGAAAATAGACCGGCTTCCAGTTGGAGGCAACAAGGTTGTAAGTAACAAGATAGGCTTGAATCCTTTAAACTTAGAAAAAGGAAAACAAAAGATCGGATTCGGCCCTGACCCTATAACCAGATCTAGGAGAGTATGGCGGGTCAAAAGGAAATCTGGGTTATTTGAAACGAGGTCTACATCGGGTATCTGCGTAGAGACATCAGTGGAATGTCATTCACCTCATGTAACACAGGATAGATCGATAGTCGGTATTACACCCTTGGTCCTCAAAGAAACTTTGGTTCCCTCGTCAGAGTTGAAGGAAAATGGTGTACTGCCGAGGTCTGAAGGAGATGTAGGATCCACTATCACCCCAGAGGTGTAGGGACTTGTTGTCAGCCTAGAATCTCCAATGGAGAGAACCAATGGAGTTGCTGGAGAACCTATGGGTTTGGCGTTGGTGCGTTGTGTAGTGTCGGGAGTGCAGTTGGATACTGTGTCTGGGGATAACGTTGCTCCCCTGGTCTCTCTTCCTCCAATAGCGGACTGGATTCTGCCTAAAGTTAACGAGATTCAGCAGTTTGTGGGAATCTCACATGGAGGATGTGAAGATCAATTTAAAGAACTAATCACTGCGATTGAGGCAAGCCACGTGCTTGAAACCAAATCAAGTTTAAAAAAAAGCAGGGAGTTACAACGTCTTTCTTGGGCAATCAACTACGATGCTAAGGTTGGTAGCTCAACTAGAGGGAAGTCTAAAGGGAGGGTATTGTGAAGATGAATCAAGGGATTGGGGTTGGGTGTTCGGGTAGAGTTTTAGTTCTACGGGAAACAAGGGGTTGGGGTCGGGTCTGGTGTATTTTGGGTTGTTTTTCCGCAGGCTTTTTGGGTCATTAGGGGCTTTTTGGGTCATTTTGGACAATGTGTTTTATTGTATACGTTCGGTGTACTTGGTTTCTTCTTTTGATATATATAATTTTTTACTTATAAAAAAAGAGTGACATTTCAAGTTACCGTCCCATTTACATGGCACAACAATTCTGAAATTGCAACTTGCTGATTTCCAGCCAAGTTAAATACAACTGGAAAACAATGGAAAGATGGCTCTCCCCACTCCAAATATCGAACCAAAAGCGAGTTCTTGCTCCATCACCCACCTCAAACTTAGGCTAGGTTTGGATAATAAAACCATCTCAACTCATCTCATCTCATCTCATCTCATCATATTATTACAATTTTCACATAAAATACAATAAACAATTCAACATTTTCAAATCCCAAAACATTAATAATATTAAAAAAAAATATTCTAACAATATTTTATTCAACTTTCAACTTTTATCTAAAACTATTCATCTCATCTCACTATCCAAACTTCACCTTAATATGTTTTTCAAAAGTATTCCACCATTTTCTAACAAATTTTTATAGGCTTACTCCATAAGACTCCCTACCTTCCTTAGAACACCATCCCCCCACGTACTATCATACTTGTGATCGATAACCTCTCTCCACAATGAGTTCCCTTCCATTTGGTACCTTCACAACCACTTTACAACTAATAGGTTGTTTACCAGGTAGTAGTGGAACAAGATCACATCTCTCATTATGGTGAAGGGCATCCATTTCATTTTTTATAGCTAGCATCCATCTCAGATCAAATAAAGTATCCTAAACTGTCTTAGGAATAGAAATTTTTGAAAGTTGAGAAGTAAAACATGAGAATGAAGGAGATAAGACATGGTATGAGACAAATTGACTAATCGGATGTTGAGTAACACAATATCGAGTACCTTTGCGGAGAGTAATTGGTGGAGAATCTGAAGTACTAGGTAACTCATGATCAGAAGATGGAGACACGGTTGGTGGAGGCATAGGAGTCGGTAACCGCAAGCGACGCGAGTAAACTTGTAAATAAATTGGGGGAGGCATTGAGGTTGGGTAAGGTTGGGTGAGTGTGAAGGAGAAAGTGTAAGAGTAGGTAAGTAGAGGATCACACTCAACACTCGAAGGTGTGTCCGAGAAATAGGGTATGGACTCAAAGAAGGTAACAGCAGCACTTGTGAAGTAGCATCTAAGAACAAGAGTATAACAATGATATCCTTTTTGATTTTGGGAATAGCCGACAAAAAACACTTGGTAGAACGTGGATCATGCTTATCAAAACCTGGGCCAAGATTATGAATATAGCAAACACGCCCAAAGATTTTTGGAGGAAGGGAAAATGGTGAAGATGAAGGAAACAAGATGGAGAAGGGAAATGAACCATCGAGAATTGATGAAGGCATATGGTTAATAAGGTGACAAGCAGTAAGAACACCATCACTCTAAAATCGTTTAGGAACATGCATGTGCAGTAAAAGTGCTCAGGTTACATCTAACAAATGACGATTTTTGCATTCAGCCACCCCATTCTGTTGGGGTGTATAAGAACATGAAGTTTGATAAACAATTCATTTGTTACTTAAGTAAGTAGCAGAGACATTAGATTGATACTCTCTAGCATTATCAGAAACGCAAAACTTGAACCTTTTTTGTTAAATTGAGTTTTAATTTCTTTCCAAAACACTTTTGAGTATGGAAAGAAGTTCAGATCTTGCCTTCATCAGAAACGCTCATGTCACACGAGAGTAGTCATCAATAAATGTGACAAAATATTGAAACTTGTTTGATTTAATGTTGATTGGTCTCCATATATTAGAGTGAACCAATTAAAAAGGAATCGATGCTCGTTTATCAACTCGAGGTACGAAAGACATACGATGATGTTTACTAAGTTGACATGCTTTACAAGAAAAGGGAGACATTTTCTAGATTCCTAACTTGACGCTTCAAAAGGAAAAGAGAGGGGTGACCAAGGCGACGATGCCATTCATAAGCAGATGATGATGAGGATGTAAGGGCTCGAGTGGGTGATTGTTTAACATCAAGATAATACAAACCACCAGTTTCATGCCCCGTACCAATTTTGTTTTTTGTCTTGAGATCCTGAAAGACACATGAAGAGGGATAAAAGTTCACTGAACATTGAAGACTTTGAGTAATCTTACTAATGGACATCAACCTAAAGGGAAAACTAGGAGCATATAGAACAAATGATAAGGATATAGAGTCAGTGAGCTTAGTGGATCCAATGCCTGTAACTTTAGCAAGAGAACCATTAGCGAGAGTAACACTTTTTAGAGATGTCACGGTATCTAACTTAGAGAAAACAGAGGACAAACCAGTTAGATATTCATTAGCTCCTGAATCAATGACCATGGATCTTGAGTGGATGAGACAAGACATGCAGACGCTGTACCTGAGTGGGCAAGAGTAGTTTGCAAATGACTTGATTAGGTATCTAGATGGTCTACCATGTAGATCCCAACAATAGTCCACCGAGTGTGACCACAATGGGTGCACTTACGAGATTCTCGACCTCGAGTGCGATTACCTTTGGCATAACGTCCCCCACGTGGACCTCTACCACCCCGGCCTCCACGCCCACCAGGGTGAAGATCATTGAGGAATCAGGGTCAAGATCATGTTGAGGAGTTGATGCATGGTTATCATAGATAAAGCAAGGATTGGTGATTCAATTTAGGACAGGTAGAGCCATTATAATAAGTAGTTTCATGAGTTTGAACATGTCTATCTATAAGCTTTGTAATGTTCATTCTAGAATCTAGACTGCTAGTAGTTATATCGATTTTATGCTGGACTTAAGTTTCATGTTTTTTCTTAATGTCGGTTTTATTTTATTAATAGGTATAACTTATAAAAAAGAAGTTTATGAATAGGTATAAGTATTGCTGTATATGTTCTCTCGTCTTTTGCATGCATTAGGTTTGAAAACTTAAAACTTTAGTTAAGTTACATTGTGCAAAGTTATTCAATATTGTGGGCTAACACGTGCTATTTTATCATTGCAGATGCATATTATATGGAACGAAATGGCCTGTATATTGGCCAAGGAAGAGCAATGATGTCAAGGGCTGGGATGTTCCGTGCTTTAGAAGGAATCGCTGTGGATATGAGTAATAGAGTATTTAAACTGCCTTCCTTTCATGGTATAGTTCATTCCTTACAAAACTTTTTACATATTTTTCCATATAAAATAATTGGGTGTGTTTGGTTGAGGAAAAATTTAAGAATGTTTGAATTTTTTTTAGAATATCTTTGAAAAATGTTTAGATGTGTTTTTGTTTAGTTTTACTTATAAAAAAAAAATGCTTAGATGTGTTTTTATTGGGTTCTGGGAAAGTAGATAGAAAAAAACTGAATACAAGATTTTTATGAGATATGATTCATATTGGGGTTTGGGAAAGTGGGTAGGTAGAGTTGAAAAGTTGTTTGAATATAATTTTATTAAGGGCAGTTATTTTTGGTTTTTGTAAAACTCTCTTTGGTTTTTGTGTTTTTGACTTTTCACTTAAATTTAGGCAAAATGATTAGATGAAAAGTTGAAGTAGAGAAATTCTTTGAGATTGGAAGATGTTTGGATTGAAGGTGATTTTTTGTTTTTGATTTTTTTTTTGATAAAACCCTTAACCAAACTGGGCTATTTATTGTTAGCTTGGACAAGATGATTTGGCTCCCTTTTCCTTTTAAAATATATTTGTCATGTCTTCTTGGGTGTATATACACATCCTTCGACAGTATAAACTATAAACTTTACTAAAAGTTTCTTGCTTTTCTTCTGATATATTATTGATAATTCAGTTTGTATTTAGATGTCTATCTATATCCCCTTCTACCAATTCAATGTCCTCTTAACTAAAGTTCCCAACGAGGGAATACCATTTCCATTCCCGCCAAACTAAACTCCCAAATAAGGGAAATGATAGAATATTAAAAAAAAAATTCTCTTTTTTCCATTCCATTCCCTCCTCCTAAACAAGCCAACGATGCCTAGGATTGCGAATGAGCAGGAGGCTTCAATGACTGAGTTAAGGGAAATTTTTAATGGTTCATGATGGTGGAATGTCAGCTTCATACCCATGATTGGGAAATTGGGGCCATCACAAAAGCTCTCAATTTGCTGTACTCATCAGTAGTTAGTAATTCCGAGGTGAAGGATTTCCTCTCAAGTTCCCGCCACATTTATAGCTCTCATTCCTAAGAAGATTGGGCTTTTGAGGTGAAGGATTTCTGGCCTATCAGCCTTGTGAATGAGATATATATGATTATTTCTAAGGTGTTTGCCAATCGTCTAGGAGAGGTTTTGGGGAGGATCATTACAAAACCCCAAAATGCTTTTGTTAAAGATAGTCAAATTCTGGATTCAATCCTTATTGCTAATGAATGCCTAGACAGTAGGCTAAAATCTGGCTAGCTGGGAATCTTATGCAAGTTAGATATGGAGAAGGCATATGATCATGTAAACTGGGAGTTCTTACTATATGTGCTTGGGAGGTGCGGTTTTGGGGAGAAATGGTGCTCGTGGATTAGATAGTGTATTTCTACGGTGAGGTTTTCAGTATTGCTGAATGGTTGCCCAAATGGTTACTTTAATAGTTCTCGGGGCCTAAGGCAAGGAGATCTTTTGTCCCCGCTCCTATTCGTTCTTGTCATGGAGGCACTTAGTAAAATGATTCTAGCCTTTGTGAACAATGGCTTTATTGAGGGATTCTTGGTGGGTGATCCTAATAGGGGCACTTTTAACCTATCTCATTTATTGTTTGTAGATGATACACTTAATTTTTGTGAGGCAGAACAAAGCCAAGTTCGAATCGAGCATTGAGGGCATTATTACTTTTTTTTGAAGCGATATTCGGCTTGAAATTGAACTTTGATAAATTAGACTTGGTGCTGGTGGGCAATGTTCGTAATATCAGGCAACTGGCTAGTATCCTTGGATGTAAGGTTTCCTCGCTTCCCATGAACTACCTTGGTCTTCCTTTGGGGGCAGTTGCAAGATCTATATCAATTTGGGATACAGTGGTGGAGAAAATTGAACGCAGATTGGCAGGTTGGAAGAGATTATGGTCTCGTTTGTTTTCACAACTCCTCTCGTCTAATCATTATAACTTTCCCAAATTCTCACACAAAATAAAATAAGCAATTCAACTTTTTCAAATCTCAAAACAAAAATAATATTAAAAAAATATATTATAACAATATTTTATTTAACTTTTAACTTTAATCTCAACTCATCTCATCTTATCTGCGAAAACAAACAAGGCCTATATCTCTCGAAAGGCGATAGGATTACCTTTATTAAAAGTACTCTTTCTAATCTACCAACGTATTTTTTATCTGTATTCCCAATTCCAGGAAGTGTGGTGAACTATATTGAGAAGCTGTATCGTGACTTTCTTTGGGGGTGGGATAGGAGAAGAATTCAAGTATCATCTAGACAGGTGGGATAAGGTATGTTCTCTAGTCTCTTCGGGTGGGTTGGGCATTAGAAATTTGAGGATCTTCAATCAAGCCTTGCTTGGGAAGTGGTTATGGAGATATAATACGGAATCGGAAGTCCTATGGAAGTTAGTGATCAATTGCAAATATGGAGGCATGTGGGGGGGGGGGGGGGATGGTGCACTAGGGAGGTTCACGGGGTTTATGGAGTGAGAGTTTGGAAACACATTCGAAGGGGGTGGGGGATCTTTAATCGGCATACTAGAATGGTGTTGGGTGATGGATCTAAGAATAAAATTATGGACTGACCTATGGTGTAGAGACCAATCCTTAAGGGATTCATTTCCAATAGTCTTTATGATCTCATGTGAGAAAGATGCATTGGTGGCTAATTGTATGGAGTTATTTGGGGACCTAGTCCAGTGGAACATGAATTTCACTAGAGCCGCCCAAGATTGGGAAGTTGGCAGCATTGAAGAGTTCTTTGCTCTTCCATACTCCATGAGGCCAAGAATCCAAGGAGCAGACAATATGGTGCAAAAAAAATTGGCGGCGTGGAAGAGTAAAATTTTATCCTTTAAGATTACTCTTATCAAACATGTTTTATCTAGTATGCCAATTCATATTTTATCAGTTATGAATTTACCGGAGGGGGTGTTGAAAGCTCTAACATCTATTTTCTCAAATTTCCTTTGGAGTTCTGGGGAGGAAAGGAAGAAGAGGAAGTTGGTGGCTTGGAGGAACATTTGTTTACCAGTGGAGGAAGGAGGGTTGGGCATAAGAGATATTGCCGAAGTACAAACATCGTTGTTCATGAAATTCGCTTGGAAACTGCTGGACGGTAGTTCTTTTTGGGCCAAATTTTTTTCGGCAAAATATGTTAGAGGAGAGCATCCAGCAGCTATTTCTCAAGTTGTTGGTTCCTGCTTTTGGAAAAAGATCATGTCAGTTTTGCCTATAGTGGTTAAAAACGCTAGAACCTTGATTCGGAATGGGGAGGCAAATTTCTGGTTTGATAATTGGTTATGGGATGGTGCCATTGTTGATTCACAGGAAGTGGTGGGCGACTCTACATTGCAGGTTGCTGATTTGTGAATACCGATTGGATGGGATATGAATAAATTAATCTCTCTTTTACCTATGCAGACGGTTTTGGTTAATGGTGATCCAGTGGGCTTCTTTAATAGCTCAAGGGGTCTAAGACAAGGTGACCCACTATCACCCCTTTTATTTGTCTTAGTAATGGAGGCTTTAAGTCGTATGGTGACAGCGGCAGTAGAAGGGGGATTCTTCTCAGGGTTCTCGGTGGGAGATATTCACGGCTCAACCATTATTTCTCACCTTTTGTTTGCAGATGACACTTTGTTATTTTGTGAGGCAAATGCAGGACATATCAAATCTTTGAAGGCCATTCTACTTTGTTTTGAAGCGGTATCTGGATTGAAGATAAATTTGGCCAAGACGGAGATGGTTGCCGTTGGCAATGTTAGCAATATTAGAGGGTTGGCGAATATTTTGGGTTGTAGGGTTTCCTTATTGCCATTGAAGTACCTAGGACTCCCGTTGGGGGCTTCTTTCAAAGCTAAAAGTATTTGGGAGGTGGTGCTGGAAAAATTTGAGCGTAGGTTGGCCGGGTGGAAGAGGTTGTATCTTTCTAAAGGGGGAAAAATCACACTCATCAAGAGTACCTTATCCAATCTCCCCACATATTACTTATCTTTATTTCCCCTACCCGCTAGTATTGCTTCTAGAATAGAGAAGATACAACGTGATTTTTTGTGGAGTGGGCTAGGAGAGGAGTTTAAGTTTCACCTAGTAGGGTGGGATAATGTATGCTCTCCTTTGAGAGATGGTGGATTGGGGGTTCGGAATGTGAGGGCGTTCAATAAGGCACTATTAGGTAAATGGTTGTGGCGCTACAACCATGAGAGGGGAACTTTATGGAAAGGGGTGGTTGACATGAAGTATGGTAGGGAAAGGGGGGGTTGGTGCTCTAAAGAAGGGAGGGGGGCGTATGGTGTGGGGCTATGGAAGTATATACGAAAAGGTTGGTGCTCCTTTGTTAGTAATACTCGGCTACGTTTGGGAGATGGTAATAGGATTAACTTCTGGCAAGATGTGTGGCTGAGAGACACGGCCTTGAAGGATGCTTATCCTATGATTTTTAGAATTGCACGGGAAAAGGAAGCTATGGTGGCAGATTTGCGGGTTATTAATCAAGGTTCACAGGAGTGGAACATCAGCCTTACTCGAGATGCACATGACTGGGAAGTGACGGTGCTGATGGAATTTCTGAATATGCTGTACAACATCCCTATTGCTGTCATAACGGAAGATATGATGGAATGGCGACATTCTAGAAAAGGGAAATTCTCGGTATGCTCTTTTTATGACTCTATTACCATGCATCAAAGGCGCAATTTTCCTTGGAGGAATATATGGAGGACTAAAGCACCTACAAAGGCTGCATTTTTTGTCTGGACGACAGCTCTAGGGAAGATCATGACCATTGAGAATCTTAGAAGACGTGGCCTTATTATTACGGACTGGTGCTGTTTGTGCAAAAATAGTGGTGAATCGGTGGACCATTTACTACTACACTGTGAGTTTGCCCAAGATATTTGGACTTATTTTCTTAGTAGAATGGGTATAGCATGGGTGATGCCGGGTAGGGTGGTTGATTTGTTAGCAAGCTGGAGAGGGATCACAGGGACACTACAGATTGCAGCCGTGTGGAAGATGGTTCCTATATGTATTTTCTGGTGTATTTGGAATGAAAGAAACGAGAGACTCTTTGAGGACCATGAACGTTCCTTGGAAGAGTTTAGGAGTTTTTTCTGGAAGACTTTGTTTTTGTGGGCCATTGCTCTTGATTGGAATGGTCGCAGCTTCCATGATTTCCTTGTAACTGTTCCTAGTGCTTAAATAGGTGTAATCACATGTATACTTCTAGTGTACCTGGGCTATGCCTACTTTTATCAATGAAATAACTTATTACTTATAAAAAAAAACCTATGCAGATGGTTGAAAAAATTATATCTTGGTCGGGAAAGATACGAAGTGGCAAGGATATTCTGGTTTGGCAACCGTCTTCGGATGGGGTGTTTTCGACAAAATCCGCTTGGCAGCTTATCAGGTCACATGGGGACGTTTGTTCTTGGCAAATGGCTATGGCATAAGTATATCCCAAAAAAGATGTCCTTTGTTTGTTGGCGTGCAAGAAAAGAGGCTCTACCGGTGGATGATATAATTGCTAAACTTGGGATTCCGTTGTCTCAATGTGTAATTGTAGTGTGTCCCTAAAACAAGAAACAATTGATCATGTTTTAGGTGATGGGGAGTTAGCAACTAAAATCTGGAATTACTTTGCAAGCATTCTGGGCGTTTGGCTACCTCATAACCGAACTTGGAAGGGGATTCTTAATATATGGTGGTTACGTGCTTCAGTGTCTTCAAAAACTGGTGCGTGCTGTGGTTTTCTCCCTGTTATTATTACTTGGGCGTTGTGGAGAGCATGGTGTGCTGAACGGATGGAAGGAAGTAATACGGATTGGCGAGAAATAATTCGGTGGATCAAGACTGCTCTGTTAGATGTTTTCTCTAAGGATAGGAAATTCACTCAGATGTCTCATAAAGATCTGGAAATTCTTAATGAATTAAATATCCCCCTTGTTCCGGTTCAGAGGAAGCTTGCTAAGGCTGTTGCGTGGAAGAGACTGAGTTGGGGCGGAATTAAACTTAATTGATGGTAGTTCTCTTGGTAATCCTGGCATGGCTGGCGGGGGTGGTATTTTCCGGGATGGGAATGGTCGAGTTATGGCTGGTTTTGCAGCACACTATGGAGTGGCCTCGAACACTGTAGTTGAGGGACATGCTCTCTTGGATGAATTACGCATGGCTCAACAAATGGGTTTTCGAAATGTTATGGTGGAATCAGATTCAGTAGTCATCGTGGGATGGATCAAGGCCGGAGGTTGTAACCTTTGGTATTTGTGGGAATTTTGGGAAGAAGTTAAAATGTTGTTTGATGCCTTGAATTGTAGTATTTGTCATAATTTTAGAGAAGCTAATATGGTTGCGGATTTTCTTGCCAAGCAAGGTGCCAATTATATTTGTGGGTTGTTTGTTGGAGCAGACATAGGAAGCTGGTTGCTTAGAGGATTGGTGCGCACGGATCGCTGGGAACTTCCTTATTTATGGTTATAATTTTTTCTCATATGTATTAGTTTTGGTTGTTACGAATTTTGTTTTGGCATCTGAGTTGTAATTTCTCCGGTGTGTTGATTGGTTCTTAAGGTATTCCTCTGCCACAAGTGAGGGTTTTTTTTAATAAAATCGGGAGGGGGTTACTCGTGGACGTGTGGCCTTCGCTCTTTCTATGTCTCTTACACAACCACAAAATAGGGAATTCCCATGGTGAAAGATATGGAGAAACAAGGCGCCTTCCAAAGCGGCATTTTTTGTATGGACAACAACATTAGGTAAGATTTTGACGACGGATAATCTACGAAGACGTAAGGTGATCATAGTAGATTGGTGTTGCATGTGTAGGAAAAATGGTGAAACTGTGGATCATTTACTATTGCATTTTGAGGTGGTTGGAACGTTATGGAATGAAGTGTTTAATAAAATGGACTTAGCTTGGGTTATGCCAGTCACAGTGACAGAGTTCATGGCCAGCTGGATAAATCTACTAGGTCTCCCACAAATCGCAACGGTGTGGAAAATGGTCCCGATTTGTATCACGTGGTGCTTGTGGAAGGAGCGAAATGACCGGACATTTGAAGACAGAGCGCTTACTAGTAACTTAGATTATTTTTTGTTAGCACTCTTTTTCTTTGGGCCAAAGCTTTAGATTTTCATGATTTTCTTGTTTCTATTACTTCTCTCTAAATAGGTGTGACCTTTTGTATACCATCTTGTGTACTTGGGCTATGCCTATTAATATCAATATAATTGTTTACTTATAAAGAAAAGGTAATGAAGAGGTAGACACAATGCTTCAAATTTCCTCTTGGAAAGTGAAATTCTGTGTGAAAGATGGCTTCCATTTGCCTACTAGGGTGCATTTGGATGGAAAGGAACGATTAGAGATTTGAAGATTTCTTTTTTGATTGGCATCGAGTGTCCAGGAACAGCGTCCGGACTAATCCCGGGGGTGCACAGGCCCTCGGCAAGGAGTTCCCGCAAGTGCACCTCGGGTAATTCAAGGGGAAAATCCTCTAGTTCGATGGCCCCTAGAAATTGTTTGCACCCAAGGGGATTTGAACCTTAGACCTGGGGGGAGCATATCCCCAAGCCCAAGCCTTTACCACTTGAGCCAACCCCTAGGGGTTAATTATAGATTTGAAGATTGGGAACGCTCTTTGGATGATCTTAAAAGTTTCTTCTTCAATGCATTATTTCTTTGGCTTATAGCTATAGACTTCAATGGACTCAGTTTTTATGACTTCCTTCTATCTATTTCTAGCTCCTAATAAATTGCATCCTCTGTTTGTTTATATTCGTCTCTTTAATTCTTAATTCTCTTATATACATCTTGTGAACCTAGGTTATGCCTTATTTTTGTATTGATAAAGTTTGTCTCAACTATAAAAGAATTGATTTTTTTTCCTTCGATCGCGAGCGGAGTTATTAGTAGGATTAGTCGGGAATTTATTCGGCAACTCAGTGCCAATAAAAAAGAAAGTCATTAACACTAGAAAGGGGCAACCCTAGTACAAAAAGGTAACACACTAGAATATGGAGGTACTAGCCTCCAAGCTTCCATGTTGCAGTGACCTGGATTCTGACTCCTCCAAACAGCAAATAACTTCATTACGCTTTGGGGCATCTCTCGTGCAATGCCAAAAATATTGGACATCAAGGCCTGAACTTCTCTGGCTACCTAACAGTGCAGCAATAAGTAATTGGCTGTTTTCCTGCTTACACATGCAACACCAATCCATTATTGATATTACATTCTTCCCAGATTTTCATAGTAAGGATTCTCCCTTGCACACCAATAATAATTACGAACAGTGAAATGCATTTTCTATAAAATAAGCTTATAACAATGAGAGTTTGGTTGGAACCTACAATTATAAAGAATCTTTTTGTTTTCATAAGCACAAAATTATAAAGCATTTGTAACAATGGAAGGGTAAATCTAAAATTATATTTGGCATCTCCAAAATAATCAATGTTTGGAGCTTCATGCTCTACTAATCCAGCCCCGCAAATAAAAATTCCTAGCTGTGTCATTGGGAAGTGCCCTTTGTCTTAACTTCCTTGTGTGATGCAGGATATGGTTTTGGCTTGAAAACATAGGGGGGTTATCCGTGCATGTTTGTACGGATTCATGCAACTACTACCTTCTCTATCAAGCTTTTGAGCTCAACTTGTATGGCAAATGAACAAGTTTAACTGAAATACTGTAGTGCCTCCTGCCTTTTTCATCTCCTAGAAATTTTAAATTGTTATAATGTCTAATATAATTTCCTGGAATGGTATACTAGCTTTCAAATCGTTTTAATCCTAAAATTCCGCTTCCATAGTTGAAAGACCCTTATTTTCTGAGCCTTGGCCACCTTCAACTTATCAACTTACATCTCTAGAGCTGTCCTACAATTATTTGCCACACAGTAAGGATGGGAAAATGAAGTATATGTCTCCGATAATAAATATGTATCTCCCTTCTCGCATCCTGCACTAGTTCTTGTAGACATCACTTAGGGTTATCTTCTTTTTCCCTTTCCACTTCAGCATTACCGTGTGATCATTTATCACCTCCTTACAAGATGTTCTAAAGTACTATTCTTTTCCCCTTTACTGTGTACTTGTATTTCTAATAGGTTGTTACTTTGAAGGTTTACTTTGTCTTTTCCTGGAATCACTATTTGTTCTTAGTTTTAGACATGCTGATGTTGTTTTGTTTTGATCCCCAGATGTGCTCGAGGGTGAAATTTTTCTTCAAAATCTTCCGAGCATTGTTGCTGCTCATGCCCTAGGTACCATGTCAAATTTATCTAAAGTGATTTGTTTGCCATTTTGTGATATTCGGTATAGGATTTTTGGCGTTAATCTTCTTACTTGTTTCATATAACAAGGATATGAGGTGTGTAGCTCAAAACTTGCCTATTAATAGTGAAGTACTACAATGGTCGCTTCATATATGAGTTAGAAATTAGTCACTGAAGAAACATTATGCTAATTGATTTAGTAATAAGAATTTGAATCTAAGATGAAACTGACCTATTCTGGAAAAAAAAAAAAAAAAAATACAACCATTCTAGTTTCAAAAGACCCAATATTACTGATCAACAAAAAAGACCCAAGAATTATTTTTTTGATTAGTAAAGACCCAAGAAAAATTTCAGACATTTATTTCCATCAGAGGAAAATGGCTGTGCATTCAATGACTCTTTAAGTGGCCATAGAAATTCTCAAGTCTCATTGAATGTATTACAATAGTTTTAGCCATCCAGGCCCAGCCCTTCATCATACATTAAACAAACTACTCTAATCACATCCCTTACACAGCATTTAGCTATTACATGATGCTCATGCTTACTTTTAATGGACTCTTTTAAATTTTCCTTTCTATGTTTTAGATCCCCAGAAAGGTGAGCGAATACTAGACATGTGTGCGGCACCAGGAGGGAAAACAACTGCAATTGCAATCCTCATGAAGGATGAAGGAGAGGTTGTTGCAGTTGATAGATCTCACAATAAGGTACATTTTTTGAACTAGATTTTTCATTGTCAAATGCTATCATGTCTGTCCTTATCATATGATAACTAATAGGCACTAGGTTGTTGCAGTTGAAGGAGAGGCTGTTGCATTGATAAAGAAATGCTATATTAATAGGCTGTAAATAAATATGATAACTTGATACAAGACCTTTGAATGCAACCCCAAAAGAGCTTTGACCAGATTTCAATGCTTTGACGAATTGAGTTTCATCGGTATATATGGACTACTTTTATTTATATAAGTAAATAAGCAAATTTTATTAAAGAGCCCGTAGGGGCTTTACCCAAGTACACATGGCTTATACAAATGAGAGCACCCAATTAAGGAGAAGAACAAAAATTCATAATTACATAGAAAAAAAAAAAGACAAGCTAGTATTGTTATTGGTGGCCTTCTGTTTATAGAGATTTAACCAAGAGATTTTTAACACTAGCTGGTCTCTCTTGATCTGTAAAGTTGTGAGCATTGTGTTGCCTCCCCAAATAGCCAATCTGAAACATCCCATCCCCTCTAGGGTTAGGAATGCTACTAACATTAAAAAACAAAAAAAGAATAACATACGAGGCAGGTAGAAAAGATCCCATAAAAAAAATCAAACTTTGTTAAATAAAAGAGAGTTTTTATTGCTCGGGTCTTGCACTAATTCTCATAATCACTTATTAACGAAATAAACTTGGGAAAAGTCTAGGCTCGTACTATACTTAACTAAGCTTTTCCCTTAAATCATCATGCATAAATTAAACATAAATATTTTAGGCATTTTCGATGTATACTCCCGGTGTTCTTGGGCTATGCCTTTTACTATCAATAAAGTTTTTACTTTAAAAAAAACATAAAGATTTATCATACATTAGTTACATACAATCCATCAGTCATACAATTACCTCATGTGGACAAGGATTGGCAATCTCGACGATGATGATTCCACCCAAGCCTCAGGTGAAATCCCGTAAAAACCGATATGGACATCGCTAGGTGCACAACTAGTGAGCCATTTCACCATTGCCATCCGCCCCGTTATCCATCGTTAGTTATCCATTATCGGTCATTATTCATCATGCAATTATTTAGTCACTTTCTTTTTTGTTTCTTTTTCATTTCCTTTTCCTTTTCTTTCATTCCTTCAATAATATTACTACTTATACAAGTCATGACAAAATGGAAGCATACAATCATACCCATTTACATTCACGTGCTTTTATGATAAAGGGTATATCGATGATTGTATATACTGGGCTAGGCCTATTCTTTGAGTAATATAGTTTTCTTACTCATCAAAAAAAAAAAAGATAAAGGGTATATCGATGGGGCTATCAAGGAATAGGCTTTGCATATAATAATACTTAAAGATATGATTTGAGCAATGAGCCTTTCATTTATTAAAAAAGCACATTCATAATCATGTAATTTAGACGTAAAGCAATTTCAAAAGAGCGTGATTGTATTCACGTATATAATTTGGAAAATGTGTTTTGAAGTGATCATAATTACTTGCCTCGTAGCTTTGAGCAGCGATTATTCTGTTAGATAATTGCCTATTTCAACGTACACATAATATCACAGCTCAAATTAGTCGGTAAAAATGATTGATATTAGTATATGATATACATACTATGTAGAAAAGTATAACCTTAATTTTATGAGAAATACTTTAGACACAAAGGGATTACATAAAAGTAAATCCACAAACCGACATGGCTTAATACAGCGCGTCAGATTTTAAAGTTACTTTTAGTGTAAAGTAGATCTAACGGATCACATGAAATCATGTCAGTTTGTGAGTTTACTTTTGTGTAATCTCTTTATGTCTGCAGCAGTTCTATAATTTTATTGATAAGTAATCGAAGATGTTATTAAAAAGAACTCAGCCTGAGTACATAGAAATTATATATATGCTGTCCAAAGGAGCAGAGTCTTGAAGGAAAAAGTTAGCTCTTCCATCGTGCGCTTGTGATCTTCAAAATCATTCATGTCCCTCCAGATGCATCACACTATAACCGTATAACTAATCTTTAATTGATAGAGAGGTCTACTAACCCTCTGTGCATAACCCAAGTGAGTTGGGCTGGTGAAGTCTAGGGCTGAGCACTGACCAAGTCGGAGTGGTATGCCCATCCTCCGACTCCGACTCCGACTCTGACTCCGACTCCGACTCCAACTCCGACTCCGACTCCGACTTTGTCGGAGGTCAAATCCGACCTCCGACCTCTGACTCCGACTCTGACTCCGAGATACTCATCCTCCACTTCGACTCTGACTCCGACTTGTTGGAGCGGAGTCAGATTTTGGGCTGTTTTCAACTTCATATTTGGCACGCTTTTTAAAAAAGAATTTTGTGTGAACTTTTAAATTTAATTTTTTTTCAAAAATTGCAATCTAAAGTAAATAATTCACTTTTGCTTTAATTTTACTAAAAACATAACAAAAAATAAAACTAAATAAAAACAAGTACCACACTAACATGCTTCAAAAAATTTAAAAAAAAATTAAAAAGAACTAACCACTACAATAAACATCCACTCCCATCATCCATCATCCACATCCAACTAAGCACTACAATAAACATTCCCACCCATCATCCATCAACCACATCCAAAATCATCCACACCCATCATCCACATCAATCATAATAATATTTTCTTACGACGACTACAACACACATTTAATTCCAATTTTGACAAAAAGAGAAACCCAACATTTTCTAAGTGCCAACCAAATTAAATTTTCCCAACAACAAATTAAATGTTCCAAGTGCCACACTGCCATTCCAACTTCTAAGTTGTGCCTGAAAAAAAAAAATATGAAAAAATTTTAGTTAGAAAAATATCTTTGGACCTACATAATATATCAATACAGGAACAAGTACGCATTGGATCAATTGTCTCCCACTGCTGGAAGATCATGAAGTGGTGGAAAACACTTACTGCTAGCTTTTGCATGATTAATCAGTTGCTAGTAGTCTTCTACAAAGAAGCTAGCTAGCTAGGATACAAAGAGGACAAGGAAATAATGGTTATAAAAAAATTTAGAAAAACAAACTGAGACAATATTATTAATGTATGATTTACAATCACTAAAACAGCCCACATGTTCACAAACTGGACCTACACAAATTGGACCTACTGAAATTATACAAAAAAGTTTTGACAAAAACACAGTTACACAGCCCCAAAAGCACAATACAAACTCATTAACTCAACTTGGGGCTGTTTTACAATCACTAAAACAGCCCACGTTCACAAACTGGACCTACACAAAATGGACCTACTGAAATATAATAGCCATCCATCATGACGAGGTGCCCATAGATGAGACTGACGTCAAACCCCTTTTTTATGTTGGAGACTGACAGATGAATAAATTGAACATAAGGTGTAAGCAGAAAAATGCCTTAATTTTCAAGGGAAACAAAAAGTTAAAAGGAAAAAGGGCCAAAACACCCACCAACCATCCAGAATTCCAGATGTTTACAGAGATTCTACCAGTTTCCTATATTCTCATTAATTATAAACTATAGAAAAGTACAAAACAACAAGGCCTCCCTGTTTTATTATCTAAAGGTTAAAGATAATTGTGAAGAACACAGATTCACCAATACAGCCCCACTCCAGCCCAATACAGCCCCATGCCAGCTCAAATTTACACACAAACAGCACCACATAATACAAGTTCAAACCACAAAAATACCATTCACAAAAATTTATGTATCATGTACGTGTCCATAAAAAGTTAAAAACAGGCCCAACTATAAAACAAGGATAATATGATAAAATCAGTCACATAAAATCAATCCACAAAAATTTACAACACACAAACAAGGCTGCTCCACATAGATCAGTCACATAAAATAAACCAAAATCAGAACATGTAATAAACCAAAATCAACGCCAAATCAACAAGGGGCTGAGTAGGTACTTACTGTGGTGAACCAAAATCCTAGTTCTTGGGGCTTCGTTAGCCTTGAGACCTTGTAAAATTTTATGAAAAATCAAAAATCAAAAGAAAAGAGAGAGATAGGGGCTTACGCCGCTTACCAGAAGAGAGAGAGGTCTTGCGGTGGGACTCTCAGAGAGAGGCCGCGCGGTCGCCAGTGGGATTTTGAGAGAGGCTGTGCGGGGAAAGGGGGGTGGGGGGAAGTCGCACCTAGGGTTAGAAACTAGAACTGAAGAAGAAGTGAAGAAGAAATGAAAGGTTTTGGGGAAAGGGGGGTGAATTCGAAAGCTTTTAGGGCTTTAACGTAAAACGGCGCCTTTTCACCATATAAAAACGACACCATTTTACATGAACTGCGGACTAGGCTGACGATTTGGCTCTTTTGGGCTGGGTTGTTGGGGTATTTTTTTTTTCTAAACCCTAATTCAAACCCTAAAGGCCTAATCTAAATCCTAAATCAATTTTAATCTATGTTTTAACCCTAAGTTTTTTATATATAGTTTTTATAATTCTTTTATCACTTAATTTTATTTTTAGTATTTATTATTAACAATTATTATTTAACTAGTATCTAATTACATATTATTATACTATAGTATTACATGTTATTAACTCAATATAATATTTTTTACTAATTTCTAACTTATAAGTTATTCCTATAGTATTTAATAGGCTATTAGTATTATAGAGTTGTACTATAGTATTTAATTACATATTGTTCTACTAAAGTATTACATATTATTATATTAGTTTCTAACTTAATTATATATTAGACTTAGTATTCTATATTTATTGTTATTATACTAGTGATTATACATTAGTATACATGTTATTATACATTAGTTATTATATATTAGTATTTATACTTTAGTCATTATACATTAGTATTACATGTTATTATAAATTTATATATTAGTGTTTATCCATTTGTATTACATGTTATTATACATTAGTATTTACATGTTATTATGCATTTTAGTGTTTATACATTAGTTTACATGTTATTATATTTATACATTAGTAATTTAGTGTTACATGGTAGTAATATTGTAATAGTATAATGTTTACATATACTAAAGTAACTAAACTATTATTAGTCAGTTTAATCTATATATATTACTGTATAAATATATTATTTTATAATAATTAGCTCATGTAGTATATAGCATTGAATCTAATTAACTATTTAAGATATAGTTATATAAAATTTTCATGTTATTATATTTTAGTTATTATACATAATAATTACATGTTATTATAAATTTATATATTAGTGTTTATCCATTTGTATTACATGTTGTTATACATTAGTATTACTTGTTATTAGGCATTTTAATGTTTATGCATTAGTATTACATGTTATTATATTTATACATTAGTAATTTAGTGTTATATGGTAATAATATTGTAATAGTATGATGTTTACATATACTAAACTATTATTAGTTAATTTAGTCTATATATATATATTATAGTATAAATATATTATTTTATAATAATGAACTCATGCTAGTATAGTATGATTAATATATAGAAAAACACATACTTTTATAAAATATATACAATATCGGTGTTGGAGTCGGAGGACAAAGTCGGAGTCGGATTCGGAGTCAGAGTCGGTGTATTAGAGTCGAATCAGAGCGGAGTCGGTTCAACTCCACAAGTGTGCCGGCAAAGGGCGTTTCAACGCCGTCATAGATGGGGTCGTTGGACGTTGGCATCTTTGTCCATGCCGGTGTCACTATGCCCCCTGAGGGAGCTTTAGGGCCTCAGGCACCAGATGCAGATGGGGTTGGTACTTCTGTCTAGGGTTCATCTTTAGTTGAAGACGAGGGGACCCTCCAGGGTCTCGAGTACTTTGGAAGAAACAGTCAAGCCTCTTTTGGAAGATGCAAACGGGGTTACAGAAGGTAGTGCTTCCCTTACCTGTGCTACGGAGGGAGCAGTAGGGTCAGACAAAGTGGCACGACAAGGGTCTTCGGGGGGTGGTGCAAAGTCAAGCAATGTTGATGGAGGGGAGGAACCTATAATGGTGACAAAGACAATGGACAACAACCATATAGCTGTCGAGCAACAATATGGCGGGAAGGAAACTAGCGGTTTGTCGTTGGTGCCTCATGTGGGGGAAGGTTTAAAATCGGGAGTGCAGTTGGGTACTGTGGCTGGGGATAATGTCGTTCCTTGGTTTCTCTTCCTCTGTTATACGATATAGCGGGTTCACCATCAGATTGGGTTTTGAATAAAGTTAACGGGCTTCAGGAAATCCTGGGGCTTTCATATGGAGAACATGGAGAATATGAAGACTAATTTAAAGCTCTACTCACTGCGATTGAAACCAAATCACATTTTAAGAAAAGCAGGGAGTTAAAACGTCTTTCATGTGCAATCAACTACGATGCTAAGGGGGTAGCTCAAGTCGAGGGAAGATAAAGGGAAGGCATTGTGAAGATGATCTCGTAGTGGGATGTTCGGGTAGAGGATTAATTTTATGTAAACAAGGGGCTGGGGCTGGGGTTGGGGAGGTGTGTTACATTCCAATTTGGGCTTGGTGTATTTTGGGTAGGTTTCATGGGATTTTTGGGTCATTAGGGGCTTTCTTGTATGGGCTAGGTGTTTTCTTGTATACGTCCAATGTACTTGGTTACTCCTATTGATATATATATATATATATATATATATAATATGAGACGTGCTACGTCCACCACTCCCAGCTCCTAGCTACCATTAGGCAAATTTTTTTTTTTCTTTTGTTTTTTTTTACATGTATTTTTTAACACTTTTAAATATTTAAAAAAAAATAAAAAAATCATAATATTATTAAAAAACACTTCCTTAATCACTAAGTAAAAAAGAAAATTAAAAAAAAAAATAAAAAGTCACAGCGGTAGAATAGAACGGTAGAAATGAGTGGTAAGAGTAGCATTTTTCAAATAATATTAATTCTTATAAAAAAAAAAAAAAGATTCCTCAACTGTGGTGAGATGCAATTTTCAGTGAGGTGCAATAAAACATTAGATCTTGCAATGAAATTAAATTGGTTCCAAGTGAGGAATGGAGCCACAGATTTCTTTGCTTCCTTCAGCTTCCTACTTCTTGCTGATACATAGAAACCCATTAATTACGTGGATCCACCTTAAACTTGTGATACCCTGTTTCCAGTCTTATCGGCCACGGTCATCAATTTTCAGAAGAGCATATCCCCGTCTGTGTTGATTCTGGTGTAAGGGTTTATTACACCTATGTCATTTAAATTCTAGGCTTTCCTATTATACTTTGTAAAGGCTCAATGGCTTAATGCTACAGTTCCCTTTACATTAGAGTTCTTTTTTATTATTATTACTACTTGCATTAAATTTGTATCCATGCTTTTTCATGATTACATAAAAGTTGTAATCAGATCAATAGGTGGGTCCTTGAAAAAATAATAGAAACGTGGCTTTTGTTTTAATGGTGGCCTGCTTTTGAAGAAGTAGATTTGTTTTCTTTGCGACTCTTGCTGATAGACATATTTAGCTTCCTCCTTTATATTCCCATTGTCCAAATGATATTTATTTTTTTAGTGGTGAAAATGTCAACCATCTATATTCTTTCCGATTTTTGTTTCATGGTTTGATTAATTTTAACTTTTCTTCTTTTGTGGTTAACTTATAAGGTCCTAGTTATTCAGAAATTGGCTGCTGAAATGGGTTTGAATTGTATAACCACATATAAGCTTGATGCTCTTAAAGCTGTTTCTCGAAGGAATGATTCCTATACAACAACTGATCTCTGTTGCAATGAGAAGAATAATGGTGTTACTATTCAAAGTTCTGACTTGCCAAGTTTGCATGTGGAGAGAGAGTTGACGGAAGGGATGAATTCTGACAAGAGTTGTGAAAATGGCAGGTAAGTTTTCCCTTATGCTCGATTTACTGAGCTTATTGACATCCAAAAACCCTAGAGAACAATAAGCACCAACTTTTCATAAATATCTTACTTCGTGATGTTTTGTTGCTTCTCTGACTTCTAATCGTTGATATATTGAAATCATTTTCTTAAATCCTTGGAAAGATAGCAAATACTACTTGTTGAAATGATTGTATGTGCTTAACGTGAACTCTATGGCCATTCCTTTACCATGGATTCATGGTTGGACTGTGCGTAAGTTGCATACACTATCTGTCAGTCAACTCCATAGGCAGTTGTTGGGTTGTGACCAGATTGTTTCCTTTTGAGGTGTAAAAACTCAAGCATAATAAATGATCATGGAGGATTGCAATTGAAAAAAATGCACATGATATGTTGCTTTGAATTATGTTTCTAAAGTTTGGATTCTGCAGAGTATTACAATGCATTACCTTGATTTTTGTTATGAACATGTGCAATGTTTCTCTATGGAATTTTTTTTTTTATAAGTAAATTTCTCTATGGAAATTATGAATTCATCTCTAATGAACTCACATCCTAGTTAGGAATTGCAATAAAACAGTGAATGAGAGAACTTGTGTAAGCAAAGCTGAAATTAGAAAGAATATACGAAGAATGCGGAATGGGCCAGGAAGAAATCAGTGCAGTGGTGGTAGGGCTCAGAATTCAAAAGGTTTCTCTCCTCACAGCTTTGATAGAGTCCTTCTTGATGCTCCATGCTCTGCCCTTGGTTTGAGACCTCGACTGTTTGCTGGAGAGGTAGGAAAATCTAATCCAGTCCCAATTTACTTATTATTTTTATGTGGATTCTCTGTAGTTTTGTTGCCCTGAGTTCTTATGGGTTCTTCATAGCTTCAAGGATTGCTAGAAACTTTTTGTGAGTATGTTGTTGCAAGAAATCATTGGATGGTGACCCAACATGGTGTTGCAAGAATTGATATAATTATCATTGGGGTGTAGCCTGGGTCATGCATTTTGTTGGAGCATGCTTACCCTTGAGCCTTGGCTCAGTGGATAAGATTGTGTGGTCAGTATGAGAAAGGTGTTAGGTCCAAGTTTTATCAATCAAAAGACGAAATAAAAGGACAAAAGGATGGTGAGGTTAGGTGTGGCAGGTAGGTCTGAGGCAGGAGAGTATTTGACATTAGGATTATTTGGCTTGCCCTGACCTGGTTTTTCGGAGAAACATTCTTCCCTAATCTTAGGTTTCAGCTGTGTTCCATAGTGGTAGAAAAGATATTTCCGGCCCTGCTTTTCTAGCTTCTTTCTTCTAAAATGCAAATTCAGTCACAAGTATTCATTGAGGGCGTATTGTTCTTTTTAATTTTTTTTTTATCGGTAAACAAATTTTTATTGATCAAAAGAGTAACCCAAGAGCCCAAGTATACAGGACATATACAAGAGCAACACCTAAGCGTGCTAGTTTAGTGAAAGGCTTGATTTTGCAGCCCATCCTTTGTTGCCTTTTTTGGATGGTCTTCACGTGTTTTACGTGGAGCAGAAGTTGGCTTGTGTGTGTCATCTGAAGATGCGACAAGAGTTGTTAAATAGGGATCAGACACTTGGTCAGATGCATTCGTGATGGTGCATTTCTAGACATGCTGGTGTATGGTTAGAAAGGATGCTTGAAATAGTTTTTGTGGCTATAGAATTCTGACCAACTGGCTTGTATTTTTCCCTATTCTGTTTCTTTCTTTCTTTTTTGGGTCCCAGAGGTCGGGTGCTGGGATTTATGAATCTATTGAGTCTTGAAGGTATAACTCTCTTAAATTACGACTGGGTTTGTCAGATGTACAAATCCTTGATTTACTTTTCAAATAGATAGTTTGACTACGTTGAAATCTTTGATCTAGAGGCTGATATGTGTGCTAGACAATAATGAAGATGATGATTACTCTCCTAAGGAAAGTGTATGCCTTTATAAACCCTCTTCACGCAACATAAAAAGAAGGCATATCAATTTTACTACAACAAATTAGTTTCCAAAACATCTTATTGCCCCCCTGCTTGAAAGAAAATTAGACTATGTGCTAGGGTTCTGTGACTGAAGCCTTCCATCTTTTGATGATTCCAAATAAAATGTTTTATTAAAAAGTGTTTTATTAAAAAGTTAATTAGATTTTTTGAGTGCTTGCCATTCACTATATTATAACATTTAATTTATGTTAGTATTAGGTTATGTGTTGTAGAGTTTACTTATAAAAAAAAAAAAGGTTATGTGTTGTAGAGTTTTATTTTCTTTTTAACAATAGAAGGAGAAAATTTAATATTTTTATTTTTGTCAGGAAACAATTCAATCCTTAAGAAACCATGCAAAGTACCAGAGAAGAATGTTTGACCAGGCTGTTCAGTTAGCTCGCCCGGGTGGAGTAATCGTGTATTCAACGTTAGTATGCTTTTGTCTCATTCATTGTATTAATGGACTATAGGTTGACCCACTTATAAGCTGATAATACTTGGGTGTAATGTTCTTCATCTCAGTAACTAGGATTCCTTAATTAGTTTTAGTACTTGTCAATGTCTATAAGCATGTATGGGGTAATACACTCTGCAAATAGTGGTTCCCAGTTTCTTACACAATCCACACTCAGCCCACTTTTTGGGTACATTGGTTACACAGTCAACTGCTTGCATATGATTTTCCTAGGGATATATTAACGAAATCTCTTGCTTTATTTATCAAACTAAGTGTATTACATATTATTGGAACCATTAAGTTTGTTGTATGTGTCTCATCTTACCATGACCAAAATGTTTACACTGCGGTTGGATTGCTAGATGTACAATAAATCCTGGTGAGAATGAAGCATTGGTGCGATATGCTTTGGATACATACAAATTTCTCTCCCTGGCGCAACAGGTTAGATTCCAAATTCTACTTCTATTTTTAAGGATTCTAGAGATGATGACTGAAGTTAGATTTGATTATTACAGAATTGACAAATATATTTCTGGGAGAAAGATGACACTGATTTTTCAATCCCTGGAAAAAAAAGAGGTTTTGAATATGATATTACACTACATATCCCTTAAACCATCAGTTTAAATGTGAAATATATACATCATACGGTCATACCAATTGAGTTAGAACCTCTAGTGGAAAATGCATCATTGTTGTAAAGAAAATAGCAGTAGCATTTTGTACATGAGGGCTTCTATGTGTGATTTTGTGATACCTTTCAGCATCCAAGCATTGGAGGACCTGGCCTTCTTGGTGGTTGTGAATTTCCTGATGGATATATTGAGTAAGTACTTTTGTCCAGTCATATTTTGGTGTGAATGCTCTCATTCAGGGATGTTTTCTTGTGTAGATTGACCTATTAATTTGCTCTTCTTGTGGAAAATTATAAGGGTGTCTGCCAGTTTTTCTTTTCTTTTACTCCACCACTTAATCGCATGGTGATAACAGGAACTTTTGGTGAAAGGTAATGAACATTGTATGACTAGTTGCACTGCTTGACTGCAGGGAGTGGCTAAGACCAGGTGAGGAAAAGCTCGTGCAGAGGTTTGATCCATCAGGTCCACTCGATACAATTGGGTTTTTCATAGCCAAGTTTATTGTTGGCTCTAAAGACGGCTGACCTCGGGGAAATTCTGCCAACTCTGTGAGGTCATAAACTGCTAGGGTATGACGTATTTTGCGGAGTGGACTTTTTGGTTTGACGGTGGTTTTCAAAACTCGTATATGATTAAAGTGCACTTGCTGTGTGTCTTTTGGACTGACTATCAAGTGCAAATGATCTGTGAGCAACCCTAAAGGTTTTTGAAACACACTGCCTCAGGTTTAGGTGTCATTTTGAAACTAGAACAATCTTATTGAATGTCTACGTTGGAACTAGTAGTAGCGATTGAGTTATGTATAAGCTGAACTATCATTTTGTCCCAAAATCAAATTATTCTGTATTTTTCTATACCTACAAAAGAAATTACCCGGCTTGTTGGGCACATCTGGTCGCTTTCGCTAGGGTTTGGTCGGGTTTGGTCGATGGCACGGTCATCAGAACTTGGTTCCATGAGTTTGTCCCCTCAAAGTTATTGATCGGATATTTTATTTTTTATTTTTTCTTAATAGTTAAAAAAGTGATTATTAGTGAAGTGGTATATTTTTTATTTTTTAAAAAAGTTTAAAAAATGTTTGAAAGAAAAAGAAAAAGAAAAGTTATTGCACTTGTGGTAAGTTTGAGAGGGCAAACTCATGGGGATAAGTAGGAGCACCCTTTAATGAAAGAGGGTTGCTACTATGCTGCCTAGCAGTGACCACTGGGCGTGCCCCTAGGCAAATGTCACTTTTATTTCATTTTTTATTTTTTTATTTTTTATTTTTCACATTTTTTAAATCATTAAGCAAAATAAATAAATAAATATATGAACGGTCAAAATGAGGTCAAAATCATGATGCATAATATCATTTTCCATAATGAAATGTAGGAGGGGGTGGGTGGGGTATCCATCTTTTCGATTTGGGTGCGGCTTGGGTCCTGTTACAAAAATAATAGGAAATCACCTGTTAAGCAAATTGACGTTGTGTAGTGGTATGCTGGCCAAACTGATGTCGTGTAGATATCTCTTGTTTTTCTTATACGCAGAATCAACAGTAAAAACATGGATTGGCAAATGTGAATCTACTCTTGCTACATTATTTATGTTAAGGAGAGAGTGCAGTTGTTGGTGGAGACCACTTGCCTGATACTTCCAGCAAAGGATACCAACAAACAACATTGGTTGTAAAACCAAAAGAGACAACAATAACAACTAGAACAAAAAGAAGCAGTGCAACTATGAGTTCCCAACAAGAGAAGAATTTAAGAAAACATTACAGTATTTTCGTAATGTTTGTAATATGGTGTTCTTAATGAAATAGTCTATTGTATTTGTTGATCTAGTTGAAACTGTAGGACAAGTGTTTGTAAAAAGTTCCTACAACTACATGAAACATTATTTTCCAAAGAATTCCATATGACTGTACGATCTTTAGGCTTTCCATATATTCATGAGATGAGTCTCTT